>RPOG01000005.1:580-455284 GCA_008086565.1 Thalassoma bifasciatum
GTTTGAAGCCGTCAGGACTGTCAAGGTTAATTTTTTTCTCAGTAGAGAATAAAACTCCCCTTATTTATTTTCTCATGTTTGGTGCTGAGAACGTTTCAGGTTTGACCATTCTGAAAAAACAACGTGTTGGGAGTTCTAGTAATTTCTTTAAGTTTTACCGATAGAATGACAAAGGTTGGAGAGTCGAGTTGTTAGGTTGGTACAAAAATTTTTTTAAACGAAAAAGAAAAACGTGAACGGTAGTACTGACATACTTATGGACTGTCTTCTACTGCTATTTGGGTGATTTTGACATCACATACTGAAAGTGTCCACAAACTGATCCCTCGGAAAACTGGCCTCTGGCTGTTTTTTTCTGCACCCTCTACTTTCTTCATGATGAATCTGTGTCGGAGTTTCTAATGTAATTTACTTCAGTGAGATGCCTGGGAATGCCCATCATTCTCTCTATCTGCTCCTGCTGCTATTGATCCTCTTCTCTGACCAATTTGAGATCTGCCTCCACAGGAGCTGCTGCTTCCATGTCTGCACCACTGGACCAAGCCCAGCGTCCATCCAGCCACAACAGCAGTTCTCCGCTCACTCGTCAAATGAATTGTGTGAAGGACTTGATTCAGTGGCTGAATGAATGAACTTCCAAATATGCTACTTTAACAGACTTACACATTTCTTTACATGTTTTTATCTTATCTGAGGTGATGCTTTGAGCTTATTGATAAAAAGAAGTCAGTTGAATGGCTTATTTACAAAGGAGGATTAGAGCAATATAAAAAAAAACAAATCATAAGCAACATAAATATAATATTTCAAAATCAAAAGTTATCATGTGATGAGAATAAAGCTGGGTCATTCCCAGCTGTTAAATTTCACTAGATGATCCATTGTTGTTCTCTACTTAATTCTTAAAATTTGTTATTTATTTTCTATATATTTACTGTGACTGTAATCCCCTGTCATACATGTTTGAGGAATATCACAGTTCTTTTGTAACTGTTCCCATTTTGCTGTGTCTTTGCTTTGTAATGAGTGTTGTCTTACTTTTCTCTGCTACAAAAGTTCCCCTCAGTATACTGTGAAATGTAAGCTTACATAAAAGAGAAAATATAAAATATGTTAATATTTAGTGGTACATACTGGAGTCTATCCATCTATTCATTTTTGAGCTGCCCTTGGCCCTTTCACTTATAAAATCTAATATATCAAGTATACTGTGTAAGTATTAAACAATAGAAGTTTTTATGAGTACTTGAGTGGATTTTTTAAAAGAAAACATCTTTTTATTTTTCATTTTTCTGAGGCAGTTTATTAACTGAAGCTGTGTGAGTTACTTTGCTAGTCAGTGTATGACTCAGGAGATGCTGTCAGCTCAGCCCCTATCAGCCTGCTCCTGTAGTTTTTACTTTTCATCAATGATATCTTTCAGCCTTTTCAAGCCAAAGATTTAAAGAAATTTGGTTTGGTAGAAGAAGAGGAGCTAAAGAAGTCACAAAATATCGGAAGATAGAATGATGTGTTGTCAATTGTGCCTTATTTTGTGAGATATTTTGATACAAATTCTTGCAGACTTTTAAATACGTATCCCAAAACATACAGTCCATGTTCTTGCAGAGACTTCTCTTAGTTAAGTGCCAGATAAAACAAATTTTAAAAAATTTCACTATATCTGTTACACTCTAAATCTTCAAAATTAAGCCACATGTCATTGTGTATCAATTTTAGTGTCATTTAAACAAATTGTAATGAAATATTACTGACAATGTCATATGTGAAAAACCTGTTAACTTTATTCTGTTAAGACAACCCTGAAAAATTCAAGAATGAACCATTTCCTCACTAAAGAAGTCTAAGTAGAGATGTGGTTTGAAGGAGCAGACAGATTAATTAAATTTGATGGAACACAGTTAATAATCTGATTTCCTGGAGGATCAATATTAGAGGATCCTGGAGAACAGCTGTTACTATCAGTCCACATTCAATGCTTTGATTAGACTGTAGTCCACTGTCTGACGGGGACTTCTGGGTGATGGTGGCTCTCTTACGACACTTTGTATGTGTGTGCATGTGTGTGTGTGTGCGTGTGTGCGTGTGCGTGTGTGTGTGTGTGTGTGTGTGTGTGTGCCTGTGAAACAGAGGGTACTTTTGAATGGGGCTCTGTGTGGTTATCCAAACGCATCTTTGCTCAAGGCAGACAAATGAACCCTATCCCATAATAGTCAGGGTTCTGCCCCGAGGAGAGGTGACAGCAGGCCAGGCTGGGGTCGTCATGGCGATGGCCTGCACAGAAAGTCAATACTTGGTGAGAAGAGGAATTGAGAGGAGGGAGTGGAGCAAGGGTTGAAGGAAGAGCAGATCAATTTTGCTGTTTGATCTTGCACAGACTCTGAATAAATGTATATTTTAAGATGNACACCCCCCCCCCCCCCCCCCCCTCTCTCTCTCTCTCTGCACAAACATTGACATTCTTCATGTTGATTCTTGACTTTTGTGGATAGAGACTTGATTTTATCCAACATCTTTGACTTGATATTCCTGCAGCGGTTAATCCTGTACTTCTGCAGCCTGGGTAAGGTGGTTGTGACAGGAAGGGCACGGAAGAGTATGGCTGTGTTAAAAGCAACCTGCCTTTTTTGATCAAAATCAGACTGGTGCGTTTTTTGGCCTCAGTCCACCAACACACACACACACACACACACACACACACACGACCACACCTCTTGATGGTATCCACACCCAGCCAAAGTCATCTGGACAGACTCTAGCACAAACACACTTTCCCCCCTTGCAAAGTGGCTTCTTCACCCCTGAACACACAGGCTTAGATTTTCTGTTGCACCCTATTTAACTTCACGTCTTGCTTACACTTGTAGCGACTTGTGCGCAGGAGAAAAGACAAACACAACTTCTTTATTCACTGATGCAAGAGTGACGTAAAATGCTCCAATGCTTGGACAGTGCCAGAAACCAACGCACAGATGGTAAACAGAGTTGCATTGGGTTGCATTCAGCTCCGGAGGTGCTATCAAACAAATGCATGAATGGCGATGTGACTGTTAAGCACAAAAGACCCCCAAAGAAGGTATGTTCTTGCATGAGACATTTAAAATGAGTTATGTGTATCAGCATCTCTGTCACCCTACTTTAAAGGGTAGTTTCAGTCTGCTTTGTCTTTCATACTTTCTTGTTTGGGCATTAAAAGGTTGGTTTTCACTTCATAAAGACATGATTGGTCTTTGAGTTTAAAATACACCAAGTACCAAGCACCAAGGGTCTGGGAGGATTTGTCCCATTTACAACCCTCTTCTCTCTTCTTCCTCCTCCTCCTCTTCCTCCTCCCTTACCATGGATATCCATGCTACATCCCTGCAGTCTTTCTTGTCCTTGATCTGGTTTAAATAACAGGCACTGCTGCCATAATTATGATTTTATCTCATTTAACATCACTGGATTAAAGTGATTCAAGGTTGAACAGATTGGAAATAAAGAGGGATTTGAGTCAGAGTTAATGAATTATGCCGACTGGACATTAGTTTAAATTATTTATTGTCTCTATGATATTAAAGCTATGTGGTGATTAGCAATTTAAATGTCTTGAGGGGGAGTTTTATTGCGCTCTATATAGGGTGTGTAAAAGGAAAAATAAAACTGGTACTTGTCAGGCCATGCCTCTGTAATGTGTGTTCAAAAGGCATATTTATTCCCTCATTGCTTCAGATGCATAAATAATGTGGTTGACTGAGTGTAAAACTGTTTTATTTTCTGAAATGCTGCAACACTGCAATGCTAGATCAAATTAGATTACATAAGTAAAAGGAGCATGGGATCTCAGCAGGAGGGATCATGGCTCCTCAGATAAGATCCCCTAGATTTAAGAAAATCTTTCAGAGTACAACTCCAGTCGTTTTTCCACTGACCTGCAGCATGAGTTTATTCTCAGAGTTAACAGCAGAATTCTGTAACAGATTTTTGTGAAAGTTACGGTGAATACTTTTATGTGACACCAGAGGTACAATCCAAAGTCCAGAAGCTTTTGTTATAGCATCTGAGTCCAATGGATGTTACTGAATTCAAGAGAAACCTTTTAGGTTCAACCCAGGGATAGAGGACCCAAATGCAAATGAAAAGACTAGAATATGCTGATAAAACAAGACAAAAAAAAATAAATCTAATACAAAACGCAAGGTCCGACTTTAAAGAAAAAGAAGGGGGAAATAGGGTGTGCAAACAAGATTCACCTTTTCAAGAACTTTTTTCAAGAGAAAAATGCTTTGACAAACTCTGATAGGATCTCAGATGAACATGTTAATTGTTTTTCTTTGGTGCTCGTCACAGGGAGAAAGCAAACCTAGAGAGAAGTTAACCGTTGTGCCACAGATTTTAGAAAACACAAGCCAGATTTTTTTAATTTGCTTTTTACAAAAATCCGTAACCCCCAAACTGTTATAAAATCTCACTCTGTCTACAAGGTTTTGAAGTCTTAAGTGTGAAAGTTCACAACAGCTTCACAGTCCAGCAATAGAGAATCAATATAGAGAATGCCTCACTGAGCTACAGGAGCCCTGAAAGGACAAATCATTGATAAACCTAACTTAAGTTTTGCAGCTGCTTCTGTCCCATAAGATGATGTCAACAGCTTATGGAGAGTCAGGTTATTGGTAGGTTGGATTCTGCTCCTTCTCAGCTAGGTGCCACTAGATCCTTCACACTGCAGCTTTAAAGGGTTGTTACAAATTTTTATTGTATGGGGGATAATTTACTTGCATGTGTGTCTAAATAGCCCTCGTTGTTTAACTGGTTAACCTGAAGCTAGTAACTTAATATGAATTTTGTCAATCTTTAAAAAAGAAGTTTTACATGCTCGTAGTAAGTATACATAATTGTTCAAAAAGCAGGCTTTTAGAGGAGGAAAAAATGACATTGTCATTCAAAATGTAACACACTTAAAGCAATAATTAAATAGAATAAAAAACCCAGAACATCTAAATAAATATGACCTCATGTTCATTCATTAGTAAATCAAACTGCTGAAGTATGTATTTTGGATTCATAAAGAAACATTTATTTTTCTTTTTACCTTAAAACTTCTTTAGGATTATCTCAATAATAATACCTCTGGAGAATGTGCCCAAGATGTGTGTGTCTATTCCACAGATAGACTCAAGTCTATTGTGCAGTTTCATTTTAAAGCAAGGTAATAAAACTGAATGATCCGCACCTAGAGGAATGTTTGACACTCAGAGAAAAGTGGGGTGCTTATGGGATTCTATTCTGTCAATATGGACCTTAATACCTCTCGGCTTTTCCATTTTATGTTGGCTCAATGTGTGTCAGTGAGGATGCAAGTTTTCCCTCTCTCCAGGAAGCACTTATTCTAACTCTAACTTCACTCCAGTTTGTATTCTGCAGTTTACAGCTTTGTGTGTGTGTGTGTGTGTGTGTGTGTTTGTCTAGGATTCTCAAAGGAGCTGCAGTGGACCATAGTGTGCGACCCATGCCGGCCCTCTACACCATGACTGTGAGATAATAACACAGTGGCAGGGGCCTTGCATGGCTGCAGGGTGCTGGCCCCTGTGCACCAAGGGGCTGGCATGCTGCAGCCCTCCCCTGCCTGACCCTCTGACCTCGGCCCCAGCTAATGAGCTCACAGGACGGCTGAGCTGAGGCACTGCAGCAGCTGGGCTTTACTCCAGGTTCCAGATGATGACATTCGTCCTCATTGCTGGAGGAATGTGTAAGCGGCGGCTCAGAGTGAATGTTGCACTATGAAATTCACAGGAGGCTGCAGGTAAACATGCAAAATCACCAGAGCTTGTACTCTACAGTCGAGGACAGCTGCGTTAATAATTCACAAGCATTAATTATGACATGCCTGTATCTCAGTTTGGTGCCATTGCTGAGGGCATGTTAATGTGACTGCGTCTATGAGGACCTCCCCTTCTTTTTCCTGCCTCTGCCCAGACTCTCGTTCCCTTCATGGGACTAGCCACTGCTACCAGCCAGCCACAGCCACAGGGACCTAATTAACACAACATAAATGATGGGATGCTGATAAAGCAGTCACTGGTGCCATCACAGGGCAGTGTGCCGCTGCGCTGGCTCTTGCAATCCACACAGCAGACCGACAGGGCCAACTGTGTTTACTGGGAAGAGCGGGTCTGTTTTGCTTGCTCACAGAGCTATAGCAAAGTCTGTGTAAGTGTGTATGTGGGTGTTGGTGTGTATGTCTGGTCTGAGCACCTCAGTGAAGGTGTGTGTTACTTGAGCCTGGCAATTTTACTAGACAACACCTTTTTACTACTTTACCTAACATTCATCTCCCTTCCATCTTCATTTTTCTATTGCTAGTAGAGGTTTAGTGAGCTTTTAAAACAACACAATGTGGAAAGCAGCAGATCAAAATGATACAGACATTAGCCCAGCTGTTTCTTCAACAAAAAGGTATCTGTTTGTTTTGAGAAAAGCGAGATATTGAAGACATTTGTGAGTTTGGCAGTTGTATTTTCAGCAGATTGTCTTTTATTTTCAGCCATTCAAACCCTGATCCCAGCCAATATTTAACACCCCAATCATAGCATACTTGTTTTATTCCATACCATACTATTGTCCTAAACTAATGTGAAGGTTTAAGGACATCTCTGTTACAAGTGTTTCAGATACAACAATGGCAGATAACATGCAGAAAAATAATTTTGTTGTTTTTAACAGACAGCAGGATTCATCAACATGTTCAGTCATATGGTTTGTAGACTTTTTGAAATATAGCATGCAGAATTACAACATATCCAAAATGGAGTGAGAAATTACTAATATATGTATTTTGAAAACAGTACGGTACATTTTCTACCGTTGCATTATACCGTTGCATGACTTTTTAATTTTGGGAATTTTTTTATGTTTTTGTGACTGTCAGATTTTGAACTTTTCAGGTCTTACGATTATAATGTTCTTTATTTGTTATTTATTGTGATTATTACGCTTTGCATTTGTTGCATTTGTTTTGTGTTGTTATGCTGTCTCTGAAAATTAATAAATTTAGGGGAAAAAAATTGGACTACACACCAGCAACCCTAAAAGTAAGGATGAAAAAAATTAAGAGCTCTTGCAATGACTGACTGATTATAAACCCTGCTTTCTTCTTGTCAACCCTGTTGACATACAAGGCATAAGGTAAAGTCTGAACCAAAAATGAAAATCATAATAATTTTTGTCACATAGTTTCCCGTGATGGCTAGTCTTTCCCAGGCTCATTTATGATCAAACTATAGTTTTTCTCAGTTTGGCTCAAATTGGCATTCATGCATAAAAAAAGAAACAATAATAAACAAACTAAAAAAAAGTATTGAGGCTGATATGATGCTCTCCAGGACACAAATGAGCAGTGGGTCGATGCATCAACACAGGAATTACTACCTTTTCACAGCTATCTACTTTATGATGTTCAATCAGTAAGATAAATGCATGATGAGGTCAGCTGAAGAGTAAAACTGCAGCTTTGAAAGGAGGGTCTGTCTCTGCAGACTGGCTCCAAATGAACAAGAGGTCAGGTCCTGAAGGAAGAAATTTAACCCCCCCACTTTTGTTAAATAAAGCAGAAACCTGTTGTCATTTTTAGACGTGTCCTACCCAACAGCATTATGCCTTATTTTTGCTGTAAGATGTATAATACTGGGGGAGAGCTCCATATGCTAAAACAACACTGACATGCCCATAAGTACATCCTGGCAGTTTATAGTTATGATAACTGCTGTCCATACATGTGAATGTTGCTATCAGACAGAACTCCTGCTTTAAATGCCCGTTAAAACTAAATGAATGTGTTTTGCATCCCTTATGCTTTCTAGACATTTACACAAAATAACTATTTCCCCCATCTTTATCCTGCTATTTGACTTGTCAGCTTTTATTAGCTTAGCAGCTTTTCAAGCAGATGTTGAACCTGTAAACAGGGCTTGCAGTAGATACCAGAAAATAAACACAATTAATATGCAACTCACACATTTTCTTTTCTGGTACGCCTCTATGAATAACACTAAGTTAAGCCTGCAGTTGAAGAGGAGAAATTGAAGAGCTGATAAATGTCTGAGTAAGTAAAATCATGCAGCATAGAATAAACACATAACAGTTTCAGAGTTTATGTTTTGTTCTTGTACTGTCCTCGTTTTTTTGCACTGCATCACACTGACAGAAGATGAAAGGTGCAAACTTCTAGTCACCAGTTCCAGATGTTTGTAGTGTGACTATGTTCTTCTTTGAGACAAAACAAAGGATAGCGATGCTCAAATTCTGCTGTAAAAGAAAGACTCAGTCCATCATACCATCTGAACAAGTGTTTGCCATTCTTTCACACACCAAGATGTATCTATGTTATATGACCAAGCAACAATGATAGAGGGGAAGCAGTTATACCAGAATTGCACAAGGAGCCTGTGTGCTTCCCCTTGTGTGTATTTCTAAATTGAGGTTGACCGGTGCTGCCTCTGAGGGGAGCACGCTGGATTATTGCCTTACTGCAGGTTAGTGTCCCTTCAGAAGGAGGAAATGGGTTTCAGTGATCGGTAAAATGATGTCTAACAGAAGTGAATTTCTCCTCCCACGGCCACTTTGCTTATGAGTTGAACATATTTCTAACTGTCAGGATGGGAAACATACAGTTCAGGATGCTACCACATATTTTGCTTGAAAATATATTCAGTAACAAATTAAGGTGATGACACAAGAGTGAAACTAGGTCTGACTGGATATTAATGACAGCCAGTTTAAATTAGGCCAGCTACAAATGATGGGTTGTTTGGCTGTAAAGTTCTTCTGAGGATATGGACATCTTTACCAGGAGGAGTTCGCCTGAGGCAGATCTGTGGTCACTTTCAGTGACCTATAAGTTACCCCCATTGGTTAAAGCAAGGATGAATCTAAGAGGGTGCCAACCGGCTGTCTCACATCCGAGAATCACAGTGCAGGAGGTTTTCGGCATATTGGAAAATAAACGTGGTTAGAAAATGAAAATCATACAACATAATTTAAAATGTTCAAGCACCTTTTACAGCTGCGCCCTAAATGCCTGCCTGGACTATTTGCTTATCTTGACCATAAAGTGGTCAAAACATGTCCTGTGAGTCAGTGCTTGGGCCCATTTTTTCTGGAACACTTTAAACTTTCAATATCTGGTGTCCTTTCCAATTTACTGCGGCGAGGACCACATATCCGCCGTTAAAGGGTTAAAACCAAAATTGAAGCAATTTCAGGTCCCCCAATGTTGGGTGCGTTGCTGTAAATACTTGTTGAATCATTCCTTTGTCTTGACATAAGTAAAAAAAAAAAAAAAAGTCTAACAGAAATAGTAATAAAGTTTATGACTAATACGGTTGTGTTGACATAGAAAAGTTGCCCCATAGAAAAGGACTCTTTGAATAACCCTGAAGAGAATATTAGTTTTCAGTTTTGGGTAACCTTACTTTTTAAACTGGCTATTCACTTTCAAGCTTTTCATTGGACCTGAATTGTTAAATTTTTAACAGAAAACTGTTAAAGATGGGGTAAAACTTATGACCAGTAGAGCTCTTGTTAATTTTCATCTGCTGAGTTGCTGCAACTGTATCAACAGAAAATGATTTTATAACAGTATGCACAACAACAACAAAAATAACCAGTGAACATGCTGACCACTGCAGCTTGGAGCAGATTTGTAAATGATGAGCTGCACTTTCTTATACTACAGGTTATTTTGGAGCCTTGAACAGAACAACAATAACACCAAAAAAAAGTCTGCACGAGTTTTGGGAGCATGCATGTGAGAATATTGAGAGAAAAAATAGAGTAGACAGCAAGGCAGTGGTCGATAAAGTAAGACAAGATGAGAATGGAAGTCTGGAGCTATCCGTTAACCTCCAGCAATTGAGGAGACAAACCTCAGCCGTAGTTAATGTAGACATGTTGGGGACCAGCAAAGAGAGGCAGTGGACTTAAACAACTCTAAGGGCATGATAGCTAGTTCAGAGAAATAAAGTGAACGAAACAGTGAACTAATGAGCCATGAAAAGATGGAACCCACTGGCACCAACATCTCTGCCAGCAAAACGAAGCAAGTAAATAAAGTGGGAGAGAAAAAAACAAACAAACAAAGAGAGTTACAGCAGCTCTTGGCTCTGGAGGAGAATCAGGCAGTGCTCAGGTAGCCTTGTTCTCTGTTTATCCGAGAACAACAGAGAAATGGGCCGAGGTGTGTTCCTCCAGGTGCATTGTGGGCATTACCCACGGATGCGCTGTTTGATTTGCGCTCGGCCTTGCTGTTGTGCTTGTCTGTGGGCTCTTGACATGTGCACTGCCGCATGAATAATTGAGGCCTCGCACGCAGTCAGGGTCCGGCGAGCACTGCTTGCCTCTCTCTCTCTCTCTCTTTTTGGTTGTCCCTCAGTCTTCTTTTTCTTTCTTTCTTTCCTTCCCTCACAAACTCTTCCCTCTCTCACTCTTCTCTGAGACTCTTTGTCTTAATTTCCTTTCAACTTTAGACTCAACCACAGTCCTGAAAGAAGACAGGCTTGTTTCTGAGGATGATGTGATACTGTAGTTTAAGATGAGATTATTATGGTTCAGATAGGATGTTGCATTATGGTCCTGTGCTAAATATCTGCTCAGTGAATTCAAGGAGGACAACATCATATGTGTTTTTTTGTCTGTTTTTTAGGAAATATCTAAATTATAGGCAGACAATAAATTATGTTGCCCAAGTTTTTAAATCATGGTAGCAAAGGCCACCTGAAAAGCAGATTTTGAAATATAAAATACTCAAAGACCATTCAATCTGATGTCTTATGTCCCCATGAAAACCTCCATTGGCCTTGTTTAATACATTTTTTGCTGCTTTGACTGACATGCTCTGCAGTTGCTCCCATCGAGTCCATACCAGAGGTCTGAGCTGCAAAGTGAGATAAAGACAGAAAGCTGTACCTGGGTCAGACTGTTGATGAAGACATGCTAAATCAATGAGAAAAGACTGGAGGAGATGAGAATATATGAGTGGCTTGTCTGTCTTTCTGTATCTCCCTCCCACTCTCCTTCTCCCTCCCTTCGCTCTCTGTTTCTTACTCAGGCCCGTACAGTTATCAGCCCCAGCAGATAAACAAGTCTGGCTGCTAGATATAACTCCAATATGTGAAACTCAATCATAACTTCGGAAACCAGCTGGGAATATGAACGGCGAAAGAGGAAAATGAAAGCTGCCATGCCCACAGGGCAAAACCCAAGGTCCCTTTTGGCAAAGTAAAACACCCTCTCTTCTCTCCTTTTTATCACTTATTTATCTTAGAAAGTCAAAAAAATCACAGTGCAGCCCTTTTTTTAAACCTCCCTTTAAATTTTTTGTGAACACATTCTCACTATTTTTTATAGTATATAGGAGAGAAGATGTGCTTGGTGTCTTCATTCTTGAGTTCAGGACAGTGATAGCTGTAGGGTACACGTTTCTGAAGTCTTCTTCACTCTCCATCTTCTGCCAGCAGGATCTCTGTGATTTCCACTTGTCAGAGAGGGCCAGTCATGCAGAGGGGATGGGACCTGTGCATCAGAGAGAAAGAGAAAACTTAAAGGGAGAAGGAAAATAAAACAAGTATGCGTGTATAGTATGTGTGTGTCTCTGTGTGCGCGTGTGTGTTTGTGTGTGTGTGTGTGTTGGGGGTATGACTAGCTTTGACTGGACTCACTCATGCTTTGACATTGACGGCCCTAAGAGAGGAGAACAGGACCAGCTCGCTACCCCAGAGGACTGTATTGAGGGAGAGAGGGAGGGAGAGAGAGGAGGGGGCGAACTGCCAGAGGCTGCTCTCGGCTTTGAAGCGGGGACTAGAAAGGGCTGAGGGCACTGTTAGACCCCTTGAAGTGGTTTCAGCACTTGTCACTCTTTCGGGCATTGCCTAGAGCTGCGGACAGCTCCGCTCTTTCAGGATGAGGTCCCACAATGGACTCTGCAGCACTGGTGTTCACCTTGATGTGGTGACATGGATCAATAGTCAGACCAGTGTGCCACCGGCACCAGAGTGTTGTGATGTTAAAAAGTAGCTGAAGTGCTTCTCAATGCTTGCACGCCAGGCAAGCAAGAGGAAGTGGTTCCTGTCAAGATCATCTCAGCAGCACACTGCAGGCTACAGAGGACCACAAACACAAACTGGATCATAAAACTGCACTGAAAAACAGAGACAAAAATAGATTACAATGATAAGTCTGGGACTTTTTGGTGAAAAATTACAAATACATTCTCTTTGTTTGTTAAACATCTTGATTAACTTAAAGTAAAATTAATTCTTAAACCTGAAGTAATTCATATTTTTTGGACACTTAAGTGTGACTCAAACAGGACAGTAATATTAGAGTTGCATAATTTTTTAGTTTGGAAATGTTTTAATGAGACAGTGTTTGCAATAGTTTCCTTAAAAACATTTACTGAATAGAGATATGTAACAACTAAATCTCTTTTTGAACATGTCCACGTGAGTTCTTTTGGGCAGATTCTTCTCACGACAAAAGAAAAGGTGCAATTGGTTCTAAAATCTCTGTAATTTTATTCTAATATAAGTATGACAGAGCTTGTGTCAACTAATGACATTGCACTGCTGCTTTTCCCGTTGCCAAATTAAATTTTTGCATGGTGTGTCTGAAAATGCTCTGCATGCCTCAGCTTTTATTCAAACTCATTTTACCAAGAAAAAATGGAAAAAGCAAATAAATAAAAGGTGCGGTGTATCATTGGACAGCATGGAAACTTTGAGTTTGAAAACAGCAAGACTCCTGAAAGTTGAACTATCATCAATTTCCAGCAGCTGATGTAGAGAATCGTTTTCCCTTCACTGACATCAAAAACATATTTTACCTTTTAGTTTTTCTTCCAGGCAATAGGCAAAAATTGTTGGAATTGAATCTTTTCTCTATTATTTTGTCACCAATTCTGTTGTGTGATATCCAGTTCTGAATGATACTGAAGACTTATTTTGCTGTGCTTATTACAGAGGAAAATATCTTGCTGTCATTTACTCTCTGTACTCCACAATCATCTCCAGCTTTGGCCACTAACTTTGTTAATTTCCCTATTAGTCCAGCCAGGCAGTTTATGGTAGCTTTAAAGCCAACACCACCCCTGCTGAATCAGGTGCTGAATTATTTTTGGTGAAATACTGGCATCTCCAACACATGCAGGTAGTCATGTAACCTGGTAATGATATATCAATTATTACTACATGTGAAACTAATAATGTTCCATCCATTCTCATGCTCCGCATTTTAAAGACTTTTATTTATCATATATATTTCTTTCTATGAAGGCCTGTATCCTCACTTTTGTAGCCCAGCTCAATAAATTGCCTGAAATACTCCTGCTCCCAAAGTACCCACTAAGTACTATTAGTATTTACTGCCTATGTTTCCTCGGGCCCCTCTTTCGGCCTCTCCTCTCCCCAAAGATAGATTACATCCAAGACAGCCTATGACCGATGGATAGGGGGCACGATGCCTGAGCCTTTGGAGAAATATGTGCTTATGAAATCATAAATATTATCTCAAACACTAATTAGCATTAAGAGCACTGGTGATTTTATTTATCAACTTTAGCCACAATTAATAACCACAGCCTTGAGAAGAGCACGAGGCAGATAGGCAGGACATGTTTGCCGCGTCAAGGCCATAAACCCATTACACACATAGACTGATTGAGGCAGCCCCACTGGGGGAATAAGTAATTGTGCCTGAGAAATTTTAATTGCCCTGAAATGCATTCTAAATTACACTACCTTGTTTTCAGATAGAAGTAACATGGCTAAAGGGCTGGGATAATGGTGGAGTGTCGTGGGTCCAGTAATGGGTTGCTAAACACCAGTCGACCTTGCTTTTTTTATGCACTGACGTTGCCCCGCACTTCCTACAGAGTCTACAGTGAGGGCTCTGAGCTGAGGCCTGGAAATTTAGGGCTAATTTGCAATGTGTAATGTGGCACACTGTTTCTATTTCAAGCATTTCTCATTAAGTTGGAAAATTCACAAATATGTTTTCTTGCTATGAACAAAAGGGTAAGGTTGATGCTACTGGAGTTTTTGTCCAGTAGAGCTCAAGCTGGTAGCTGATTAGTTAGGAGGTTAAAAAAGAGAGAGAAAACAGGTATATACAAAAACAATGAGCCCATCACTGAAAAAAACCCTGAAATCTAAGCAAGTGTGCGTCTTATTTTTCATTTTTAAAAGAATGTCTTTTTAGACTCAATATGAGCTTCATTTACCTGACCAGACATGAAAAACATCTTGTTTCAAGTCATATAAAGACAGAAATGATGTGTGTATTGCTTTTCATGAATGGAAAAAAATCTACCTATGGAGTAAAAATGTTTCTTGTATTCAGACATCTTTCTAATTTCAAGAAACTTGACCAGCAACTTTTCCTTTCCCCGTTGGCAGACATTTTTCACACATTACAAGCAATTCAGACATCATTTTTGTCTTTGAATAACTTTAAATGAGACATGTTTCTTGACAGGAAAGGTATATGTGGCTCATAAGAAGTCTAAAATGACATTTTCTTTTGATAAGATTTATTTTTTTTGCAGTGAATTTGGAAAAAAGGGCACAAAATCTACCATCAAGCCCTATAATGAACAAAATATAGACTGCTTACCCAATCATGCAAAAGAAGATTTAAAAATAAAGTTTGATGGCATTAGTTTATTTTTGGCTAACAGTTGAAGGCACTCGGCAGATAATTCAGATCTACCAGAGACACATGCACGTGCATTTTTAGATACGATTCAACCAGTCTGAAATATCAAATAAAATCATTTGATAGGGTGAAAAAGGTCCCCAAGGGTGAAACACCTTTGTCTCCAAACTATTTAACTATTCTGCCAGCCATAGTCTGTAAACTGCTCCACCAGCTGGAGACAGTGCTTGTCTCCCAGCGTATTGGTCTGACAGATACTGTACAGAGAATGATTGAGTGGAGCAGGAGCAGATAGAGGGATGGGTTAAACACAGTTTCAGGATGAAGGGGGTGAGATATCCAGGGGATAGTGGGCTGGAGATAGTGGGGGGGCTATGGGCGGCAAGTGGTCTCATTGCTAATTATCTTTATTGTGCTTTCCTGGCAGTTTTTCTGTGCAGGGCCTGTCGCTAGCTCTTGTGTGGGAAGCTCTCTGGAGCCCACCTTAGTGGCCCCTGGCTAATGACCGCTGAAGAAATCACACGGGGTCACAAGCCTGTTTCAATCCCTTGTGGTTATTATACAGCAAGGAATATGCGAACAAGGACAGATCCAGGTATCTGCCGGATGAGCTGTAATTTGTTGCTCACAGGCTTTTTTGGAAGTTTGTTAAGGCCCACACATGAATAAAAATGTATGCTCTTGTTTGCCTTCAGCATACAGGCGTCCTGCCTGAGAGCAAAGCATGTTGTCTTGGTTGGGAGAAACAGCCAGGCCCCAAAGGTGAGCCTCTTCTTCACCTGCTTCACACACCAAACCTCCCACTCTCTGATTCTCATCCTCACTGTGGAGGGGAGGCTTGTAAAGTGAAAAGTGCAGTGACCACTGGGCAAAAAAACAAAAATGCTCTGACAGCTCTTATGCTGTAGGAGGCGATAGCAAGATGTTGTTTTTCTTTGCGATCCATGTCAAGAGCTGTGTTGAATTACCTTTCATTCAAATGCTCACATGCTCTTTGCTCTTTGTCTGGTATTCACGATGGAGAACTCTGAGAGATTTTTGATGATTTATGTTTCTCTGAGATCTCACAGCCCTGTTTTGACCCTGTGGTTGTTGCTGGGGTTTGCATCACCTCCAAATATTTTTGTGAAATACAGGAGGGGAAACCTATCAGATGGATGAAGATTGGACTGATGTGTTTGCAGAAAATCAGTAAACAACATTAATTTCATATGAACTAATAAGAAAGTAGAGAGTGGCAATCCTCACAAGGGCTTTCTTCAAGTGATACTCTTATCAGACTGGAGAACATATGAGGTAAAAGAGGGATATTAATCAAACTTTTGAGCTGAAGTCATTTGACAGTGAGATCACTTTTTTCTTGCATACATTTTTGAAGGATGTTCAGTGTAATTTGTCATTCTCTAGTTTTTGAGAGACTGTATTCAGGCTGCGTGCAGACAACGCTGACAGGGTAGCTAGCCTGCCAACTCTTGAGCAGAGACCTCTGTACTGTACACTTCTGCTGAATTAACACAGGAGCCAGTTGATCTTTGTCGCTTCAGGGGAAAACAGACACCACAAGTAAGGCCAGATGTAGTTTGAAAGCACCCTGAGATCATACACTGTCTTCAACATCAAAAAAGTGTCCACATGGATATTCTTAATGGGTTTTACTTGGATGAATTATTCAAATCTCCCCAGAATGCTTCTCTGGCAAATGGATCCATGATGCACCACTGGTCATAGCTAAATGTTATCAATCTTCAACATTTTCAGGAGCTTTTTTTCCACCCCGTACAATCTGTCTTCAAACAGTTTATTCAAATTTTGCTACCAAATGGACTAATGAGAATGATACTTTCAAGTTTTGCAACCTCTTCTTCTTACCTGTGTGTTACATTTAATTAAAACCTGCAGAAAAAGTTAGAAACAAATTTTATTTTCAAGATTTATCTCAAAAGACATAAGATTTCATGTTTTCAATCTGTGTTGTGAAGATATCTGAACTTTATGGTATACACTTGAGTTTTATCCCAATTTTACACCCTGTCTGTAAACAGATTGCACTTGTATCAATGAAAATGTCTTCTCTTCTCTGACTGAGGGTTATATCTTATTCCCTTTATCACTCAACATCACTGGGTATATAGCGCACACTAAGAATTAGGGAATGACTTATTACGTCATTAATATTTTCATCTGCTGATTAGAGCGTAGGGCTTTGCAAAATGGTGAAGAACGACTGAAGAATTGGTCTAAGAAATGAGGAGCACGGACTCCTGCTGTGAACCTTCAAATTATCCCGATTGCTTGATTTTTGAAGATCCTGCCACATGCAGTCTCCTTTTTCCAGGCCAATAAAGAGGAAGCTCAGCTGAAGCTCGGTGGGGCACCCACTTTGATACTCGACCCAACATGGCCTACTGTGACAACACGTCACGGGGGGTCTCTGTGAAGCTAATCTCTAATAAGAGATGAAACACCACTTCTGATGAAGAAGCTGAACATCAGGTTGATCTTCAATGAACTGCTTTAGGATTGACCATTAATGACAATGTCTGAAGATGGTTGATGTGAAAGTCTTAATGACGGATCCAACGATCTTAGATCAGCTGCTGTTCTCTGTTATACTCCAGTCTCATTTTATAGATAAAAGTCATCTTTGGTTTATTAATGTCACTCCCAAAAAGAAAAGAGGTTTTTTCTGCAGTTATATGTTTTTAGCAATTGAAAGAGGTGGCAAATTGGCTTTGCCTGGTCGAAACTACTTGACAACTGATCATAGCTTGCTGTGTCCTGTCATGCACACAAACGTTAAAAAAAAACTTTTTCTGAAGAAAAAGTAATTTTGGATACTCACTTTAAAGAAGTAAACTACCAAATTACATTGTAATGAAAATATCACTCTATTATGCACTAGTTCAGACTCAGATGAGGTTCCAGTTGGAGGATAATTATTCAGAAATTGCTCAATGAAATATTTACCTGACATTGAACAACTTTTTTCATGTATGATTTTAACGATAAATCAGTGTTGACATCTTCAAAAAATAATTTAAACAATAACGCTCGTAGACATATATTTTTTTCTTTCTGTTTTTTCATTATGTATGAATGACAGACAGTGCAGATATGAGTGTAAAATGCTGGATAAATAAAGACAAACAAAACGAATGAAGGATAAAAATACAAGAATGTAAGGGGTTAAAAGCAAGCAGACTGGATCTGTGTGTCCACAGGTGGAGAAAATACAATAAGTGAAACGGACAGCGTCAAACTTCTATGACGTCACACGCAATTACACGTTTCTGCCACGAGCAGATTCCGTCTATTGCTAGTTGATGATCAGGAAAGTTATTGTACAAAACGTGCAGATGACGCTTTTCCTGATCCTGAACACAGCAACAACTTCTGGCCACTTTGTTTTACCATAGACTGTATATAAATAAGTGTTTTACCGACACGCGGTCACCTGCACATCCACGATCAAGTCCAGGTAAGTGAGTTAGCTTCTGCACCAGCTGTTCATGAGTAATCTGATTGGATTATGGTTGTCGGATTGGATCGATTGTTGAAAAAGGATTGCACTAAGAGGCAAAAAAGATTCTGAAATCGGACAACAAAATACATAATACAACCCTAGGTTTAATCTGGATCAAACCTTCAGTTTGTGTTGTTTGGTCGTTTCTGTTGTCATTTTAATTCAAAAAGAGTGATCACAGTTGTTTGACAACCCAAGCACGAACCATGAATAAAAGAAAAGTTTTTGTATTAACATTCATATTCCCTCAAAGATTGCCAAGAAATCATAAATTCTGCCAGGGTATGTACATTTATAAGCACAGCTGGTTTCCAATGAAGCTTTTCGTTATAGTAAAATGAAGATAAAATAAAAATGATCTTGTCCCCATGAATAATCCCACAAACATATGTCAGTAACAAACAGTTTCAAATAACAAACAAAATAAAATAGTTTTCCCTGTCGTTAATCACTGTCAATTAATTTCAGAGAAACAATCATCAGAGATGAACTTGTCAAAAAAAATTCCTAACAATTGCACCCCTTACTATACATCCAGTCGATCCTCATTCTGACATTTAGACCTTTTAAATTTCAGACGTTTGTATTTTCTGAAGCAAATTTGTTTTTTATTTGTTGTGGCTCAGATGAGGAGTCAAATGAGAATTTATAAATGGAAGTGGATGTTAATGTTATTTTGTGTTTGGTCTCAAATTGAGAAACATTGAAAGTGACCCCATGTGGGCTCTTCTCCCTGTTGTTTTTACAGAGCTGCTCGCCCACGTTGTGATATGGTGTCCCATTTAAGTACAGGTAATCTAAATATGGTCATCTTAAAAAAATTGCATCAGGATAAGGGTGATCCAATCCCATGACAAACGGGCATAAAACCAAGAGAACCTGATCTCGGATAGCAACAGATAGAATTTTCAAATCCAGATCATTTTTATCCAGATTACACTTTTTGAAGTACTGACTCCTAGTAGTCGTGAGGCTCGTGTGTCAAACGTCTATGTTTGGGGAGCTTTCAGATGGTAAACTTGTGATTTGCTCTGGCAGGTCTGATACCTTCAGAGGTGTCAGAAGTATTTACATTCAGTCCTCAGGTATAAATATTGATGCTAGAGTTTATCAAAGATGAAAGTTTGAGTATCAACTTGCGCTTTTTACTCAAGTGAAAGTAAAATACTACTGTTTTAAAAACTACTTGAATTATATGAGTATAAAAGTAAAATTGATCTAAGAGTGATGGGGGGTTTTGGAGTCAAAAGCTTAGGTTGCCCCACAACAGTCTGTAGTGCACTATCCTGCCTTCTCAAAATAATTCTGTCCCAAAGACCATATTGGCTGTAATGTTATTAAAATGTTAACACTGACAAAAAAAAAACGTGTATATTATTGTATTTATATTATTGCAATGGTGCAAAAAGTCAACTTTCAGAGGCATGTTTCTCAAAGCCTTTATTGAAATGTTAATGTACATCCAAGCGTCAAGCACCCACATTCATTCAGGACCCAGTACAGCTGATGTTGACCAATAAGGTCTTACTCAACACCAAAGCTAAGTCACATTAAACTTATCCAGGAATGAGTTAGGAGTAACAAGGCTCTTTCTAAGATATAAGGAGTAGAAAATAAAGATAATTGCATGAAATTTTTTTTTGACCAATATTTTTTAAAAGCACATAAATAACTCTCAAAGACAACTACAAAAAGAACATTTGACTTTGTGGGACAGGTTAATTTCAAGTGTTGAAGTATAGACTCTTATATGACATTGAACAATTACATAATATGCTAAGTTGGGCTGACAAGTAGTTGCTCCTTCTGTCTAAAGATTTTTGTTTAACTCAAACTAGAGAAAAGAAAAAAAAGAAACAAAGACAGGAAATAATGTCTGAGGAGTGACAGCTTTTTCGACGTTAAGCTGTAACAAAAACCAAATAGACGATAAACGCTGATGATGATGATGATCTCACTGTCAGCGCCTGCCATTTCACATGTAACAGATCAAATTATGAGAGACCTTGCAGTGCAGTGCCGGGGCTCAGCATGGGATTAGGGGGCAACTATCTCAAGGCTGTACTTCTCAGATAACCGCACCTAAAGCAACCTTTTCTCAAACACACTATTACCCAGCAGCTCCCTCCCCCAATACCCTTCACCACCTCCCTTTTGAATTTCATCAGGGGCTTAATTAGTATACAAATAAAACTTCCCTTATCTCCCTCTCGCCCTAATTGGCCTGTCTTTAGTTATGCCTGGTGAGTGTGTGTTAGTGTGTGAGAGAGCCGAGGCCCCTGTAATTAGGGTGACCGTGTTCACCTTTCCTCTCAGACGCACGGGTGCTCAGGCAGCCCATGGGGAAGGTGGGGCTCTACTTTGTGCTGTGCGCTCACACGGATGTGCGCTGTCGAGTGAGTGGGGTATGTGTGTGTTTGTATGGTGTTGTTGAGGAGGAGAAGAAGAGTGTGCTCAGGAATATTGCTCTGCAATCATTCTTGGACTGTCCCAGTGGTGTTCTTGTGAGCCAGAAGGGCTTTGGGTGCTCCTGGTTCCCACTGAATGGAAGGGGCATCTTAGTTTTTTCATTCTCCCTTTCCTCTCTGTTCCCCGTGGCTCCTGTAGTCCACAACTAAAGTGTTTATCGATTATCTCATCCTGCTCTTCAACAACTTAATATTGGGTGACAGTGCACTGTGTTCTCACCGTAATTAGAGTTCAGCCCCGAGGTGGGGGCGAGGGGTTGTGGGGGGGGGGCAATTAGAACCCTTTGTTATTAAACTTGATTCATCTTACGGCACAGCTCTGCCCTGCTCTGTTCTGGTCTCCGCTGCTCTCCAATTCTCACCAAGGGTATCAGGCCATCCAGCCTCCTGAAATTGGCTAACTTGCAAATTATCATGTTTGCTGCAAGACTTCCCCCATCTGCACCCCCTACCCTCAACTCTCCTCACCCCTCACCCTTCCTCCTAGGTCTGCTTGCCTCACGATGCCAATAACACATTGTAATAACTATAAAAATCCCCAGTTAAATCCACTCAGATGCTTGGACTTACAATCACAACAGAAGTCCTCAAGAGCCGCTGAGAATACATCCTTCACTCTGCAACTGCACACATTGTTGGATGAAAGTGTTTAATGTTCGGTAGTGTTGTTTATGACTTAATAGTTTTTAATTTCTGTGTAATTATAAGTCTAGATTAATTTCACCTTTCAGTTGTTTGTGCCATAATTTTTACACCTGCCAAGAGGGTTTTGTTTTGAGGTTGGCAGGTTTGTTTGTTTGTTAGTGAGTGAAGAACTGGAAAAATCTATGAATAGATACCAATAGACTTTTGAGGGAGATTACTGCAAGCTACAACTGTTTTAAAATTTGTGCTGACACTGATTTTCACTTATATTGATTTTAATTCTGTCTTAGATATAGACAACCCTTCAGTTTACGTGAATTTAAATGACGGGACATTTTTTTACATTTGACTGAAAGGGCTCTTGGTCAATATCAAAACAAAAATAACCACAACAATATCAACTAAAAATAATCCTTGAAGGTTAAACCTTCTGTGAATTTAAGATGAAATATCTAAAAAAAAACTTACCTGAAGTAAAAAATATCAATTAAGACAATTGTTTTTGTTTTAGTTCTTTGCTGATTCACTTGTCTACAAGACTCACAAAAATAAATCTGTCTCAGTTACCTTCAGTGTAAAAGATGTCTTACTTGGATAGATTTAAAATGCTGAGATATTGTTTGATTTAGGTAAGGTACAGAGCAAATGTGGAGGACAGCTGACAGGACACAACCATCAAGGCCTCTGTTGTGGTTTTCTGACAATGTTCCATTTCAAGCTTGGCCAGTCTTCCCTTTCTAAACCAGATGAAATGATTGTTCAACTTTTTTCTCTTTACCCCAAAGTTTCTGCAAAAAAATCTTGATGTAAAAAGGAGTTTTAGACACTTGTCTATCTGCAGTAAAGCCTGGTAGCTCAAGAATCAAGTTCTTGTGTGCAAAGGGATTGAGACAAACATAAAAATTTTTCTGCATGGCAGACGAAACCAATTACAATACAATCAAACGTTGGATTATTGTTTTTCCTGTCTTCAACCTCCAAAATACCACCTTAACCAGTGCCACAAGTGCAGCCAATGAAATGTCACTTCTGTCTCAAGTGGAGTTCAACATGAGTTTCCTTTGAGAAGGAAAAAAAACAGTCTCAGAAGAGCCAAACTCTAAGTCGAAATCATTACTTGGAGAAGTGGAACTTGTGGAATAAGTGGAAGACCACAACGTCACTTATTTTGGCAGGTATCTACCAGTCCAAACATATGGGGAGAAAGAATATCACTCAGAGGGATTTTGTGTGGTTGTTCTGCAAATGACTTCTGATTTTGCAGATTTGATGAACAATAAACAAATCATCTTCTTGACTTTAGGAAATAGTTAGCTGGAAGAAGCTTGTTTGGGGAAATAGCTGTTTGTAACTTTGAGGAAATCTGTTTATGGGTGTTTTTTAGTCACCAACAATTTAGCAAAAAGTGAACTTTACACTTTATCCCTCACAGTCAACTTTGTGCTCTTCTTTTTTAGCTGCACATTGTTAGTATGAAGTTGTGATGTGAGTTGACAATACTATTCCTACACTCCCTCACACTCCTTATCCCCACCCCTTCACCCATTCTTTGTCTCTTCCAGAGTCTCCAGGAGCTTGATACAGAGCTTATGGGGAAAAGGAGGAAGATCAATCCTGGTGTCAGTAGCTCAGCACACATCTCTCCCAGTAACGGCAGGACAAGTGTCAGCTGGAGGAGAGGCAGCCGCCATGCAGAGAGGGAGAGAGAGTAAGAGAGTGAGTGAACAAGGAGGGGGGGGGGGTGATACAGGGATGATGGTGGTGTTGGTGGGGGATGAGGATGAGAAAGAGAGCCCTCTGCATGGCAGCCAAGCAAGTGAGCAAGCGAGCGGCCCAGCCCAAGGGAGTGCACCTCCAGTAGACAAAAGATCAATTCTCTCCATTTCACTCTCAGCTCCTGATAACAAGCAAAAGTTCAGCAAGCCCAGGAGCTGTCTTCCCTTTGAAATGTGCATTCTGGTGTGTTACACACATGCAGTTGCCCAGACACTCTCTTGTGCAAGTGGCATACACACAAACATGGTCACACTCATATCTTTTTGTAACGGAGGAAGGGGAAAGAAACTTAAAACATTATTAGCAAAATCAGTCATGTGTATGTTTCCTACTTATGAGAGATAGAAACTCTCAATTACCATTCTTTGTGAGGTTGACTTCTTTTGGGCATGGGCATTATTTTGGCCCCCAGTGGGTATGACTTTACCCCATCCGTACCACTTAAAACTGTTTGTACCATACGATACTATATACTGCTACTTCAACCATACAAATTATGTATTTAAGAAGTTTGCAAGCCTTTTTATGTTTCTCTTACAAGGACTGTGTGTACTTTCTAAGGGATCCTAAAAAGTCTCATATCTAGCTTTATGCCTGATGATAATCCACAATTTAAAATAAGATTATCAGCGCTGAAGTAGGTCATTTTTAAATGCTAATTTCTAGCTTCATGATTGGGACCAGACAGGTTGGACTTGACCGGATTGATTTATGGCACACCAAAAGTCCCTCTGACAATGCCACGCCAGCTGACAAAGTTTAGCAGTGAGAAGGGAGATCTACGTTTTTTTTCTCTGCTAAAAATGATTTCTGTTATTTATGTTGTATTAATAGTGGACACTTGAGCATGAGCTAAAGGCTGGGTTATGCTTTATGAGCGAAGGTGACGTGTGGGGAAAAAAAGTGCAAGATAAGCACAGGAGAACGCACGTGGCTTGATTCCTTTTTTTTTTTTTTTACAACCCACACAGTGACTGCTGGCATCCATTCCAAACTGCAGGAGGCGGTGTATTGCAAACACATCTACCAGAGCACTAAGCTAGAGTAGAAGTCTGCATTTGTTTACACAGTTTACAACATTATTTTCGTCCATTCCTCTGCTCTGCCGAGTATGACCCCCATAAATTGTCATCACACAGTTATCACGGTGATCTCTGTGTGATGAATTAAATAAATCTGGTGTTTTCTCACTTTAGACACTCTGTGCTTTGGTTCGGCCGTCCTGTTGTACTCTCGTCTCTACCTGGCAGTAACAAATTTTAAAAGGTGTGGGACACTGACCACATGAGTGGGTGAGGCTGCTAATATAATGTCATTTGTCTGTTTGGAACCACGTGGATCTCGTGAATGCGTCAAACCCAAATCAGGCTTTCAACATAGGCTTAATGCTAAAACACTGAAAAAGTTCATTCCAACCCACATGCAGCATTTATACTGCAGTGATCTGAACGAAGAGTCTATCAATAAATTGAAGAGCCAGGTTACGTTTGCTCTGCTTGGTAGATGAGCACTGGTAGGACATAACCCAGGCTCACTACAGTTACATGGTACCAATACGTCTCAGAGCATAAGGCTGTGAGAAGCGCTAAATGTAACCGGCTACTGAGCTATGGTACATACTTACAAAGTTTGCTTGTCGTTGCTTGATGAATGCATTGCTGTGTTGCCAGTAAGACCGTATATGGACGGAGAAAGTAGCGTTAAATAGAAGATCTGATTTACTTTCACTTGCAAAACAAATATGTCACGACAGTTTGCACAAGTCTTCCAGCCTAGGGAAGTTGTTGCAATCCACTTCTTACGGATTCTCCTCAGTCACTTTAAAGTGCACTCAGTTAATTGTTTGTGGACCACCCCTAAATCCACTTGAATCCAAAATCAGTCAGCACTTCTGATTCATTGGAATTTGATGATTGGTTACTTTGAAGTTATGAAGTTGTAGTTATTGTTTCCTCAATGAAGTTCCTTGTCTCCAAGTTTGTCATCAGCTGCATCCAAGGACTTTGAAATGTTACTAAAAGTCATCTCAGCAGTGAAAAACACATTTCTTAGTTTGTATTTTGCTCAAGATAATAAAACAGTCTCTAAGAGAAAACAGCACCAGACGGGAAGCCGTTGCATTTGGTCAGAATCAAAACATAATTTGTGACAGCGCGCCGAGCCAAGTGTGTGTGGTTTAGATCATGATTGCGGGTCATGTTTTTACTGGCAAAAAGCTACAGTCAGTCGAAGCAGAAACAGGCATTTCGAAGAGCTTCATTTTGTTTTTCCTGCAGACACAAGTGTAATTGATAACATACTCATTTCACAGAGTTTATAGAATATATTGTTTCCTTCCTGTTTGTGCTGGTGCTCAAGTCACAGCATTTGTTTTTGTTAAAATTTTAAAGCTTGCCTGCCAAACCACATGTTTGTTGGTGGGTCAAAAGATGTTCCTCATTAGAAGTCACACATTTTAAAAGAGATTTAATGATTTACATAATTTTCAGATGTGCCTGATGTCACATTTAGGCTGTGTTTTGACAGAATGTGTTTGAAAACTATATTATGATACAATCTTTGAAATAACCTGTAACATCTACATGTAACATAAATCCCTTCTTTATCCAAAATGTTAAAACAATGCTGAGGTTATCTTAAAACACGCAAAAATCAACAACCAAATGTCTCACTAAAGTGGCTGAAGTTTATCTGATTTCCTTGTTTGGTGTTGCTTGGTGAGTCCTCATTGTCGATTTTAATGGTTTATTCATCCTTGAAAGTTTACGATTCTCTGCAGAATTCACAAGAAGCTGATGGTGTGTGACAGCTCTGTAGCTGGTTCTGTTTAAGACAACCATAAACAGAGAGCAGTTCTCTGGAGGTTATAACCTTGCCACCTCTCATTGGAGCCAAACCCAGAAAGAGGGTCACTCTGTCGGTATTCAGGACAAGCTCTGACCCCCTGTTCCTCTGTGAAGGGTTTGGCTGCCATTTAGCAAATGTTGATAGTGTGGAATTAGCAATATTTACACCCCCTCCCTTACAGTCCCCCTTCACTTGGAGTCCAAATGTCATAACAGTGTCTGTGTAATGTACCCAATGATTAGGTTTCTTTCAGGGACCCTTTCCCTTGTCTTCTAACAGATGTCTTTGTGTATGCAGATTTATTCACTGGGACTGTTTGCAGATATCGTCATTACACGGACATCCATAGTTAAATAGGCAGTAATTGCAGCAAAAGCTGTCATCCAGTCAGTGTTGTTTTTGTCATGTTCTGGCTGAAAGGAACAACTTGCATAGAGGGACAGCCTGTATCACACAATTGACCTTTTACATGATTTTCAATTACTGGGGAGAGGGGAGAAACAGAGGGGTCCCTGTAGTGCAGCTGTCTCTGCTGTCTCCTCTCCAGAACATCTGTCCATCGAACGTGGCCACGGCTCCTCTCTCTCCCCGTGAGGTCGCCTGCCTTGCTCAGGATGGGCAGGTGTATGCTGGGCCAGGCCTCTCTGTCATTAAGCAGCCCAGCTGTGCTGTCACGTCTGGCAGAGGCGAGTGTCATCCATGACCCTGTCTCAGCCCCCTCAGAGGGGGCATACATAGACCTTGACAGGGCAGCTGAGGGTAAAGCCACGCACAGAATATCTATGAAGGACGACCATGTCGTCCCCTCCTTGCACCCCAGTGGGCGCCACCTCTGCATGCTGGCCTACCCTCCTGCCAAAGTGCAGGATGGGCCCTCATCAGCCATGTCAGTCAATAAAAGGAAAGAACACCACACCTCCCCTCCTGCTGTGTCCTGTATGTCTTTTCAGAGAAAAGTAACACACTTGGAAAGAAGGACATAGTGTGCCAGACATTTTTGTAGCTGCATAGGGGGGATTTAAAAGAAAATGCACTCATTGACAGTTTATCTTACCTTTTCTTTTTTTAAAAATACTGCCACAGATTTGTCATCATTAACTATTTTACCTGAATTACATATTTCATGTTTAAGTCTTAGTGAATCCAGATGAAACAATGTATCAGGTTCAGATCAAAAACACTTTGCTGCTTCAGTAAATGGCAAAGTGCCGCTGCATTTTATATAAGTGTTGGAATTTGCCAAACTTTCATCTCCACAATTTATTTCCTCATAAGAATTTTTAGCCTCTTAAAGTTTAACATTAATTGACTTTAAAGTAAACCCAAATGTGATCAAACTCAAAGAATGGTAAGGACTTATGTTAAACAGTTAGTAACAGCCAGTGTTGGCAACTTGTGGATAGATCCTAGTGTTTTCTTGGAATCAAGGAACTGGTTCTGTCACCAAAGTGTTAACAATGAAGTTAAATCAGAGTACTGTTTTGTGGCTTTTGCGGCTCAGATATGCAAAAGTTGAAAAAGATGACAGTACATGTAAGTTTTTGCTGCTTTTTACATCTCATTTGGAATTTCTGTGAAGATTTAGCTTTTATAAATAAGTGTTTTTAATGATGATCTCATTCAGTAAAAAACTGTGCTTAGTGAGGGTAGTGGAGGTGTGGTAGAACAATTCATTGATCTTAATTCCCCTGTCAGTAGCACCAAAGTTGCAGACAACCCAGATTTAGTTGAGGAGCAGTGTATAAAAGTATCTCCTCTCTTTCCTCTGTTTACAGGTATGACATAAGGAGTGTATGAGATCTTTGAGGCATTTCAGCGTAAAAACCTATTTTCCTTCTGGTTGATGTATTTTTTTATTTTGTATTAACACAAAGTTAATGACCTTTGAGGCCAGATGAATTTGAATATTTTGAGAAGGTTAGACACTACTGTCTGAATTCTTGTCCTTTCCTACTGATGGGTTTGCACACAATACGCAGTCATGTTTGTCTTTATATGATCAGTCTGCAGTTGCTCAGCCATCTTCAAAGTACTGCTACCACTTGTCAGGCTCTGCTGATTTGAATGTTTTGCAGCTCAGGGAAAAGAACTCCTTGGCCTACATTTTCCAAAGTGTTCATTAATTATGCTGTGGTCAGTTTGCCTCCTGATGTCAGAGAAAGTTGCCAGAAATGTAAGAAGTATTTTTGATGGCAGTCTAAAGTTGAGCAAATCATTTGGATTGCATTTGACTGTACTTTGAAAAACATTTTGAAATTACAAGAAATTTAGAAATAAAGATCTTTTTTAAAGTCATCTTTTCTTGTTGATAATCTCTAAAACACAAACCCTTTTTATACTATCATATATTTTTAGGACAGAGCCTATAAAGAAGAGCTTGAGACTGTTCTGCATGAATTTAAAGATATTCAACAAGATATGACTTACTTAAAGTTTTTTTTCCAGTAGCCACTCAGAGTGAGGTGATTTAGCTCACAAGAATTTTGATTTTATGTGTCATGCATTTCAAACCCCATGACTGCACATTGCTTCATCTAAAGCAAAAAAACACTGAATCTACTTTGACCAGCTAGAAGTCAAGAAGGTGATGTTTATTTGGTCATTTTTGACTTATTGGATTTACGCTCCCAGTGGCAGTGGTGTAATTCCCAGCCTCACCTACAGTATATACACACACGTCTGGTGTTATTGGCAGCACGCCTTCATCCACCGACACCTCCAGCGTCCCTGGTGGCCTTTGTCACAGAAGAAAGAGAATGATCAATATCCCAGTTAAACTAGACTTTCAAAGCTGATCGTAGGGCCTCGTTCTGGGGCCATCTTCTTTAATGAATTTTCTTTCATTTCACACAAGTTTTTAAACATCAAACAATAAATCGGCCAGGGCACAGTAAAATATTTAGATCTATTGACTGTGTTTGAAAAATGTAGAGGGCGAAAACTCCAGTGGTTTGATGCTGATGCATTCTGAACACTTTAATCCACCCGAGTGTTTCCTTTTATCTGCCTGGGTTTCTCCAAAAGAGGGGAAAAGGGCCTCAAGAATGTTCTCAAAGATCCAGCTACGCTGCTCTTAAAAGCTCCTTACCTTTAATTGCTTTCTCTAACAAATGTGGCTCCCTGACTTCTTGGTACCAGGGCACAGTTTAAAAAAAGAGGTTTGTTTTTCTGTGAATCCTGGAGTGGTTGCTCACCTTAAATGACGCTGGGTACTGGACTTGTTCCAGAGGAAAAAAGAGAGCATGCTTAAAAAATGATTCTGTTGCCTTGTCTAACCATAGCTTACTTCTTGTTAGTAAATGTAGAGCTGTGTTGTGTACAGCGTGGCAGAGTGGCATCATGAAGATTTAAAGCTTCTGTTTTATACCATTTGAAGTTCATGGATTAGTATCACATTTCTTTATCCCTCCCCCGAAAAACAAGTCCTGTACAACAAAGTGTCAAAAATTACAGGGTAAGAAACAACTTTTCTTTTTTCTATTTTTTTTTTGTTGTTGCTGGAAACAGATTTTGACAAAACATCTTTACTCTGCCAGTAAAGGTCTCAGAATAAAAGAAATGAGAGATGCTGGGGTATGAGTTATCCAAAATATCTTCTGTCTTTTAATATTGATGGGTTGTTTTCAGATGATACAAGCAGGAGATCAAAAAGAGTGTCTGAAAACGCGCTACGCTGTAGAAAGATTTCATGAGACTCAGCGAGTTTGGGCAATACTACACTTCTCTCAGTGTTTTGTGTGTCTTCAGTGCACACAACATGAGGTTTTTTTATTTAAATTTACGATTTCTTCTCCATAATCGTATTGAAAAAGCAGTTTTGTCATTCTGGTCAAAGTCACATCAAGGTGGCGAGTGTCTGAAATTGTGTTATGTGTGTGAATGTCTTTGCATGGCCTCTGTGTGTGTGCGTGTGTGTGTGTGTGTTAGCCTGGCGTGACAGCCCGGCCTTGACGTTAAACATCTGTTGTGTGATTCATTCAGCTGTGGATGTGGAGTGACACCAAAGCACATCTGCCGAGGTGCGGGCGATCTCTGCAACCTGCCCCCTCATAAGGCCCCAGCTTCACCACCCAAACCACTTTTTTTTGTTGATTGCGTCATTTTCCCTCCTCTGCACTGCTGCTAATTCACAAAAGTGACATCCTGCTCCCCCCCCCAGTTTTGCAGGCTGAGGAGCAGCAGATGCATAGCCTTGGGAAGATTCAGAAATGGCAAACACAATGAAACTCAAGAACATGAGTAACAAAATGATCCCAGGCAAACCTCACTTTGTCCTTTTCTTAACTAAATTAACGTGGAGTCCAAGTAATTTATGTGTTGTATGCCTCTTTTTTTTTAGGAATATTTTCCCTTGTGTATTTTTAATACATACATTCACCAAGTATATATCTGTTAAGATATTGTCTAAAACTCTTATGAATAGAGCAGAATTTAACTGAATATGTAAACACAATGAACAACATTATCAGCACCACATTTTGCACCAATTTGTGACTGAGACATTCAGATTTTCTGCTCAATAATAAGAAAAATTTCAAGTGTGTTTGGACAAAAACAAAAAAACTAACAGGTATTTGTTGGATAAATTTTTTCTCACCCCAAAAAAATCTATAAATCATTTAGTGCAAACCGTTTGATAAGGCAAATGTTTATTTCATCCAGTTCCAGACAAGATTTTTATTTATTTTGGAGCCAAATTCTTACCTAAATGTTTTCTATACAAACACACACAGGACAAATATTCCACCCAGGATGCAGATTGAGAAATCATTTGAGCTTAAGTGACAGATGCTTCTCTTCACTAGTGTGCGAGGCATTGTAATCACTTGAATGAATACAGCTTGACTAATTAAGGTTATGCAGTTGGCTGGCTCTCTCTAAACAAAGCCTGTGTAATGTGGATTGTGTTGTAGCACAGCCCCCATTGTATCATTGAGATGAGAACTACGATGAGATGCTGTTCAGCCTGACGTGTCAGTCGTAAAAGTTCTAGAAAGATCAATCAGCGTAGCACTACACTTTAACATCATATTCATGTTTCCACTTAACTTAAAAAAATATGATGGTGTTTTGGATAATAAGGTCATAAATTGATTTACTGATCGCCCTCTTAGCTCAGCTGCTGTTGCCATGACGAAAACACTGAGGAATATGACTGAGACACATCAAACAGAAAAAGCTGATGACTTACAAACACAGCCGGAGCAGATGATGATGACTGAACTGGCCGCATGGCTGTTCCTGAGCTTGCTGTGCATGTTTGGCACAGATAGAGTCCAAGGACGTGTGAGGCCTTTGATCCTGTCTCTGGGGCGTCCCAGATGTTCATGTGCAGGGCAATGTCAAGTCTGGTTTATTTGCATAGGTAATGCCCAGCCATTATGAGTACAAGTCATCCGTTAAACAAAAAGGGGCATTTCGGAAACGCTTCTATCTGCAACACTGAGTAATTGAGGTTTGTCTGTGAGGGAAGTCTTCGTAGACCAAAACCACATCTTCAGTTATGTGTGCTTTATAGGACCTGAGGTGGGATGTTTTAGCTGAAAACCCATGAGACAGTCTTTCTTCTTAACTCAGGTTTCTGAGGGAGGGCTTTCAATCATTTTAAGACAAGTTAAACACAATATTTAGTTTTTATATTTGTCACTCTTGTGTAAGTTGTTTTTTTTCCACACTCTGAATAATTTTAAGCATAAGGAACTCACTGAAGTGCATTCAGACTGACCAAACAGCGTTGAGAAAAGTCACAACCAGTAGGTGGCAGTATGATACCTGAATCTACAACTTCCCAAATCAAGACTCCTCAATCATCACTGAGAATAAGCACTCTGACAATTGCAATTGACAACTTGAAATATACAACAAGTCTGCTAAAATTATCTATACAAAGTGGTATGTTTGAAATTTATGAATAATCCTGTCCAGATTTTTAAAGTCAACTTCTACATTCAAATGCAACGCAACGCTTAGTGTCTTTTTCCAGTTGATGAAAACAATTTAGTCTTAGTCAATGAAGCTGAGGGTATTTAATAAAGAGAGACTTACCATTTAACAGGTGAAAGCATTTTTAGAATGAAATACAGTTGCATGTTAAAAAAAAAAAACATATTCTGAACTTCGGAGTGTATTTGTGAAACAAAAAGCCGGATTACTCTGTATTGTGATTTAGTATCACTAGTCAAAAACTGTTTTTGAGTTTGAACCTTTGTATTTTTATTCATCCATGTGTGATGCTGTGTGTTTAAATTAAAGAAGAATATACCTCTTTGTTTTCTTTATTTTTACTTTTTATTTCTAATGTTATATTGACTTTGTAATTTCAAATGGAAAAACCCTCTAGTCCTAAACTATTTTTCCTCCTGTTAAGTACAGAAATCATTTTCAGAGATAGCTCCTCTTCATGAGAGCATATTTTCAACTCCTTCTTTCTCTTTGTGATAACAGTGCTGCATTCACACTTCATTCTTAAAATCAAAAACAAGTTCCTTTCTCCAAGGAGTGAAGGTGCTGAAGAGCTCTTGTAAAGACATTTGTGACAAAGTTTTCACCTACAACTCTGTGTCAGTTGGTTAAAAAATAAGGCAAAACCAAAAGAACCTAATGGGTTAATTTCTGGGGTTGTTGCTTCAGCAATCCAAACGTAATAAATTCACTTTGTTTGTTTCGAGAGTAAGCTCAACCTGGACATTTTTATCGTCTCCTCTTACAAGTCACAAAATCGTCAAACTTTGCGGCTGCACTTGACACAACAGGCGTCCTGGATTAGACGGGATGAGAAGACATTGAATATTTTTGCCGCTTATTAAGTTAGTTCTCAAAAATATATTTCCTCCAGATTAAAAAAAGGAAGGTGGTTGCACTATCTGCTACATTCACAGCCTCCACTCGGAATTAGAGATTTATTTTCTGAGGAGGGAAAAAAAATCAATTAGTGCTAAATTTATTCATGGATTTCTGCGATCAATGCAAGTCCTCTCAGAGGGGCTCGCTGGGACCCAGTTCATCCCAGTTAATGTGTTTGAAGGGGAATTACCATTGATGTTGTTTTCCCTTCCTTGCAGGTCAAAGAGCATCTTGAGGCTGTCACGGCCCACCTGCCACATAGGTGGAACTTCTGTCCACTCCTCCCAGATGTTACCTACGAGGCAACTGGACGGCAAACAAGATGGCGTGCAGTGGCAGTTGATGTGGGGAGAAGAAAATCAGGTTGGTTGGCTGTGCTGAATCTAATATGTCCACTGTTAGGGAGTCTTCTACAAAGCTAATTGTGAATCCAATCAAGGCTGGGAATACTACCTATTGATTAACCTCACTAAACACACACAATAAACAAACACACACACACACAGGGAATACAGTACATGCAAATTCATTCACACTCACTGGCTTCCACATCCACAGATTATTCACATTATGTATTGTATCTCTCAGTGTTCTTCTATTATTCTGGTCCGTTAGGTGAAAAACAGCTGTTCCTCACTCTCTTTTAATTTGCTGCAACTGCTGTAATTTAAATTCACATGACCTTTCATGACTTCTTGATTGTTTTCATAATTCTTGCATACTTCATAATGCTGCTCTGAAAGACATGCGGTGTGATCTTCAGAAAATGTTCCTTCAAGGATATTCTTTTCGCTCTTCGTATTGATTTCAAACACTTCCTGCACACAGGCTATATTTCAGGTCAATTAGACATATTTGGGCATTTGCAAATCATTTTTTTCTCTCAGATCCTGGGGCTCTAAAACTGCACTTTTGGCCCTAACAGCACTGCTCAGATTCTCTGTGGAGCTTGACATTTTGATCCGCAACAGAGACTAAATGATAACCGTTTCCTTGTAAATACTGTTGCCTGCAGGGGAGGGTTTAAAGAGACCAAGAAGGACTTTTCACTCACTCACTTGTTTATATTCACTACTCATCTGAATACGGACAGCTAAAGCATGTAGAATATACTGTGCATTGGAAGCAGCAAAGTGAGGCTGCTGAGTTAAGTAGTGCGAAGGGAGACCCATAATTACAGCAAATTATTGTTAGTAATTTTCTAAATTCCTCTGCTTTTACACTTACAAATTATGTAATTATGAGCATTTCCCAGAAAGACAGCAAATAGGTTGTGGTTACTCTGTTCAGACTTTTTCTTTTATCCAGACAATATAATTCAGTTATCTTTCTTTCTGTCACAGTCTTTCTTTCTTTTTTCTATAAAGAGAATTTCTTTAGAGGTTTTTTCAGTTCATGTATGAAAGAACAAGCTGCCTTTGTTTGAAGTGTTTGGTCTTGGCATCTGTGATCACTCTCATTAGGACTCTTCTCTCACTGAGAGCAGAAACACTCCAATTCATTTATTTTTATTTCAAACATATCATTGACTGCTGTCTGAGCTTGCATCCACATCTGAGAGAAAGTATTTATTTGAACCTAACAAACGCCCCTCTCTTCAACATTTTTAAATATAAATGGAGGAGGGATCGATTAGTCACTGGCTGATTTTTGTGTGTTTTTCCCCTAACTCTGAAGAAACATAAAGCCAGTAAATAATTCCTTTTACCAATGAGTGCTAAGATGGGATGGAATATTTATTTTGCCTTGAGAAAAAGTCAATGCTACAGTTTGATGCCTGTGTATTGTCCTGACATCCTAAGGTCTCTGACACTTCATGGCGAGATGACAACTACCCACCAGTACTGTGTACATGTTGAACCGGCAGCGCCCACACACTCTGGGAGATTGACATAAACACTTTTTAATTGAGCTGCAAATGTTGTCAAAAGATGGATTCATTATTTTAGCATCCCTGAGGGGAAAATCTACTCATGCAAAAAGAAAAAGAAATGTATAATTAATACAGCCAGTCACATTATGCCTGATGTGAGGCTGCACAGATAGGGTAATGTTACGTTTTACTGTGGCGCTTAGAGCCTTCCCTAGATGGCTGATAGTGTTCAGCACTCAGCGGCTGGCTCCAGGGAAAGATTGCTCCTTGTCACATCCTTATCAAAGCAGCGTTTTGCTCCTTCCTGCTCTCACAGTTCTTATTCCGCAAGAAGGCCTGTGATCCTTTATACGTGTGTGGATCTTTCTTCAGCTACCCCCCTCCTCTTCACTCGCTCAATGCTCCGCTGAAGATCAATTGTGTTTGTACTGTATGTGAATGTGTATCAAAGAGTCCCCACAGTCAGTGCCTCCACTTATAAGGTAATGTACTGACACAAGAGAATCCGTGGGGACCGTGCAGAGCTCTTCGTGTACAGAAAATGTTCAGCAGAGGGAAAGGTTGGGAGGAGTGGGGAACACAGCAGTCATATAGTGTAGGAGGAGGAAGAGGAGGCTGGATTGATAACACACTAATTACACAATAATATCTTGGTTTTAAAATAAATATAAGCTCATGTGGACAGAAATACAAAGAGATATTGTTGTCAGTGAATGGTTCCAATGTGAAGGGCTCGTGACCCGAGTGTATTCCACTTTGACTAATCTCCCATCAAACACCTTTTCTGTTTCACACATCCATGAGGGGATACACTGTCAGTGAGAACTTTCATAGCTACACAAACACTCAACCCGGGTTGTTTTATTAATCCTTCAGACTTATGAAGGTAGCTGTCCGCATAGAGGGGGAATTATTCCCATGCATTTCAATATTATATTGACCTTATAACTAGCCAAGTTTAAGTCGTAAATCTATAGCTGCTCTTGTCTGAGAAGTGGGCAGCCCGGTGCTCACAGCTCCTCCTTCCTGCTCACGCACTTTTACAGCTGAGGTGGGAGGCAGGTCAAATACGAGGCTGGGGCTCTGCTGAATTTAACCCAGCCAAAGGAGAGAAGTGGGAGGATGCAAGCGATGGCCTGTGCGGGATGCGGGGATGTATGTGTATTTAATAACAATAGGATGAGGGATGCATTGTCCTTTTGATCTGTATATGTGCTATTTTATGTGTGTGTGGATACATAAGCAGTGACAGAAGGTGACCCCTGTGTCAGCACTTTATTATGTCCACTTCATTTGCTAGCCCACACTTGATTGGCTGTCAGTTTTACTGCCTGACTGTGTCAGCTGGACAGTGTTAAGTCTGATGGAGTGTTTTTGCTTCTGAAGCCGTCCTGTGCAGAAGGCAGGCAGAGCTAGTATATAACAGGTTCAGTGACAGGTTTTCAAAACACGCTGGCCATGAATATGCAAACTCCTCTGCAAACAGCCTGAAAAAAAAACCTGCTTGATGTGGCTGAATCTGAAAATAAGCAATTTTGCCATATTGAAGCAGCAGCATTGACAATTTCAGCATATTTCTCTGGGAGTCTCACTGTCTCCTCAGTTTTAACTCTGCAGTGCGGGTTAGAGAGAAGGGTTTCTTGCCTGTTTCATCACTAAATATTAAATAATGTTTCACTTAACTGTCACAACATAATGAAAACAGGAGAGACGTGCTAAGGGATAAAAAGAACTCATAATTGGATATTTTTTAGGAGTTTTGATATTTGTGCATTTTTTAATCATGTAATTTTGCACAAGTAACATGTCTTGATTGATTGAGATAAGGACCTCCTCTTAGCTCCAAATGTGCTCCTACCCCTCCCCTGTTGAATGCAAATTAAATGAACATGGCCCTTTGATATTGAAATGATCTCACTGCTTTTCTACAAACATTTCTGCAGAAGAAGAAATGGTACTGTGTGCACTTTCTTACTGTAAATTACATTTACCTCACCACAGCGGTAAGCTTCACTGTGAACTAGAGTTTATGTTTGTTTGTTAAAACACAAGCAATATTGTTGCAAATTTTCAAATATAATACATGAATAATAAATATCCATCCCCAAGACTAATTGTGTCAGCTCTATAGCATTTCTGGTAAGGTCCCCTTTATTTGAAAAATACATTAATTTCAAAAAGAAAAGACAGAAAATTGCATTGAAGTGAAATATCTTACAATATTCAATGAAACCAAAAATGTATACATGTATACACACACACCATGTCCTGTTTTCTAAGACATCTATTGACACTTATATATTGTAGCCTACAATTACAAGCATTATAACTGTCTTACTGTGAATTACTTTCTAAAATATTTGTGTCACAGTCAAAGACTAATTGCTGCCCAGTTCTTAACACACAACCATTCAAGACTTTTGCCTCAATAAAATTTAGATCCTGTAGAATTATGATTTTTAATCTGATGCCATCAGAGGAGTTCAAAAGAAGTGAGCTTTCTACATCATCCAGTGCTTTTGTGTAAACATCAACCACATAAATGATGAAACAGAGGAAGTATGAGGAATGTGATAAACTGGATCATGTAAGGGCTCTTAAAAGTAAGAAGTTAGTTAAATTTACAACAACAACAAGTAAGGATATTTGCGTTATGTTGATTATTTATTTGTTGTAAAAATGTTCATTGGCAATACACTTAATATAGTGTGAAAACGTGATTTCCCATTGAAATAGTGGAAAATGCATTTATGTGTGTGTGGTTCCTCCACACACTACTGATGCTCTCGTTGGTCAAATGAATAAATTGTCACCAATAAGCCACACAAGAGTGAATTTTAGAATAAGCTATTAGGCACTGGCAGAGAAGATTGGGCAGATATTCATACACTCAGCTTTCTGCTCATGTCAAAAGCGCTTGATCCTTACCAATGTGGTAGGATTTAAAAGAAAGCTAAACAGGTTTATTGCCAAGAGGCATTGTTACAATTAAAAATTAATAGCAATAGCAAAGATAAATTGCGTAACTTTTGTGCTAAGTTTATACCTTTCTTAAAGAAATACAGTTGTTTCACTTCATATAGCTCCCGTGTTTGTGTCTTTTGAGGACACAGCATTATTTGACCCTTTAGGTTGCTCTATGAGATGATAACAGGACCATGTGTTTGTGTGGTTAGAAGTGTTGTTATGAAACAAGTAGTCTACATGGTGAATGCACAAAGACACAGCGAGCGTCCCACTGTGCAGGCTGCAGCCCTGACCTTTTGGCATAGATCTCTTGAAGTAACAACACACTGACTCACTAATTACCTGCTATTGTCTAGTTAAGTGGTAGTACACTTCTTGGCTTGCCTTTACACAGATGTCCCCTTATTCTTTTTTCTTGCCTTGATCACAAATCTTGCAGGTGGCAGGAAGATCAAATACAAACAGATTAAGATAAATCTAAAGATATTGAGGAGTTTAGCAGGATTTTTGTCAGATTAGATCAGAGTATTTGTGAAAAGGTTCCAGGACAGGATCAGATTTGCTTTGAGTTATAGTACCTCTGATCTGGCCACCGTTCTGTTCAAGGGGAAAGGGTGGTGTTGCTATTAACTGTACTCCTTTCCTGTTTAGAGGAGGGGGCTGTACATTCCAGGACACACACTCACTCACACACACACAGAACACACACACACACACATGGGCACTTATAAAGACATATGAGCACAAATACTTTATGCGCACTATTCAAACAAACTTTATACTTAGTATACATTTTATAGCACACACACACACATGAGCATGCACTCACACAGCTAAATGTAAGCACATGCCTTCCTGCTCAAACACACTCAGTGACTCCATCTTCTTCCTCTACTTTGTATCTCTCTCTCTCTCTCTCTCTCTCTCTTTCTCTTTCACTCCCTTTACTGGAAGGCCACTCTGATAGACCCCTCAGAAGGAGAGACACACCATCCCAGCTGATTCCAGGGGGAGTCCTTCAGAGGCAGCACTTCCAGTGGCTTCAGTGCATTAAAGCTTTTACCTTTTGCTTCTAAAGGCATCGGGACAAAAACAGGCCGAGCTCTTTCTCTCCACAAGGGAGGGAGAGAATGCATTGTCTTGTGAGGACACTGATTACTTAGGAATCAGTCATCAATTATTCAAACGATGGCATACTGTATATCCTCCACCTTTTGTGACAAGAAGGCCTTTCAAGGCTGGGAAGTGCAGAGACACACCCTGCCCAGTCCACAAGAATCAATACAGGCCTGGGTAGTTTTGCTTCCTTGCTTTCGTTCCTGTTCATTTTGCTATTCATACTAATGGTAATTTTGGGGCCCTGGCATTACACTTTAGGAAACCTTGAAGTGCCAGCTGCAGAGAAGGCCACAGGGCTAAGGCAGGCCACCATGTAAGCTAGTAACATTTGGAAACACACCCTTGGCATGTCACTTAGTTAAGTCTGCTGCTTTTTTTTTGTCGACTTCCTCTTCGTCGTTCTTCTGCCTGTTGTCTGAACTCAGATGATTAGCTGTAAGTGAGCCTGATAAATGTCCACAGTTCATCTAAAACACCTGGTTCACAGGGGAATACATGTTGGAGTTACCTCAAGGGTGGAAACGGACGGAAAAAAAGGGGACTTTCTCTTAGACCAGTCGAGAGATGGGACCACCCAGAATTTGCATACTTGAGGTTTTAACTTTGCTTTTCTTCCTTGCCTCCACTCAACGGTGTTGCCGAGTTTTCCCTGGACCAGACCTCTGGCATACTTGACACTCCCGCTCCTTAGTCACTGTCACTGAAACACCAAGAGCCCAACACACAGCTTGATGTCCTCTTCCAGACTCAGTGACCTCTCCACTTTGGAAGCCTTAACTGCATTGCAATGTTTGCTATCAGATTCTCCTCTTGCTCAGCTGCAGAGCCAGAGCCCTTATTCTGAACTCCCTCTGACCACTTAAAAAGGTCATACACTGTAGGCTAAAGGGCCATAGACACAAATTAAGAGTAATTTACACATGATTAGCTACAGTAGATGTTTTGGGGTTTTCTTTTTCCACTTCATCCTAATTGCTTTCAACATTACACGACTGTTTCATTTACTTTACCCAATTTTTCAAGGCCAGTGTGCATGGCACTGGTGTATTTGTGGGCCATCTGGCCTCACAAAGTTTGTCTGTGTTGCAGCTAGTGACATAAAAGAGAGACGAAAATGTGAAGGACAGAGAAAAAAAATTCATAAGAGTGAGGAAAAGCACAGGAGGGAGGGAGAGGTGGGAGGGTCGCTGGAGGGGTTGGATAACAATGGCTAGAGTCCAAGGTTGGCTAATAGTATCTGACACACTGCAATTTTGAGGCTTATATCAACATTGTTTTTACAGCTGTAATTAAGCCACCTAATCAGAAGCACATTGGTTGGGACAGTCTGGGGCTGTGAGGGGGCAGACACACAGTGAGCTGTGTTCAGCCCTGCGGCGAGGCAGCAGCACCGCACTGGGCTTGGGCTAGGTGGAGGCCAGCCAAGGGAACTGTGGGTGGGAGAGCATCCTGAGTGTGACACACACACACACACACACACACACACGCACACAGCTCACTCACAGGGCTGTACAGTGGGAACCGAGACCATACTGAATGCGTAGTTATGGGGAGCAGATTTTTTTGTATGTATATTTAAGCTGAATGTGTGAGCAGGAAATTTTCAGGCACATCTGTATGGATTGTGTTTGAGCTTGTGCGTGTGTTGCAGGCGTCATCTGGTGGCGTGCTTTATCTGCGTTTATCAAGCGCTCAGTTATGCCCAAAACTTACTTATGCACGCATGTATGCTCAAGTGCATTTCCATGTTTGTTCAGTGGACATTTTATGGTGTGTGCTTTTTGTATGAGAAAAAAAAATAACAGCTTGCAAATGTGCGTATGAAAGGAAGAGGGAACATGTGCATGTGTGCGGTCGCCTCAGCTCCACAGAGGTTCACCCCACCCATGTCAGGGCCCAGTGCCGAGTCACCCAAGTCTCAAATGGCAATAGCACATAGACGAGCCCACACAGACACACACATATGCACGCATATACAGAGCAGGACGCGGAGCTCAGCTGGGGCCAAAGTCAACAGATGAGCTGGTCTGAACTGGCTTGCTGTGTGTTCTGATTGTAAATTGCGCTGGTGATGATTAGAGAACTCCAGCACAGGATGTCGACTCTTAAAACTGTCCAGAGAAAATAATTTTCTACTATGTTCAGGAAACTTTTTTTTCTGTCTGCTTTACACAGCTCCCCACCAACCCGCCTCCTTCCCTCTTTAATTTAAACATCATGGGGCTGCATGTGAGGAGGTGGAAGGAGTTGGTGTGTAAATTGGTTTGAAAACAAAACAAGACAATAGAGGTTTTTTAGAAGTTTATCTTATCTTTGCAAATACAAACAAAAAATGTTCACATATGATTTTAAAACTCCTAAAATGCCATCAAGCTGAGTTCACATCTCTTTGGACACAGAAGCATTTGCACACAGTAATAATTCACAATTTCTTATATATGTACATCAACAGCATGGCAGAAGCCTGAGGCCTGGTTACTTATTCCAGCGTGGCTGTCAGAAAGTGAGAGGGAAAATCAGTGAGAGTTCAAGAAACAGAGTCAGAGGTTGATAGAAATGAATGGTTATTGTTTTGCTGATTACCTCCTCCACACTGTCATATGACATCATCAACCTGAGACACACAACACTAGGCTAGTCCAGCTGTTTGTTATTTTCCTCATCCACGCATAAAACCAAAGTTTTCTAACTGACTCTCACTGATATGTCACACAGACGATGCAGAGCAACAAGAGTGTTTTGGTCCATACATTAACGTACTATCTGTGGCTCTGCTATAATCCTTACACATAAATAAATTTACCTTAATCCCCCAAATGTCTGAAGCCTGCACATTGGGCTGGACATTTGAACATAGTTTCTTCAGCATTGTGCAGTCTGTAGCCAGCTGGCAGATAAAGTCTCACATTCTTGCTCTCCTGCTGCGTTACCCAGCTTGGTGACCATGAAAGTGTTAGCAACTACTGAGCCCTTTCACCACGTGCTTTGGGCTAATTTAGATTTATGACCATTTTAAAGACTTTTCCAGTCCCTTCCTCTACAGATGACATTTTTGACTCTATGAGTCTTATGGCATATAGGTTGATTCATTTCTTAACAAGGAATGCTTTGGAGGAATTCAAGTCTCAAGGCAACTGAGGGATTGATGGATTGAGAAAGAGAAAGACAAGACTGTGTGACCTGTGTGAAACAGTGTGTCGCTGCTTGTTTAAAGTTTGGCTGTAGTCCCTCTCTGCCTCCCTTGTTTTCTCTCTCCCTCTCTCCCACCCCCACAGAAATGTCCAGCTTGATTTAATCAGGGAGGCAGGAGGGAAATCAAACTGGGAGTGGGACCAAAAATCCTCCTTATGGGGACAGGCCTGGTCCTGTGACCTAACTGACCCCAGGGCTGGCAACAAAGACAGCCAGTGAGCATGCAAAGAGACTGTTTATATTTTTGCAGTCATGTTTGTGTGTATGTGTGTGTTAGTGTGACTTGAGGGGCAGACGGGGAGCAGGGAGGATGTTAACGTGTCCCTCAGGTGGCAGCCACAGCACAGTCACACACAGACTTGTGTTTGACATGAAGAAGGTGGGGAGAGTATTTCCTACCACTGCTCCCTCCTTCTCCTCCTTTTCCTGCTGTGCTGTTCAGATGTTCAAACCGGCATTAAATTCCTGTTGACAAGCTCCAGGTGGGGACTGGGACAAGTTTGCTGTCGCTGTGCCCCGACACCCTGAAGGGGAGTTGTTGTCTTTCCTGAACACGCTTGGCTCCTGTCTTCCTTTGTTCTTTCAATTGTTTTCATCCCTCCCCTCCCTTGTTTCTGCTCCATGCTCCCCTTTCATGCCTTTCTCAACTGTTTACGCTGAATGGCAGTTCCTCCTGTACTTGCCAGCTTGTGGTTGACTGAAACAAATAAATGTGAGAGGACACACATTCATTCACAAACAGTATATGTTTGGCGCGCAGTCATATAAGAAGATGAGAGTTGGAGAGAAAATGTAAGCTGTGGGAAGAGAAAGTAAATTAAAAACAAATCATGGCACGGCCGTGGATCAACTGGCTAACAGCAGGGACATCCAACCAAGCAACATCCATGGGATTCTCTGGCTCCTTTGTCTGTGTTGAACAATAATTGGGAATTATCCAGGGTCGGCCTCCTGCTGGTGTGACTCAGGACCTGGGCCCAGTTCACAAAATGTTTCACTTGAAAATGCAAAAAAAACACAGTGAAAATAAAATCAGTCTTTACCAAGTGACTATCTCTGGTCTGAAAATATGAGACAATGTGGAAGTGTTAAAACCTGCTGTTCATCAAGTGGCTTCGGAAGTACCAGAAGTCACACAGACACCAAACCAAAAAAAAAGCCATTTTCAGAGCGTACGTTGACATGTTTACAGCCTGGTACAAAAACTGTCTCCCATCTGAATCAAAAATGTTAATGACGGCACAGATTGTGTGACTCTGCAGTTGAGAAGATGTTAAAATTGTAAGTTATTTTTGAGGATTTTTATGTCTTTATCAGAGGATGAGACAGTGGATGGAGCAGGAAACAGGGTGGGAGTGGGGAGGTGTGCTAAAGAAGCTGAATGTAACCTCATGGGCCGTGACCTGAGACCAAAAAGCTATCTTCACTCCTTCTGGAAATCATGGCAAAGTGAATCTGATGCCAAAAGAAGCAACAAGCAAACTGGCAAAGCTCTTTCTCTCATCATTTGGAGGATTTGAGAACCTTCCTAACCAAAAAAGGCTCCTGCTGAGTCTTGATAAGAGTTGAATAAAGAAGACCACTGTGAGAAAAGATATAGAAGAATTATCCCCGTAGTCAGATGCCTCTAAGTTGATGGCTGTTGGCTGTAGTGATCTTGTGTGCCACTCGGTGACTCACATTTATCCTGCTTATCAGGATTGAGAAGTTAATCAGAGGTTAAAGAAAATGAAGGTTTGATGCCACAAACACACAAAAAAAATCAGTTTTATTAACTGACAAACTTTTCAGTAAAGTTGGCAGCAATCTTGTTGTTCTCTGTGTCTCTTTCTTCTTCAGAAGAAAATACAGTGAGAGGTTGAAACCCAAGAGGATTGGCAAAGACAGTTATGGAGAAAATCCACGGTTTTCCTTTTTAACACAGTACTAAGCTACAAAGTTGGGTTTATCAATTTATTGCCCAACCCTACTTTCACCTCAGTGCATGTTTAAATATCACCAAGGTGCTTTTCTACATTAATGTGTAAGGGTCCTGTCACTGTGTCCCTGTGACATCAAAGAGGATGAAGGGGATATATACTTTTCGGATTGTAACAAACTCAGTCAGATGGACCATTTTCATCCTGTTGACCATTTAAGTAATTAAAATGACTTATACGACCCATTTAAACTCTTTGTCTTACTGAGGGACTGTCATTCTAGCCTCACTGTAACCCAGCCAGGGTTGGCTCTGACAAAGGCTCAGTGGTGTGCAGCTTGCATTCAAACAGCAGTCATAGGTCTCCGGGGACAAAGTTCGTCTCAGTGTGTCTGTGTGTATGAGTGTGAGCTCAGTGTTCAGGAGAGGGACTTGGATGTGGAAAGACCTAGATTTATATGTTTTGCTCCTGGAATATCCCAGAGATATGTTGAAGGGAGCCGGGGGATTTTATAAAAGTCTTCTCCGGTTTCTCTACTTCAGCATTTTGTCGTAGTGAGGACATTACGTGGTGACAACTGGCATTAAAATACTGCACCCCCTCCTCTTTTCCCATTCCCATTCTCCTCAGTCTCTTGGTTAATTCCTCTCCAGCCCACTCTGTCTTCCTTAAAAACTATGTTACAGCAAAGTCACAGATAGAAAAGGGAACTGTTCATACAGCATGACAAAAATAGCATTGAATACAACTAATTTACCAAACAATGTTAATCACGAAACCAAAATAATTCAGATGTATGAAACATCTGCACTGACATTGTTTTTTGCTACATCCTGCTCCAACAAATAATGAGCCTTTCCCTCTTAGATATATTGCTGCTTCTACCATTACAGCGAGGGCTTCATTTCAAAGGCTTTTTCCTTGAAGCTAAATACTCATCTTATTCTAATGGTACTCCTGAGAACAGACCGCTTATCCTGATATGAATTGAAAATTCACTTAAGGAAGCAGCCATGGCAGGAAATTTGAAGCATAAAACTTAGAAAGGACTGTAACACTTGAGGGGGCGACGCAGAGATATTTACTCTAAATTCCAGTTTAATACATATATAAGCAAAGTTTACATATGATATGTTTGGGTGTAAGACAAAATATCTGGGAGGGAGTTGCTGTCAAAACTAGAATACCTAACCTGTTCGGTGCTTATTTAATTATGCGACTACTGTGTGTGCCTGTGCATGGGAACTGGTGTTCTTGTGTGCTTTGCTGAAGACGGATTAAAACTCAATTCATGACTCTGGTTGCTGTTTCCACTGCACCATAAAGAAATCATTTAGGTCAGAGGGAATGATTAAGTGTTAATAATATCATGCCAGGTCTCTCTCAGTGGATATGGATGTCAAAGTCAGCTGGAGGACCAAAATGGTCTGTTTGGGTGGCTGACTAGATGTGAAACCACATGAGTGTCCTTGAGCCTAGCTGGTTCTTTAGTGTGTCTGGGCAAATGCGTGCTTAAGAATTTGTGTGTGTGTCTCTACCAGCTCTGGCAGGAACTTGGGAAACCACTGGGAGCCCCTCCAATAGTACCTAGTGTGGACTCATTTGTTGACTCAGTGATGGTTAGAGGGGCCAGTGTTGCAATCTTAACACTAGCAAAGCCAAGTGGGAGACAGACAGACACACACACACACTGAGAAAACAACATCAAGTAGTGCTTTTAAGAGGCTACAGTGTATAGCTGGAGTGCAGTCTGCCTCCTCCTCATGGTAATCCACAGAAGTTTCATACAATTTGAATGACAAACTACACTGACAGCCAAAGGGGCACATTTGGTTGAGGAGAGAAGAGAGATTAGGACCAGAGCTCTGCAGCAGTTCAGGTGTGCTGTGAAACTCAGGATAAAACCACATGCCTTCTTCTCTCTAGTTGCTCTCCTTGACTCTGGGCCTTGAGAAGGACTCTATTTTCCCTTACCAAAAATGGTCTGGGGTGCAACAGAAGCTCCGTTTCACACAAAGCTGACTGTGTTATTTTTAATTTATTGAACAAAGCCTCAGCTGTGGAAGTCATAGGAGAGATTCAGACGATTCAAGCATACTCTAGCACAGCCTGGGTTCTGTATTAATAGTTAAAACTCAACAGCACAATCAGATCACCAAACCAAACAACACTTAGGCCTCAGTACCAGTCAGCTCTCTGAGTCTCTAGTTTTACACTCTGTCTCCTTAGTGGTTGTCTACAGTGAACAGGATGCCTAAAGGCTCAGCACTGAAGATGTAAAGGTTCAGGAGTTTTAATATTACAAAATGTGAACAAATGAGGTGGTGTAATTGCGTGGATTACTGATCTTCATCAACATTTTAGCGATTTCCATTCGGGTATTGCTAAATATATGCATATCAAGTAGTTACTGATGTTAATTTTCACCTCTCATATTAGTTTTTACTTATCATGCTGTAACGAGCCTCACTGGGGAACCAATTGTTTAATAGGGAGGGCAGATGTAATTTCAGCACACCGTATTAAAACACAGGGAGTTGCATCTGGTGAATGGTCAATATCCTCGATCGATTCTGTTCAAATTTGGGAAGCCATAGGGCCTGACAGCTATGAATTGTATTATTTTGGGCAGAGTGAGGAATGGATGGAGTGGGATTGTTATGTTGTGGGAATTTAAGCCCAATATTTATTTTCTGTCTCTGTCGAGTTTGGGGGATGAGGCATCTGTTTTTGGGTCAAACCACTGCAGGCACAGAAAACTTTGGCTCTTGAATTCTGTAACAACTACACATATAATTTAAAAATGTTCAACAGCAGCTGCAGGGGGCTTTTCATTTATTACTGCACTTTCTGAAAAGAATGCAGTATATATTTGTGATGGACTTGTGATTAAGTTATGATAACCACTTCCATATTTCTACCATCATGAGGGAGAAGTTAATTTTCTTGAGGGGGGGATATGAGACTGAAGAGTTTTAACGGCTCTAAATTGGAGAAGAGGACAATTAGGTTGGCTTATGGCTGTCAGTCAACTCACTGTAGCAAGGTGTTCTATGAGGTGAAATCAAGCAGGAGAACTAGGGGAGAGGTGGTGAAGTGAGATGGAGAGGCCAAGCAGCCAAGAGGCTACACTAGAGTAGCCGAGTGCTGGGGAGGGAAACACCATTGTACTCTTCGTTTGGAGACATTCTGTCAAAGCCGGCCCAGGCTGACACCTCGGATCACAGTTTGATAGACGGAAGAGTAGCTCTCGCTGACTAGGTCCTATTAAGGTGGATGTTTTCAAAGTTTAGACTGGGCACTGGGGAAAAAATAGGAAGGACACAGAGGGGAAGTGGAGCCTGAGCGGAGCTGACATGCTTCAAGACCCACTTCCCCAAACGCACAGTCGGGGGTCAAATCACTTTTCTTCCCTCACCCAGTCTGGCTTGGTGTCCAACTTACTGAATGTGTAATGGAAAGAGAGCTTTAGATCGCCACACTGCTTTTAAACATCCTCACTCATACAGCTACGTTCAGGAAAAACAACAATATTATGCACATACACAAAACCAAACTACAAAGCATGCATGGACCCATGTTAACAAGTGTTTGCAAGCGTTCATGCAAACACTGATGCACACAGATAGGTGTATCTGCATATGTAGTTATGCATTATGTGACAAAACAGGGTTGTGTGTCCGGTAGGATTAGTAAACGTAGGTTTGGATGCAGGACACTCTGTACCCCACTGGATCAATGCACTCCTGCTGTCACAGTGCAATGAGCAAGCAGGCGCAGCCAAGAGAGGCCTGCAGAGGCACAAGAGCATTGAGAGGTGGTGGAGGGGGATGGATATGGTGGGCAACGCTTGAATGTCTGTGTTTGCGCACCACTAGTCGTCAGAGAAGGGGCGAAAGCAGACACACTGCACCTTGACCACCTATTATGAAGCTCTTTGCTGCGATGTCAAGTGAAAGCAAGTTAATTGGGTGAAGCTGTAGAGCATGTTAGGGCGGTGGTTGAGGGCTCGCAGGCTTGACAGTTGAGTGTCAGCGGGACCCAGTCAAGTGTGGCTGAGAGACAGAGCCCTGTCACCAGGCCTAAAGCAGGGCCGCTGGGGCTGTTAGGGAGAGAGACCGACCCCTCCCTCTACACAGACACAAAAGCACACATGCACTAGCCATTGCACACATTTACACGTACACCCAATTACATTCACTCATCCCCTCTGGTGCACGCCCACTCACTGTCACAGACACAGGCTTTTTAAAGAGAAGTGTAAGTGATTAGCTTTTAACCCTCAAGTTATGGACTTTTTAAGGTTCATTTTTCACAAAAGTCCTTGATGATAAAAGTCTGAGTGTTCCAGCGAATAAATACTTGATAAAGAGAATTAAATATATGTTGTACGTTTGTCTTAGTTAGGAAATAATTATATGCAAGAAACATGTGCTTTGCTTGGTCCTTGGTACATATGGTGTAGAAATAAAAGACTTAAGAATACTTTTATTTTTGGCATCACTCCGTCATTATTATCCTTATTTATGATAATATATCATAGGATAATTATCATTATTAATGATAATGATTAATGGAAATTATAGAAATCCTTACTGAAAGCAGGCATATGAAAATATCAAGACTCTAGAAACCAAACACAGCTCACTGTTTTGAAGACTAACCTTAAAAAGACATTTCAGAAATGATTTTTTTTTTACCATGATTATTAGTATTTGTGAACAGTAATTTTATATGTCAAGCTAATCAATCAATCCTGAAAACTGTCAGTGTTCGAAACTGACATAGCTTTCTTGAAGTCCTACACCTTAATCGAAGACTCTTAACATTAAACATATTGAACATTTTACTCAGTTTGTCTCTTCATGTGTTCACTAATGTAAAGGCAGTAATCAAGGGCCCTGATAAGTTATTGACAAACCTGAGCAGAACTTGATGAGAGAGGCCCCTAATATTTGGCGGTAAGAAATCCCCATGGGAGTGTTTTAGAACAGCTATACAGATAGTGTCGTAGGGTTGCAGGGATGCCCATTTATCTTCCTAAAGCTCACATTCAATCTCCATCACACTGTCAGATGGAAATGAGATTCGCTTTTGTACAATTCACAACCCCAGAAGTGCTTCTCAGTGATCCTCTCACAGTATGACAAAAAAGACTCTAATTAGAGGAGATTGAATGATAGATGAGAGGAAAATGGCCCTGGCCCCACGATCATTGTGTTTTACACCATGTTACATGGCTGTATGGCTGCAATATTTGTGCTGAGCAGTGTGGGGCTCGAGCATGGCAGCAGATCCCCTGCTATGGGTGTCTCAACATACTCAACCACCCATAATGTGGGCCTTATGAAACTGATGGGCCAGAACACAGTCTCTATTCTGAAAGGCACAAAGCATTTGACAAGGTTGTTAGGACTTTGTCCTGGCTACAGTCACCGATTAGACTAATCCTGTGGAATGTGTTTAAGTTTCTGGCACCGCATATGCATAGAAAAGAAATCCAGCTCTGTACCTAAGTTTAAATTTACATGCTCTGAGTAAAGGTGTTTTAAAGGATAAATTTAGTGAAAAAGTAATGACTTTAATTTATTGAATGTATTTTTTATCAAAATTTAGGCAGTTGACTTTAGGATGTTTGGGATATAGTCGATCAAATCCAACCCTGCAGCTAGACACAAGCCTTTTGACTCTGTATGAGGTACCACCTGCCTCAGGCAGATCTGAAATAAATAATTATGTTAATTTGATTATCCTGCAAACAGTGCAATATTTATGAAACACAGCTCACTATACCACATTGCTGAATTTTATTGGTGACGTTGGTTGTTAAAAAGTATTCTGTGTAAAAAAAAAAAAAGAAGGATTTGATATATTCCAGAAGTCCTCTAATTACTCTTTGGCACTCACAGAGAGTTTCATATAAAGCGTGCGTTTATTCCTCCAGCCTTAACCTCCTGAGTATCACCTTAAACCTGAGCTTCATCTTAATGCATTGAGATCACTTATAAAATCTAATTCCTCAAACATTTCAACCATTGTTCTTATGTTCGGCCCCGTCTGGTTCTGGTTCATGACTCTGACTCCTCTACTAACAGCTATGTAAACTGTTTAAAGGACCATTACGTCTCCTTACTTCCTTTCTCATAATGGGTTAAATGTTCAATGAGCAGTTGATTTAAAGAGCTATTTGCAGTCAGGTTGAGAACAGAGTCAAAATCCTTTTTCAATTTCTATATTTATATTCAGTTCATTTTAGAAAAGGTATAAATGGACTCAGCTTTATTTAAATATTTCAGATGCATTTATATCCTCACCAGTATTACTATTATTCTGTGTATGTCCCTTGTGATACATGTATCATGAGTAATTGACACACAGCTGAGCTCATCATTAGTGATGAATAAAAGACAAGTACACCAAATATACTGATATTCATAAAGAAAAAAAATATATGAATGGACCAAAAACAAAAACATCAACTATTAAAAAGAAAGTGTTATTATATGTCACCCTTCTGCTCAAAAAATGAATGTAATATATTTATGCAGTAACTAGAGGAAAAGTCTATGTAACAATACCTTGCTGGAGCATTTCTTTAATTACATAACCATTTAAACATTTCAATGAATGTAATTATCCAGAAGTAGGAATATCACAAGGGACCATTTCTCTCATTTTCCCAATCTATTGTAATTAAAAAAAAAAAAGATAAGTTTGGAGTCTAATTTTTCAAAGTTCCTCACAAAGAAAAAAGGGGGGAGAAAATCAATAAGCCATTTTAGTCTCTATCTATCAAAGCGGATTCTTTCTTGTCTGTTTTAAAGTGGGGATGTGGCACTTTAATAGGATAGCGTAGGGCTGTTTGAAATGTATGCCAATGATTCCTGTCATTTCATGGCAGCCCGGCCATGGTTCACTGAGCGCCCACTTCTCCCCTGTCAGCTCAACTGAAGACAAGCATTTAGTTGCAAACTTTGAGCAGGTTGCACAAACCAGAAATGATGTGACTGCTACTTCCAATCCCTGTACTTCTCTTTCATGCTGCAATGCCACTAGCGGTCAAAGAAAGGGGAGAGGAGTACGCTTTCCCTCATTTAACTGAAGAACATGCTGATTTAGTGAAAAATCATAAAGGTGAGTAGACTAGAGGGGGTCAAAATGACAAGAAAAGAGATGTTGTCCAAGAGAAGAAGAGGGAAAGAAGATCAGTAAAGAGGAAGTCAAAGGTTATCAGTTGACCTTTTGTGCCATATGTTGAGCTACCAGGATACAGTTTTTTTTTTCTGTTGTCCTCGTACTAATGAAGCTAAATATGCCACTTAGGTTTCTATGGTTACTTGTATAAATAACCTATTATGCACAGAGATCACCACAAGGTTTGCATTTTTAAGCATGACCAGCATCATTTTCCAGATATGGATATAATGTCCCATGTACACATTTTTACAACTCCTTATCACTCGGCCAGTAAGTCTGGATCAAGTAGCCCTGCTGGCTAGCTGACAGTTTGTGAGCATCAAGGCCACGGCCCAGTATTTTCTGCCTTGTAGCACACCAAAGTAAAATCGCTTGTCAGGCCGAGGTGTCTGTGAGCTGACAAGATGCCCCAGTGACATTTCAGCTCGAAAGAGCAAGTGTCTTGCAACCGAATGGTCAAATATCAGAGAATAGGTCAAGCAGGGCGGAGCTGAGTGCTATCCGGAAGGCCAGTCTCTACCAAACGCCAAACGCCCCCTTGACTTTGACAAGTGCGACTGCTGGGGGGTCAGTGAGGGCAGTGAAGGGGCGGCTGTGCGACGGAACAAAGTGATGTTCTGTTGGGCATGGCCAGACAGTGTGCACCTTATTGGCTTCAAAAGGGAAAAGACATTGACATTGATTAATCTTCTTAACCCCCTTGAACATGAAGAAAGTGGTGGGGAGCTAAGAGTAGAGGGGGTTTGGCAGCCCCGTAAGATGGGCCACTCCAGTGGTTTGTACGGAGCATGGCCCCCTGAAATGTACTCTGACATTCATTAGAATATCTTTGACACCTATCATGGGGGAGTCAGCAAGGCTAGAAGAGGGGAGCGCTGTCTCCAGTGATAGCAGTCCCCGAAATCTTTTACATAAGGTCACAAGCAGAGTCCAGACTAAGTAACCATTGGACATTAATTATGGAGGATAAAACACATCTGTTTACTGCGTGAAGCTTATTTTATTGTAATACAATCAACTTGGAGAGTTGTTAGAAGTCACATTTTTAAAGAGTCTATTGAAATGTGCATTAACAAGGCAAGACACAAAGATTATCCTCTGTCTTTGGATGGGCTCAAGTGAACTTTTAGCATAAGATGATTATATCAAAGATGATTTGAGTTTTGAATGAAACCGAGATCCATCTGAAAATACCTTTGCATAGTGTAAGGTGCCAACTCAAATGACCGATTGATGTGAAAAATACTTGAAACCATCTTCTTTTCACTTAGGCCTTTGTATTTTCTGCTGTTTTCCTGTTTTTGTTGAATTTTAATGGAAAGAGAAAGAGAGAAAGAGATAGAGAAAGAGAGAGAGCATGTGTCAAATTCTTGACAGCCATCAAGGCAATACGGTGGTGCTGACATAAATATTTAACACTGAGGGGCAACCTACAGCATGTCATGTCACGGCCGTGATTAGGGTGAACGGTGACCCCCTCTCATATAACATGGTTTCATCTTGGATGTTCGGGGGTGTGCATATGTCAGTGCCTTATAGGCGCCCTATCAGAGGATGGACAATGCTCCCTTTAACCTTCATTTCCATAAAGCCATTCCTTTGGAACAGTGTTCCCCAAAGGTCTCAACTCCCCACCTGCTTATTCCCTTTCTCCAGTTGTGCAGAGTCCTCGCTGAATGTGCTGCCTCTGAGACTACACTATCAAGTGTGTTATATGTGTGTGTATGTGTGTCACTCTATTTGACACCAGACCTCTTAAGAGCCTGGTGTTGTAGGGAGAAGAACTGTTTATCATTCAGCCTACATCATTTGGCTGTTTCCCATTGATTGTTTCAAAAATGTTTTTCCAATGTTATGTCATTGTTTGCCGGCCGTCAAGGGTGAGCCCCCTGTGAATAATTCCAACCTTAATTGGAAAGAAATCCATATGTGGAACTTCACTTGCACACAGGATCACAGTACCTTGAAGAAACAATTACAAAGCGCAGAGAGATAATCGATGGCTGAGCCTTGCCATGAATGTCACTGGATGAAACTGATAGGGCCCTGTAGTATTTGCATTTATAAATAGCTTTTACTAAAGTGTGAAGGAAATAAGGTACAATTAAAGATGCCAGAAAGTCATCGGAGGAGGTGTTGGTGGCCAAATAGTTGCAGTACATGCCCCTAAAACTTAATAAGAAACATTTCTATGCATGTGAAGTCACTTTTTCTCTTACATCCACTTCTTTTACGGTCTTTCTCTGTTTTACTCTCCAAACTTGAATGAAGTAATGTCTGGAAAATAAGTCTATTATTCAAACCAAAATGCTGCAAATTGTTTTTTCTCTCTTTACTAAAAGTGCTGCTGGAGTGTTGACCTTTTAAACAAAATCATCTACAGTATGTTCAGATCCTATTTTATGCGCATACTGAATGTTGATTAATCATTATGGTTTTTTTTTGGATGGCAGTTCAATTTGAAGGTAAAAAAAAGGATAACTGCAGAAATGGTTTGCAAAAGCACACCTCCAGCTCAGTGAAAATGTCAACAAAGAAGAGAGATTGACACAAAAACAGAGGGAAAAAATGAAAAAGTAATGAGCTCCTTTTACCATATTCTCTCAATGCAACAGATGCATCATGTTTGAGTTTATTCAGGGTTTGATAAATAGAACTGTTTTAAACACGCTTAAGTTAACCTCAGTTAACCTTTTTTTTTTTTTTTTTGGGGGGGGGGTCCTAAAAATACAACAGACACAGGTTAAAACAAGCACAAAAGAGGGATTGAAAACAAGTATTATATAAAAAATCTGAAGAGATTTCAGATTGACTCAAGTTTTCAAGCTCACATGAAAAACTCCTGTCTCAGTTTGCCACCACTATGAACTTGACCACAGTCTTTCCTAAGAGTGTCTGTAATAAAGTTACAATTGTTAACCAAACTAAAACCTTGTAATTCAATAACAAAGGAGAATGTTTTTAAGCCACCAAAGTAGGACAGAAGCACTTGACAGTATATAGTTTACCTTCAGCACTTGGGAGTTTCCTCCTTTTCCAGTAGGATGAGCTGATAGCTCTTCCGGTAGATGACATATTACACCAGTCCTGTGGTCATGCCCAGGCTCCAGCTCTCTAGTTCTTTGTTCAGTCACAAATCATACTGTGGGCTCCCTTAAGTGCATCTGTGTTTGTTAAGTGCCCAGACCATAGACCGTGGTGTTAATCCAATTTGCCCTTAACATTTCTTTTTTCGAGCAGTTGCTGTGTGGTTGGGTGGTTAAAGGACGATAGTGACACACCTGGGAGAAAGTGAAATAACTCTCCCAAGGTCCAGGAGAGGGAAGAAGTTGAAACAAACAACACGAGCGGGGGATGAAGAGAGGTTATGAGTGCTGTTACCTGTCCCTGTAGTCGTTTACACTCACACACACACACGTACAGAGGTACACTCACACACGCATCGTCACATATAGCGAGAGACAAAAGTCTCTGATTAAATTTTAATGGGAAGCCTTTTTAGGCCAGCCCTATTGTCTTTCCCATTAAAGTCTCAGGGATACTGGTATCTCTCTGGTGAATGGTGACAATAGAAGGCCCTCATACACTCTCCTCCCCTGTTCTCTCACAGGGAGATGGAAGTAGGATGTTATTATTATTTCATGCCTCAGAAGAGTCCAGCGCTCACTTTAGGGCTTGGTCACAGCGGTTGAGCATCCTGCTCAGGGAATGTTCTGAAAGGTGCTCTGAGTGCACTGACTATTGTTCACCCCAGGTTGTGTGCCATTTTCTTACATGCCCCCTGAGCCGGAGAGAGGCGTTATTTCAGCCTTGTTTCGCATGGTAAGACAAGGAGAGCATTTAGTGCTCCGAGGAGGTCAAAGGTGGCAGGCAGAGTAACAGACAACTGTAAACTGTGAAGTCTTGTTTACAAGGCCTAAATTACTGCAGAGATATAAAAACAAGAAGAACTTCAATATCTCTTAAGTTTTACAATTTAGTTCATAAGCTTTGAGCTATTAGAAGGGCTTGATTTCAAAGCCTTTATTTAAGTCGATTTGAAAGTATTTGCAAGGGTTTCTTTACTGACTCTGGCTATATACCACATTAACCTAAATATAGGATAACCTTGATTATAAGAGGAACCCCCTCTTTACCGGACCAATGTTCAGAAAAAGACTGTGAAAACCAAAACTTACTTTAAACTTTGTTTAAAGGGATATATTTTATTGAAATTCTAAGAAAATCATTGAAATAATAATGGGGAGCTACTTTAGCTTTGCCTATAAATACAATCACAAAGATCAAAGAACTACTCACTATCAATTTAAACATTTTGATACTTGTAATTCATTAACCATAACAGTAAAATGAATTTGTCAAGCAGTTTGATGGGGAAAAAAAAGATAGAAATGGACTGAAACTAGGGACAGGTACCAAAACAGGTACCTAAACGCATCCTTGTGACTGTGAGGATGGTGGAAGAGTAGGTGAATTTCCATGCTGGGCATGGGCATAGGGTACATAGAGCTGGATTTTAATTCGTACATTATTGAGAAAAAACAGTGTTGTTAGAGTTAGGTTATTTAGTTGTAGTTGATTTCAAGTTTTCATATTGAAGAAATTTGTGAAACGAATGCAATGTAACTGAAGAAATTAACATTTATTACCACATTAACAGACACAAAAGTTCTGAAAACTGCAACCAAGAGTACTGACAGGGATCCCAATGTGAAAGGTACACATCTCTAACTGAAACAGAAAGAGAAACACTTTTTTGACGTGAAGTCTGGGCATTAATACCGCAACTCCATATCTTTTGGCAGTCTGACAGTTGTTTGACATCTCTGCTGCTTCAACCACCATCATCTTAAACTAAGTTTCATTACTCCGCCACTTAACTTGCCTAACTTTTGAGCCACTTTGCTCTGGACATCACTGCATTTTTCATCTTCTGTCACTGTGTTTCAGCTGTGTTTGACAGAGCTACGTTAGTAAAGTTGTGCTTAAAAAAACTACTAACAGCAGCCTCTCTGGCTTCTCCTTTCCTTTGAATGATTTGAAGGGAAATATAAGTGCTTCAGATAAACACGCAGGCTCAACTTCCTTAGATTCATGTCATTCATTTTGTTTCATTCAAGGCCTTGCTACTGCAACAAACACCTTCAACTTAAAATGATGAAGTACTCTTTGGAAAACGTCCATGCATTGTTTTCTCTTGTCCTTAGTCAGAGTCCTCCTTGGCTCTCGGTGAAGCACAATCCATGCTCCAGAGCATGTGATAAATGTTTACTGATGTTTACATCTGAGGTTATGGAGCACATTTGTTTCATGACATCACTGTTGTAATTTAATTCATGGAATATGCGCTCATGATGAGAGAAAAAAGCTGTGTGAGGTGAAACTGGGTACGTAGTGAGGTCTTTTTTAGACGTGAAAAGAGTCGTGCTCTCCAACAATATCAGGGCCAATGGCTTCTCATGGTCCGTAAGAGCTGTCTTTGCAAATTCTGTAAAAGATTGCAGACACCTTTTTGGTTTCTTCAAATATGTGTACAACAACATCTAAGATAACATTTGCAAAAACATAAAATGTTATTCAACTTTATACGATTTTACACCTTAAACTGATAAATAATACACTGCTTTCGAAATTTTGACAAAAACATCAGCAGTGAAGCTTTTCACTTGAAGTTTTGAAATAAGTTGTTTTTGGTACTTTTTAATTTAAATTTATGTATACATCTTTTCCCACCCACTTGTATTTATATGAGTTTTATGTTATGTACATGTTTTTTAATCTGAAGCTTTTTGTACTCAGAAGTGGGTGTAAGTATGCTGAAGGTCCATAAAACCAGTAAACTTCTCTGTATGCATTTACATATTAACAAGATCCTGTTTTTTTAGAAATACAAAGAAAAGTGACAGACCGCTCTTCTTTTGACTAATACAGTATTATTAGAGGTATTTGTTACTTTTGATTATTTGTAACAAAACAAACTGTTGTTGGAATGTAGTCCTTTTTAATTGCAGTGTCCAGAATAAATCATGCCAGAACCCAGAAGTGGTGAAACCTTTGGTGTGAATGTTGGATTATAAATTTATGTATATATTCTTCTCTTACAACCTTTCAGCAGCTTGTACGGGGAGTTGGGATTGTTAGGTGTCCATGCATTCTGGAGACATCTGAGGGTATAATTAATGAAAAATAGACTAGCTGTGACCTTTGAGCTAAGTGATTGACACAGATAGACAGTTACAATCTCCTAACCTTCAGAAATGTCAAGATAAACCTAAACTGTGTGGCTGGGCCTGCTGACACCTGTCCTCCCTTCTCTCCTGGCCTGCGATGCCACAGTATGAACCTCCTGATGTTTACTATCACCATATTGATTTGTTTGTGAAGAGGCTGTGGTGCACATTAAATATTCACAGCTTGTTTTTTCCCTTTCACCATCACTTTATTCTAAAAAGCAATTTGTCTCCTCGACTCTTTATAAGTCATGTTCCGCTTACAAGTTGTAGAAACATGAAGGCAAATCCTTTCCACCATTAATTTTTAAATCTCTATTCTTTTGAATCTCTAAATCCCTTTATCTCCTTTGGCAGTTAGCTCATTTTGTCTGGAGCAGTGCTTCAAATAATAATGTGAGAAAAGCCCCCTCACACTTACAGTTTTGATAACTATCACTGTCTGTGCTCTTTCGCTCTACTCTGAGGTAGTTCATAGGAGGGACCATCCCGTCCACCCTTGTAATTGATTCATAGGATCATGCTATGATTTTTCCACAGTGAAAATATCAAAGACTGACATTATCACAGCCTGAGTCAACTTCATGCACACTTCTGTCAACCAAGTCAAAGTTTCCTCATATTTATTTCAGGGGGCGGCAAAACTTTTCCCTTTTTCTGCTCCTTGTTTGTTGTTTTGTTTCAACTGATCATTGTTAAAATCACTGGAAAAGTAGCTGAGGCAGATTAAAGCGCTCTTTTTTGACTTTTTTCCCCCCTCATTCTCAATTCTGATGCTCCCAGTGGAGCAGAGACTGAAGTCTTTGCTGCCGTCAGAGTGATTAGGTGTGGCTGCGGAGGCCAGCTTTCTACCTCCGTCTTCAGCAGGTCCTAATTTCATGTGAGTAGCTGAAAGGATGTGTTTGCGTTTATTTGCGCCTTTTATGTCTAAAAACTTCAAAGGAGCCCCTCTCCTCTTCACCTATCATCAATGACAGATTGCGTACCATGGGAGAGAGAGGGCCTCACTATCTTTCTTTATTTATTTGCTCTACATCTGAAGATGAAATACACCACACATGCCTCAGCCCTCTTCCCAAAAATAAAGGCGCCTACAACCAATATTTGTTGGGTTTCAGGTGAGGGTTGTCCGTTAATATGTTAATGTAATCCTCCTGTTAGGTGTCTCAAATCCCCTAAAGATGGGCAGTAATCAGTTTGTTCCTGTCTGCTGGCTTTCTGGAAGGGAAAGGCGGCACTAATCAGAAGTGGCGTACTACTCGCAGGCAAAGGGGTGGGGAGTGAGATGACACCTCACGGATTTATTACCTCCCATCTCCGTCCTGAGTGGGGAGAATCCTGCATAAAATGGGCAAAATACATAAACCCAACCACCATGTTAACCAAACATGGCAATTGTAAGTCTCAGAGGGCTACCTTTGTGCTGCAGCTGATGGTATTTTGCTACTTTGTTTACATGAACAATTATCCAGAGATTGTTGGTATTTTTTCACCATTCTCTCTACTTGTCACCTCAGATCAAAATGTGACGATTGTTTTTCCATGGTTGTGAAAGAATAAAGTGTGGCAGCTGAAAATGAAACACAAAGGAGAGCATTCACTCAGAATGGATCGAAACCAAGAAATGCTCATCATTTACCCCTGTTATACACACCATCTCAAGATCTAATTCACAAAGCAAAATGCTCCAATGATTTTAAAGCTCAAAATCAACCACAAAGCTCTGTGTGGTTGCAAAACACCGCTCATTCAGATTAAAGATAAATACATGAAATTCATAATTTTGATAAACACAAAATGGTGCAAGAGCTTGCAATCATAATTTCTTTGTTCTTTGTTCACTCTAAGTGTGTTCAGGGTACATTATCCAAAGTGATCTACTCTGACACTTTGTAGTGTTGTTGTTAGGCCATGCCCCTAATAAGTTCAGCAATTGGGCCCCACATTAAGGCTTTAACCTTTCGATGTAACTAAACTGACCTTTTCACCCACAGACTTTCACCTTTGACCCCTGTCACTCTCTGTACTCTAAACACAGGATATGAATTTGGTATTGATTATGTCTTGTCTCAAAGATGGTCAGGTATTGAACCTTTCAAATTTGCAGTGGATTAAATGGAAAATTAGATACTCAGTGATTTATCCATGGAATATCATTTTGGTCTTGGAGCTGAACATGGGAGCATTGGATCCATCGCTGGCCTCAAGATTTGTCCATCATCCAAAAGCCCATTTAAGGCTCCATCTACTCGCAGGTAGAAAGGTTTAAGACCCAGCATTGTCGTATTACCAGGGATTGAAAATGCAGTAGTACTTTTATTGGCACCAACCAAATACCATCAGTAGTACATGGTACTCTTCAAGTAAAATCACCCAGTACCATGTTTCAGTAACTAAGTGCATCATTGTGACTGTGAAGGATTGGAAGAATAGATGATTTTTCATGCCAGACATGGGTATGGAGTAGGTAGAGCTGAGTTTTAATGTGTGAATTATTTAAAAAAAAAAAAAAAAAAAAAAAAAAAAGACTGTGTAGTTGTAGTTATGTCATTAAAGTGTGGGTAATTTCAGTTCAGGGTTGAAAGATAGAAAGGTTGAGGAAATTTGTGACTCAACCGCAAAGTTACAGTACTAACAGTTGAATGTTACTTTGATATATTTGATTAAGTTAATTTATTGAGAAATCAGTATTTTAAAATTGAGATATTTCAAGATTTTATCACAAAAAAAATTAGCATTCATAAACACACACTAATGGCGCTTTTCCACTATACAATTCCAGCCCTACTCTACTCAGCTCTACTCTACTCGGCTCTACTCAGTTTGGTTAGCTTTTCCACTAGCCCGTCTTCAGACTCACGGTGGGCGTGGATCTTATAACACAGCTGCGCTAAAGTGCTGCGCAGAAGTGCGTGCATGTCATCTCTAACGTGACACAAACATAATTTTGTACTAACATATATGCCACCGTGGTCTTTAAAGGAAAAAACAAAGCTTTCAAAAGATTTCATTAAAGTAATACAGCGGCTCAATGTGGTGCGGCATAACACAGGAGCGGAGGCAAACAACAGCCATGTGCTGCATGCGCGCAAGGAGCTGCTTTCAGACATTAACTCTTCACTGGATCCTGCTGTGAGATCGCTTTAATTTTTTATTTTTGGGCCTGGTATACCAGAGATTTTTTGTTGAGCAATCATTCTTCTTTGAACTGGTTTTCCTTTTTGGATCCCTGTGGATTAATGGACTGATTGGTGCTCAAAGACTCTCGTGGCAGACAGATCGCTACTGTGCCGACGAACTTTGATTTAATTTAAAAGACTCTTTGAACCGAACTATCTTTGCGGTTAACTTCTTTTTCGTTTAAAAGGGACTTTTAACTTATTTAGGAATCATGAAGGTGCATTTTAAGGTGGTATTTCGTGTTCATTCAGTCTGGTTCTGAGCCGTCGGGTTTAAATGTCATTAAAAACCCGTCACTGACTTCTTCGTTTGCCTCTTGTAAGTGATTCTACAGAGTCTTAAGCTTCCGTGACGACATTCTCTGACCAATGAGTGACCGGCAGTCTGTGGACGTCACGTTTTAGTATCGGCTTTACTCGCTTGGAACCCGGGTAGAGTAGGTACTAAAAACTGGCGTCTGCCGCGTAGTACCGCGCTAGTGGAAACGCAACACAAACCGGGTAGAGCCGGGTAGAGCCGAGTAGAGTAGGGCCAAGGCGAGTCTGAAACCTGCTACTTATAGGTACTGATACCGATGTCTAGGTACTGGGTATCACTACCATACCGCTTCAAATGTCAAAGGTACCTATCATCCTTAAATATCACAACTTCAGATTTCAGGTATTTAGGTATTCATAAAAGACACACTTTTTTCTTAAAAAACAAAAACCTTTGTTTCCATGGCTTGTGGGTCTTTTTTTTAATCTTGCTTGCTTGGATAGTAGATCTGGCCATCAGACAACAAACTCACCACGTGCATTTTTTCTAAATTTGGGTCTTACAGGGCTCAAATCATATAAGAATTTTTCTTTTTTTAGGATAGAAAGCAAGAAAACCCAGTACTTGATGACTTTTTTCTGCTGAAGGGGTGATGGTTCTTTGTCTTTATCCGTCTGTCTGTTTGTCAGTGTGTCACTCTCACTTTTTCCTCTTTTAGCGTTAGCACAGTGAGCAGTGGAGTCATTGGAGCAGTATGCCTTCGTAGCTTTCTCTCTCTCTCTGTGCATGGTCACACACGTACACACACACACACACACACACACACACACATACACAGCGTGTGGCAGGACAGCACAGTAAAGGTCAGTGCGATGAGTTCAGGAATGACAGGAAACAATGAACCTTCCCGGGTGCAGTAAATTAACCCATGTCACGGGCTGCTCATTCCTGCTGATCAATACTGAACACTTTGCTTTCAGAAAATGAGGGTCATCCTCCTCGGGCCCAGCCTCCCGAGGGACAGACAGGAACGCTGATAAAACAATCACCATAAAGAGTTCCAGACTCACAGCTGAAGAGTGAGTGCTGGAGGCTCCTCCAGTGTCAGCATGTGTGCTAAGAGCCACTTGCTCTCCTTCACCACCCCCTACCACCGCTACCTCCGCTCTGACAGGGACCCGGTCAATAAAGTGGATTTGAGATACAAATGTTTCCCACAGCCCCCTTCATCACTCTGAGACACCTGCATGCCTGGACAATGACACAGAGACAGGCACTGCTCCTCCATCCCTACCTCCCTCAGAGAGCAGCATCTTTGGAAAGCTGGTCCCAAAAAGTAGTTTCTGCAAGTACAGCTTGAAATCTCTGTCTACTTTGGTACTCACTTTTATCTCTTACTGAATTTCCTAAAGTAATTGAAGAGCTGAAGAAATCCTTTGAGAGTAATATGCTTGGCAGCTACAGGGGCTTGATAAAGTGTCTAAAAAATGAGAAAGTATACAAACATCCCAAGAGGAAGGAGCAGTTTTATCCAGCAAAACCCTCATTTTTTACCTCCCCAGATGCTAAACTCTAGTGATGGAAATTTTGGGTAGTTGGTTAGATTTAAATACAGCATGCTGTCAGAAAAAGAGCCTTGCACACCCATGGTCTGCATATTCCTAAAAACACTGGTGACCTCTGACTTTTTCAGAGTGAAAAAGTAACTGTTGCATATGCTAAAGTTACACATCCTTCTCAATAAGACATAAATATAAACAGTCAGTGTGGTAAGATTTTAGAGCCCTGGAGATAAAGACAAAACAGAGTATTCCTAACACACCCACATTATGAACATTACACCCAGCAGTGAGTCCTTGTGTAAACAGGAAATCCTGGTAAACCACAGCGAGCACACTTCACAGTGGAGTTATCAAACAATCCCACTTTGCATCAAAGAATCCCATTATTTATGTTGGTATGATTTTGCACAAACATGAACACATTAAATATCTAGATGTAAAACCAAGCTGTTGGCTGAGTTGCCAAAGCCAAAAATGTCCACTAAACAGAAAAGAAGTCCCACAGATTTTACATTCTATCTCTAGCGTTAAGAATATCTTAAGTGTTTTTCCTTTACTTTTAGATGTGATCATCATGCCATGATCGTCACAGGCCAGAAGGATCAGTAATATTGCCTGTAGCAGTAGTCTTGTGTCCTCCCTTAAATTTTTTCTATCTTGTTACACTTTATTTCATCACAATCAAACTGTCCACAGTACAGCACTGTCAGGTATCATTGATATTTTCTTCTGTCACAAACGCCCGCTTTACAAATCCTGAAATCTGCCAAGATGAGACACACATATACACTCAGCCGACGGTGCCTCCTGACCTCAGCTTGTGGTCGCTGCTGGCTGCCCAGAGCATATTAAAGGCTTAGATAAAGGGAGCTGGAAACTGGTTGGGGCTGGCCCATCGGCCCGGAGAAAGTGCTTGGAGCAGCAGTTGCAGTAGCGGCTCAGGGAGCCTTTTTTCCATTAGGAGTCATTTCCAGGTCCACCCTCAGCCGGTGACAAAGTGGTCTCCGCGTCTTCATTTTCTGCTGATCCCGAGTGAGCTGGAGGGAGGGAGGGACTGTCATCAGTTACTGCTGCCGCCGCCCCCTAATTGCAGCCAACTGTCGATGCGTGCATTTGGACCTTTTTCAGGCCTACATTATTTATTGGGAGAAAAATATTGTATTGATTTTGGATGGCATGGTGAGGTATAAGTGATGTTGCTAAAGAGCTGACAAGACACTATCAACTTTTATAACAGTGTCATAGCAGTACTTTGCTGACATAAAATTAACACGTTTCAATGAAATGACAAAGAAGGACTGCATTGCAGGGAATCACAAATTTGGAGCTTAAAATCTGCTGAGAGATTTAGTTGATTCTGGACATATTTTAGTCCTCAGACCACTGAACTATTCTAAAAAGTAAGCACATTATAACTTACTTTTTCATTTCTTCTGTATATAGAAGATTACAAAGGATTGAATTATGTGTCATCTGAAGATTTTCCATGATTGTTGAAATAAAATTATTTTCATACCCACTTACTCAAATACATGGCCAGATGAAATTTACTTGTTCACAAAACCAGAAATCTCACAAAACCTCTTGTACCAAAGGTGAGATTTTAGAAGACTAATAAGTGAGATGACTAAATGGTTGTTTAGATACCTGATAAATCTGATACAGAAGTCATTTTTGACCAACTCCTCTCCTTATCAATTTAACTCTGGTATGTTTTACTGAACACACTATAAATTCTGTTTTTTTTGCTAGATGTCAACAGTTTGGTCCTTCATCACTGACTTTAAGCAGACTTGATATTTGCTATCTTCCACAGATAGGCTGTTTTTGGGGCTTCTGTTTGTCCCTCAATGTGACACTTGATGTGCTATTATCCTGTTTCATAACACAATTCACAGATCCTTGACTGTCCTTAGGGTTCTTCACAACACAACACACAGGATGAAGAACACTGAACATGCTTGATATTTATGTTTTTAATTCTGTGTATCCCTCATCTCCTGGAAGATGTCTGGAGATAGATCTTGGGATTTTTAATGTAGCTTTGACATTAAATGATATAGCAGTCTAAATTTCCCTGTCTATAAGAAGAGTGACTTCTACATCTCAGTTAATGTGGATGACAGCTCAGTAGTGGTGGGCCTATCTATCTGAAATATGGACATATCGATACAAACATTGGTATCAGTACTGATCAATATTTGCTTGATGAGATTGATACCTAAGTTTCAGTTTCTCCTCTGTATGTGTGCTCCCTTCACTTACTTTTGTCATGAGCGCTTTGCTCCAGATTTACTGTCTTATTCTCTTCTGGTTGAGAACTTTTTATTTACTTTCACTCATGAACAGAAACATTAGTTTTCGTGGTTATGTGCAATCCTTGATTATTTGACAGGCTGCTTTTCCATGTGAAAAGTATCAATGTCAGTGTTGGTATCAGCAATACTGGCCCTATATTTACTCGGTATCCGATCGATACCAAATTTTGCAGTATCACACACCACTACAGCTTACTGCTGAAACACATAACTGAACATTAACAGCATTAATGAAATGAATACTTTGAAGGGGGACTGTGGCACACTGGAAGAGTTGGTTGTCTGTCACTTCGTCAGGGGACACATGCCAAAGTGCCTTTGAGCAAGAGATTTAATATAGAACTGCCCCTTGTAGCTATGCCATTGGTGTGTGAACGGAATTACTTTATGTGTGAGAGCTGGAGTTTGGTACAAAGAAGGGTAAGCTTTCACAGGAGTTTACTCATAACGCACAACAAGTAAACACATAAAGAGTTGTGAAATAATACCTCACCATTACTTTTCCTATTTTATCTTTTTAGTGTACAAAGTTCATGTCAGTCATAGTCAAAGCTCGCATTTGGGTCTTTGTTCAGCAGACTGTCATGTGTGATTACCATATAAATACTTTCTAAATACATGTGCTGTCATGGTCTCACCACCTTATCATAAATATGGCTGCCATTTTTATATCCTCTGAACTCCTTGGCTTTGCACCTTAGCCTTAATGTGAGAGTAAGCTTTTTGTTTTTCAGTGCATCCAATTACTATTCCATCAATTCCCCTCCAGTTGGGTCACATTACAGAAATGTGGTCATGATCCTCTTGCAAAGCAATGACCTCATTACCTGTTAAGACTTCTTGTAGATGTGTGAGCACATTAGAGCTGTTTAGTGATGTCGGGGCAATAAGGTACAAGGTGGTACTTTGGCACCAGCTGGGGGCTCTGCAGGAGTCCCAGGAACTATGTTAACAACAGTAATGCTGTTCTGCATATCAAGGATCAGTCCAAGATTCATAATGAAACACATGCATGAGGGCAGTGACACGTACTGTATAATCTGACTCTAATCTTTCCAGACGTTTTAACAAGGCTGACAAGTCGCATAAAATCAAAGCAACCTCACTATAAAGTTCTACATGTAATAGTTAGCACAGCTTTGTTCAAGATAAAAGAAAGAAATCACATTGTTACTGAAAACACAACTGTTTGCCAAACTACCACTTTCTTTTGTTTTACAATAGTTTTCTAATAAAACAAGGCTAGCTTTCACAGGCAAGGGAGAGCAAGAGCTTTGAAAACCACTTTCTCCCTCCTTTTCCCCCTTTTCAATAAAGACCCTGTGCCTTGCATACCTGCAATGTTTGATTCCATGTAATTGAAACAAGGCAGGAGTTGGTCCTTGCCAGCACATGGCCTCACCATTTAAGGTAATGTTTGCTCTGCTAAAGCGGCTAATGAATCCAAGTCTTGGGAGCTGGCACAGTGACTCGGCTCACCAGGGCCCAAAAGAGCCTCAGGATGCTGTCCCCTTCCCTTCCATGCAGCTGTGAAAAGTTTAAAAAGCCCGACCCCATAACATGAATTGGTGAGGGCGAGTACAACTTCAATTAAAAAGGAGGGAAAAATATTACTTTGGCATCCTGAGGTCATTATCCGCAGTTTATTGCCATTTGTACAGTGCTTTTATTTTGCTTTATATGAGCAGGATTGGCCTTTAATTGCAGCGTTTGCTTGTTTTTCCTTGCAGTGTTTTTTAATTTTGGAATGCTTGTATGCGTCAGGGGAAAAAGCCTGTGCACCTTCAACGACCCCATGAGTTCCCTCTACAAAATGATGATGACTCTTAAACTCTTTGCTCCTGGGATTCTCCACAGAGCTTTTGCAAAGGGGAGCAGTGAACAATAAATTCATTGACAGTGTCAGAATTTTTACCAATTTAACTGGAGCACAGATTTGAAGTCTGACCAGAAAATTTCTTCTTGTGGTATCTTTTTCTTCGGGGTATTTAAGTGCAGCCCACAGGGTGAGTGTACATTGATATGATAAAGATGTCTGGATCAGGAGTAATAACAGTCCGGGTTCAGGGGCCACACCAGCATATTTGAATTTCCTTCAGTTTATTTGTTTGACTTACGGAGAATATTTGGAATTCTGCACATTTCTTTATTGTGATTAAATCCTTGAGCTGCAGTGCTGCGTTTTCAAACACATCTTATTTCTCCCAGCTTTGCTGTGATGAAGTGTAACAAAACACAGACTCGCTCAACACAGAACCAGACCGCATTCAACCAACAGCACAACAATTACATCTGTCCCAGGAATTAAGAACATATTTGAGGCCACAAGCCACAAATACGTTTCAGAGGAGATACTATTTTTCAGTCCCGGCACCTTTCTTTGTGGGTTGCTCGACTGAGTCTTAGAAAAGACCTTAATCCACTAACTAGACCAGAGAGCACCCTAACTGGCCTAATCCAGAGGCTCTCCAGGGTTCTCCCAGGAACTGATTGACTGATTGGTGGAGATGGATGCTATCTGGTGTAGTGCAGCTCCATTGGGCATTTAAACAACATTACGTTGCTGGATAGGCAGAGAGAGGGAGAACATTATAGACCATGAATGATGGTCTCCTGATGAATCAGTATGTGCCATGACAAATGCACATTTTATGACGCTCTCCAGTTGTATCTGTCAGCAGGGAAGACAAATGTAGCTGCTGTGTTTGTTTGTGTTTGTTTGTGTTTGCGTGAGCAGGAGCCAATGCATGGGCATTGAGTGAAGTTCTCAGGAGCGCACCCTCTCTGATAATTTGGCATGTTTGCTTTAGTGTAATGGGATTGTGTTGCCAGATTTTGTTGTAGTCTGAAAAATCTCTTTTGCAGTTTTTTTTTAAAGAGCACCCAAGAGTAAAAATGACACAAACAACCAACTCAAGATTTGATTATGAAAAGGATAATAACCCTTTTCTTGTGTTAAAGCAGGCTGCTAAGATTTATGATGAATTTTTTCGTACTTAAATGTACTGACTCGACAATAAAGAAAAAAATGACAATTATTAGTTTAAGTCACACACATTGTTAGCTACACATGCGCAGACTTTGAAGGCTTTAAGACCTTCACTTTATGACAAAGAAGTAACAATTCTTAAACCTTGTATTTAACTAACAATATGTCATCAACATATTTTTGAAATGTTCTATCCTTAGAGTATTTTCTTCAAAATATAGATTATAAATACGGACAGTTTTTCTTATAACCTCTTAAAAAACAATAAATCAGAACATTAGGAGCATTTTTTCGAGTCATCAGTCGGACAGGTATTTAAAAATGGAAACAAACAGAAGATGGGTGGGATTTTGTCCAAGAAATTCCTCCCTCCAAGGTTTCAGTTGCTTGTAAAATATGTCTGTATCCTGTGCTCGGAACTCATTAGACGAGTTTGTACCCACTGGAGTGTGTGAGCCCTCGCAGAGCTCAAATCTTCGGAGCAGTGCTGATGTAATTAGAGATTGGTTCACATAGCACATTATGGTGGTCTCTCCTTTGTGGGCTAAGCAGAGAGAGAGAGAGAGAGAGAGAGAGACAGAGAGAGAGAAAAAAAAAAACTTCTGACATCATAATCTAAGTGATTTCACACTTTTTCTAAACAAAAATCCTCACCAAACTTACCTTTGCTAAAAAAAAGGTTTAGATAATAAAAAGAACCATGTACTGCTTCTCCATAATTGAGCGAAGCCATATTGGACCCTAATTAAATTACAGCCGTCCTCTCTCATAGCTAAACGATAATCATCTCAAAATTCACATTTGCTAATAGATATGTTGAAGTTATTAAAGTAATCAGCAGCAAAGGAAATCCATCCAGAATTGATTGAGGAATATGCTGATTGAGGCATGGTATTATTTGGAGGTTGAGTCCAGTGTGGGAGTGATCATTAAGAGATCCTGCAAATGAATGGGAATTATCCTTATTGTGAAGAGGGGGCTTACTGGAGTGAAGGCTTCTCACTGAAACAGACCTTAATTAAGAGCCCCAGTGTTATTACCAAGCAAAAGGCAAAGGATTTCTTTCAAAGTAAAGCAATCTGAATACAGTTATAAGGCTGGATAAATTCAGTCATTCTGATGTAGAAAGGCAGACTGGGAGTTGCTGTAGGTTTGAACAAATAAAGCATCAGTTTTGTCCTTATTTTCAAACTTCAAACCTCAAGTGCAATCTGTCCTTCCCTTGTACACACCTTTTTCTGTGGTTGAAATGCATTTTATTTTATTTGCATGCCACCTTTTCTCCATTGTCTTGATCTGAGTGAAAATCAATGATGATTAGTCAGGTAATATGATTATATGCATCTGGAATTGATGGATACTCTTAAAGCAGTCAATGCCTGTTAGGTATGAAACCATGCATTCATTCACACTAAATCACATTAATACCTAATCATGCAGAATGAAGGAGAAATTCACTCGAAGGCAAACTAAATTTGAATTGCTGAATGTTTATCCAATTTGCTTTTAAAAGTGATGAGAATTTTTTTCTGAACAAAGTCGGTTGAAAATGTGAAGGAGAAAATATGAGCTTTTGTGTTGATGTTTTTTTGTTTCTTATAAGTTGTGCCTAAATAATTGTAATTATACAACAACTATTTTTTTCAAAATCATACATCCATCCTCTTAATGAAATATCTGTTTTTTACTACTGAGTTGAGATGAGAGAGTGTAGGGTAACTGCAAAGGGAAAAAAAAAACTTTACAGATTCAGTAAAATTAAATCATAATGTAAAATGATGCCTATTTAAGAAGTGTAAAATAATCCTTTCTTTCTTTTCCCAAAAGGCAAGGAGGTGGAGATGGCTTCATTGTTTATAACAGGAGAAGAAACAGCATCTCCTTTGTGTCTGCCTCTGTCTGATGAGAGCACGGTTGAAGAAGGTACGATCGCATTTGAGACCTATCTGCTTTGCATTACTGCGAGAAAAAGCGTAGATGGACTTGAAAATTCACAGGAAGTCCAGACGAGCAAAATGCTCAGGAAGCGGAGGAAAAAAAGTGAGTGGTAGGCATACAGTTCAGTCTAATGAGATCTGTTATTCTGGCTCATTTTATACCCACCTAATCACACGCTCAAATAGATTCAGTGAAACCCCATCTCCCTTTGAAGACACACCCACCACTCATGTGATCTGATTAGTATTTTACATGAGATACCAGCCCAGGCCAATTATGAGAGCTGACCACAATGTTCCAGTCATTCCATGAGCTGGATATTCACTGAGGTGGAATCATAATTTAAACCAGTCAAAGACAGACCCCTGAATCAGTGGCTCCCATAATGCACCATAAAAATGGTGGCCCAATTAGTGCCTAGCCAGGAGCACAGGCTTTGCATACACCATCAAAATGATTAGTTGTCAAGGTCTCCAAAGACTTTTTGGAGTTGTGTAGCTCTACCTAACTCTATTTGTAACTTAAAGAATAGAGTGTTCTTCGGGCCACGGATGTCACTTTCTCTCTCGTATTTTTTGGCAGAAGATTCGTTATCACAGTCAGAACCCCCCCCCCCCCTGCAGGATCACACTGCACATTTTGTGAAAGGAAATGACCCAATTCTGAAGTTATGAACTCTTTTTGAATTGTTAAATGCTTATTGGCAGGAATTAGCAACACACTGGCTTGTAAGAGTCTGACAGTGAATGAGAAAAGCAGAGCATGTCATTACATCTTATTGTTTTCTACGAACAGAGCGTAGACAGAAATGCTGGATCCAGAAGAGGGTGCCATAGCTCAGAATTCAGGCACGCTCTATCTTTTCTGTTGCTTTCTTCTCTATCTGCTGTCGTGCTGTCTGGTAACAAGCAGACACAATCACAAACAGGTCTGATCAAGGAAGGTAGCATGCTCCTTCTGCAGAGTTCATAGCTGTCAGCGCTTAATTCAGTAACGTTGAGCAGTGTTAATAATCACTCTGCACAGCAGGGGCCATGGAAAGAAGAGATATCTTAAAAATAAGGAAAAAAAGAAACATCTTATCTTTGCAGGAAGTGATTATTCTTTCATTCGCAACAATATTTCTTCCTTTTTTCATTCTCTCCTCTCTGTCTCACTCTCTGTCTCTCTCTTTCTCCTCCAAACCAGTGTGTGCACTCTCCCGCAGGACCTAGGTGAGGAGTTATTTCTGCATCTGGCTTGAGGTTCCACCGAGCTTTTACATAATCAAATCAATATTGCTATGATTCACCCTCTGGCAACGACTGCCTCGTGCAAGTTTCACTGGTGATGTTTGGCAGCTTACGAGATAAAAAAAGACAGAGAGTGAGAGGAAAAAAAACCCTTAGTTAAAAATCTGTGGGCTATTGATTTCTTGCCTTGTTGGTCCTCTCCCTACCACCCAGCTTCCCATCGCCCTATTTTTCCTCCCTCTCTCCTTTGTTGTGTCCTCCGTGCTCTTGGTGTGATTTTTCCGTCAGGTAAATAAAGTAGTGGTCCGACAGTGTGGTGGGGTTTCTGGGATGCCGAGGTGATGCCTGAGGTGTGGCGAGGTTTCTCTTCCAGGAAGTACGGCCGATGAAACGTATGATCCATCTTGATAAGTTGATGGGCTGTAGACAGGAGCCGTTCACCAAACAGACTCCTGTATAAAAGCAAATATGACAACCAAATGTTAAAAGTGGGGAGGGGGGAACACCAGCAGGCATCTTTAACAGGAAAGCTTTTGAAAGTAGAACAGTGAAAGGTTGTAGTGTTTCAATTGTTGTGGACTCTGGCTTGTTGAGTTGTGGGGCTCTCGGAAAGATATCAGTGCTGAAATGACATGATAAAAAGTTAAAGAATCAGCTTTACTTTACAGAATCAGCTGCAAGCTTCAGAGACAGGAGTTCAAATCCACAGTTAAAACTATGGACGGAAACTAGTTACGTTCTCAGAGTATGCTTTATCACAAGTAAAAGGCAAGGCTCCGATTCACTCTGAAGTGTTTTTGTTTGGTAGAGTCTATCAGGCACAGTCAGATGATCCATTATTTTCTTGAACTGTCTTATTCCTTCATTAATCATGCCCAAATATGACTTATTTAAAGGTTGGTGAAGAGCTTGAAGCTTCACCAGTCTTTTCATCTCGATACACCCATGCTGTCTTGACAAGTCCAGTTCAGTCCTGTTAGCTGCAGCACCAGAGCATAAATCCTTCCTCTTTGTCACTTTGATCAGCCTTCCTTTCTTTCCTCAAGTGTCCACAAGGAATGCGAGCAGGAGGGGGACAGCGGGTGAAGTGAGTCCACGTGTGTGAGGTGACAGGACACGAACAGAGAAGGGATAATTGTGTGAGTGTGTGTGTGTGTGTGGAGAGAGGGGTATAGCACATATCACATCGCATTGATTCGGTCCATTTGGTGGACTGAACATGAACCCAATAATCAGATCTTGCTTAAGCACGCGCTTCCTCAGTAATTGACTCTCGCATATTGATTAAGATGTTGATGTGTCCCAGTCCTGCTCCTGTGCTAATGCAACTGAGAATGAGCCTGACCCCCTCCCCATTTGAAACACAGACACATGACACACATGCACACACACATGCGTGCACATACATGCATGAACAGACATGACACATACGCACACATATAGGCACACAAAACTCACACACAGCCGGAACAAGGCTGTCATTGCACTCACTCTAATAGATAAAGCTGTCATGCCGATGCTGCAGCGTCTCACAGGGCCAGCAGACCAAATTAGCTGGTCAATAATTTATGTTAGAATAAGAAAAGAGAAGGAAATAGAAGAAAAAAAGGTGAAAAAAGCTACTAGAAATGTACCAATTAAAGATGGATTTGATTACTTCTTGAGAAAGATTTGTCATAATAGTTATTCTTCATTTTTCTTTCAGACCTCTTTTGTTTTTCCAGCTAGTTAACATTACATCCCAATAGACGAGGATCCCTTACTTTTTCAATGAATATTAAATACTGCAAAGACAAGCTTCACATGTGACATGTTTACAATTGTGCAATTCCACAACACTCACATGTCGTAGGATTTGATGAACTCAAATGACCATTTTTATGTCATAACAAAAACAGCAGGAAAGAAGAACTGTTGTAAAATCTGGAGCCCTTTTTATTCTCAGAATGTTTCAGGTAAATAAGAAATAAAACGGAGGCCAATAAGAAATCATCAGTTAGGGGAAATGTTTCATGTATTTAACAAAGTTGTCATGTCTAATTTACAGTTTGTTTAAAGTTTTGAAGTGTCCCATATTTTAGCTGTTTAAATCATAAAAGACTAGATTTTTAAAGTGGTGGAAAGTGCAACATAAACTAAATGGTTTTTTACTCCTACAAAATAGAGGCCCTTGTATGTGGCAGCTCTGATCCAGCATCAACTGTGATACAGTATGAGATAATTGTGTTTAAGATATCATGACAGTATCTTCCTAATCACAGTCTTTCCCTGGATAGTAGACCATGATAAAAGGACTGAGCAATTTCCATGTCGTCATTATATTTTTTATTAATATAGAATGAGTCACAGCAGCAACTTACAAATGATGCCTTCTTTACCTAACCCATCTGTTTATCAATGTTGAGGGTTTCTTTTCTGGAAAACATGTTATTTGCTTGATTTCAGGGAAGCCATATCCCCAATAATAAATGCTGATGCATCAGATGGGTAAGGTATAAACCTTCTATTTCTTTTAACACCTCAAATGCAGTGTTTTGTATCATTAAGGTGTTTACAAACACAGTCCTCAAACAGAAAGCATCCAAAATTGCCTTTTTAATCCCATACTTTTCATCTATGGGGTTAATTTCAATAATAATCTGTAATTACTTTAAACAGATATAAGTTGAAAACCTGTCAAGGATACTAAAAAAAAGAGAAAAATCAATTAAATGCAATCTACAGTTTAAACACAACACTTACTTTCGTACAAGACAACACAATAGCAGCACTGAACATAACCCAGTTTGCATCTCAAATTGTTGAGAAATTGTTTCAGTTACTTTAGTCTGCTCTTGATGTTATTCCAATAAACAAATATTAAGCTGGCATGCTACAAATGGTGTAATGATAATTCAAAATGACGGAGATACAACCATTAACAGCAGACTGTCATGTGCAGTACTTTGTGTGAGTGTGAAACAGTTTGACTCTTTGCACGCTGAGCTTTTTCTTCCTGCAGACAGACGAATATTTTACCCTCACTCTGACATAGTTTATACAAGTATTCAATGTTTATGCCTTGTAGGTTTAACATATTTCCCATACGGCCATTTTGATGAGCTCCTGAATGACAGTAGTATCTGTTTTTAGATTGTACTGTTGGACAGCGTAGATGATTCCTGATTTCTATCACCTTTGGAAAGCAAACACACACACAGGCACACACTCAGACACACTTCCTCACACATAGACACAAAGTTACCCGTGCAGCTACTCAGACTTAACTATTCAACAATGCAGGGTTACAGTGGCAAAGCATACAAGCACTCTCGTTTGATATTAACCCTTATCTTGTTGGGACTGCAAGTCCCATGACAAGAAAAAATATTGCCAAGGATCTGGTGAGAAGAGATCGTTGTGTGTTTGTGTCTTTTGAAAGGCAGAATGTGTGTATTTCTGTGTGTGTGTGGCCTTCAGGCCTCTCCTAGCCTGCTCCTGCCCCAATGGGAGGGCTGCCTGTAGCGAGGTGAACCATCCCTCTGAACCACCCACCCCCTCCCTCCTCTCTCCCTTACTCCTGCCTGTCTCCCAGGAGTGGACCGACACCTCTCCGCTGGCCAGAGGGAAGACCAGCTCCTCTCCTGGGCCTCCTTCTATGTCTCCAATCAGCCTGCGCTGCCATGGCCCTAGGGCTGCTGCAATGTGATAATCTCTGCCTTTTGCGTTATGCATTGCCCCGATGAATTCATCTTGTGACCACCTGGCACTCGCTGTTAGGAATTCAAGTGTTGTTTTTGCAGCAGAGGCTGGGGCGAATGCTGTGAGGGACTGTTTTCCGACTGTCAGTGAGACCCTCTTCTACTCCCTCCCCCTACTCTTTATCTCTCCTCCTCCAACATCGGCAGAATGTTTTAACCTCTAGAAAGACCCTGGCGTATCTGCTGTTGTGGTGGCAGGAGTGGGATTCTTCACCTCAGCAGGACCTGTGTGGGAAAAAGCCCTGCTTGGTATTTAAAAACGGAAGGGCTTTTTGCTGTAAGACAAATTGAAACGCAGGAGGCTAGAGAGGAATGTGGCTGTCAGAGTCAACAGCTGCTAGTTTTTTCGCTATGAATAATCACTAGGGTTGACCCACGGAAGCTGAGGATTGTGTAACACATATTTCACAAAATTAAAGGTCAATGCAAACATGTGGCAAAGCTTGTGCCCCATAACTTTTGACTTCCTTCAAAGCTGCCTTTGTGACCTCAATTAAATTATGGAAATAGAAACTTGAGGCAGACAGAATCACTGTTGTGTTTCCGTGTCGGGCTTTATAATACAGGTTCAATCGAAATAATGAATTAATAGATGCATTTTTCATAAACCTTCAGAAAAAATGTGCGCCCTGATGCCGAGGAGTCCAAATTTGAATATGGTCTCACATGTACACTATGTAGTCACACAGCACTTGAAATAGCTTGTGGCTCAAAACATTAGAATTTCATATTTTGTTCTGTGTGCATGCGTAAGAGAGAGGGGAGAGAAAAAGAGTGTGTACAAGCAAAAGAGCAAGAGAGTGTCCATGTCCTTGGCATCATACCAAATCTATAATTTACACTTTTACATAATTGGACTTTGCCTTTGCTGCTTATTGATTATGAATCCATGTCTTCTCATTTTCTCCAAGTGACAGAGCAGCATGGGTAAATATTTTAATAAGCCATTTGGAAAAGAAATGCCAGATACTTCACCAAGACATGTCCTGCGAAACACAATGAGAGACCACCGAGTGATGGCATATGCACTGCAGATTCTGAGCGTGTGTCATTTTCTTAATTTCATAGTCATTTAATCGTGTTTCATTCCAGCTAGGCCTGGACACTAAACAGAGACTCAGCTCCCACCACATGGTCCCTGAACAGGACATTTTCTCAAACCCTCAGAAATGCATATTTCCACAAAATGAAAATAATCAACTTAAGGTTTTCCTTGTTTATTTTGCCTCATTATGTTGTGCTGTAAGGGGATACGGTAAATTGTGCTATATGCCAGGCGCACCTGCCAGGAAAATCTGATAAGAGAAATATTTACCCCCAGAGTTCTGCCAGCAAACCACAGATGATGGATGAGCAAAGGATAGAAAGCAACATTAATTTGCCAGACACTTTAGAGTTAGGCCCAGAATCTGCGAAGATGTGTCTCCTTTGAGAAAATGTCCTCACGACTTCAACATTTAACATAGTTCTTGTTTTGGAATTTTGTCATTTAGCTGCTAAATTTTAATTCAACTTTGGGTTATACTCCTAAAACTTTATGCTTTTTGTTTACTGTGTCATGAAAATAACTTTTGACCTCTAGGTTTGAGGTACAGCGAGGAACTACAGCAACAAAAGCAGTTTTCGTTTCATTTGACATGTTGTCAAAAAAAGTTGCAAGAGACAGATTTTAAATAGTGTTGAAGTCCCTCGTTCTGTAGTCTCAGCACTAAGTCATCTAAGAGTAAGACAAGTATGATACATCTTTGGGCCAAAGGTCCTAGATGAAATATTTATCAGAGAGCAGTAGCTTGCCAGGCTGCTGTCACTCTCCTATCATCTACAGGACTTTGGACTTGTTAGCCAGGTAGCTACAGGCAAGGCCCCATGGCTGAAACTGTGCAAGGAGCTGCTGAGTGGGCAGGTGTCTTTGTGCAAAACCTCTCACTTGTTTTCCTGGACTAACTGTTTGTATTGCTCTGCCTCTGATCATGAAGGGTAACCTTAATCGCGGTGGGTGAAGCCAATCTTTGTGAGCTGTCATTAAAACGGCCCCCACGGGCATTGGTAGTGCGGTGGTAATTTTGCACTCAGGGCTATTGAAGTCGCCATCTGAAGAATAACTCCTTTTTTCCCCTCTTCTCAACAAGCTGGCTTCCAATCTTTCCCATCTTAATCTTCTGAACAGTGTTTGATTGAACATGACAGCGCTGTAACTAGACATGAAAGGGGGCTCAAAATACATGCTGCTGTTGTGACTTTCTTTGAAAGAAGCATCAGCTACTTTTTAGGTGGTTTGAGGAAACAAAATTTGCTGAAATGTTCTTTTGACTTGCGATGAATGCTTAACAAGATGCCACACAGGATAAAGTGCATAGAGGAGGTCAGCACCAAAAAGCAAGGACCACCATTTTGTTCCAGATTTCTGTTGAACTTAGAACTTATTTCCTTTTCACTTAGTGCTGTGTGTGAGGGGGTGGTGAGACCAACAGTGAGAGCTTTAGATCAAGCTGTGATGGACTCGAGGCAATTATTCTTAATTGGGTCAGATTGGTTCCCTTTCGCTTGTCCACTCACTTCCCAGTTTCGAGTGACATGTCTGGACTGGAGTGATGCCATTGCTCCTGGCATCTTGTGAACTTTCACTGAGCACCGGTTTGCATGGTTTCTCCTTAAACAACCTCCAGACTCACTGTGACCGCTACCTAAACCCCATTTCAGCTGCACACCCTGCAAAGACTAGAAAGACTATAATTTGAGTGCACCATGTGTTGAATTAAACATAAATAGAAAGAACAAGTAAAGTCTATTCATTGCATTTGATTGTTTGATTACTTATTGTGATAAATCTCCAATAACTCAGTATGGTCAACATTTACATGTGCCTTAAATCAGAAAAGAACAATTCTAGTCTGCTGCAGACTTCTAGTAATCACCAGCTCTATTCTGTTTTCTCATTCAGGGTCTTCTCCTGCTGCAGACTAATAAGCTTGTCCTGTAATCACGTTAGCCGCCCTGTCGGCCCCAGCCAGGGGACCTAATTGGGACAGAGCCTTGGACAAAGTGAAAATTAATAACTTTTGTCAAGCTCCTGGCGCATTGTCTTATGAAGCAGCGCAGGTCAATTAGAAAGCGTGATACGATAAGGTCTAAGCAACAGAGGAGAGCTGACTCAATTAGGACAGGGACTGGACTGGTGAGCTGGGAGTCTAACAGGGAGATGGAGAGAGATTTCATCCCTAAACTGCAGGTTAATGTGCTGCAGAAATGGACTGTTGGTTGCATTTAAATGTCTTTTCTAAGTTAAGGGGACATGGCATCATACGGAACCACTGGAGACTGTGTTGCTTGGAAATATTTTCTATCTTCACACTAAACGATCAAATGATTTAAAGCAGCTGCCTTATGTGTGTGCATGCACATGTTCAGGGGTGTGTGCGTGTTTGTGAAGAGCTTGTGGAGCTGTCACTTAGATAGACTGTTCCCATGCAAGCAGCACAAGCCCCTGTAGCACGTATCAGTGATGCTGAACAAAGGGTTTGTGTGAAAGCCTCTATAGCTATAAAAGATGGGTAGATGCCAAACCGCAAAACTCTTGATGTTTCCCTTCCCTCTTTTATTTCCCCCTCCTGAAAGTGACATTTGGGACCAGGTTCAAGGAGAATGTCAGCGAGTCAGTGGCCTGTCTTACTGGAGTACCTGGCTTCCTTTCCCCTGTTTTACACCACCTTCATTAACAGATTGTTTCACATAAACTTTATTACATAGCCCACGATAGAATCACAAAAAGCTTCAAAGTTGATCTGAGTGTGCAGGCTGTCTCCCATGACTGCCTCCTTCCTCCCCCCACATGTGATAATGATTCTGAGTATCTCAGGACTGCCACAACACATGTAATTTAATTATCAGCTTTACTTTGTGTCAATAGTGTCTGCAAAACACAAGCGGATCGGCAGCGGCAGCCAAGATGTGCAGAGCTGCAGATAGTTTTCTCCTGGGAGGAAGAAAACACTTAACTTTGATTCAACATTTTGTCCCTGTGTTTCCTCTCTCACCTCTCCCTCCCCCCTTGTTGCCTTTCTTTTGCTGAGATACCGATCTAAACCTGTCCCGCTGTTGCTCTCAATGTGACAGAATCTAGAGCTGTTTAGTTGCACTTTTTGCTGTGTTACAGACAAAAGAGGAGGGTACAAAGAGCCGTAGCATGTAGTCTGAGCTCTGTTTTGCAGTTTACTGGTGTTGTTGGTTCAGTTAAAGCCTGGTTCATATTATCTCTCCCCAAAATTGGAGCAAGATTCTAAAGTGAATTAAAACTGCCACTGAAATAGATGACTTAATTTTTAAAGCTAGTCACAACTTGTCGCACTTGTCAATCTTATCTTTATTGACCTACCAATCACATATATTCCAGATTATCTGTGACTCGTTCCACCACCTCCGAGAACTGTATACATGGCATTTCATGGTGACAGTAAGTAATTTACAAGTGAATTAAAGGAGTTATTTATAAGTTAAGTCATGCAAAAAGGGCTGTATGGAGTCAGAAACAAAAAATGAAGCTGAACAGCTTTTAGTTCTGCTAAGGGGAAGGAGAATTATTGCAGTTATCTAATGGGTCTTATTTAGCTTCTATATGTCATTAAATTAAAGTCTAAATATACCAGTAAAATTATCGTTCAGGGAAGTTAAAATGATTCAGTTTCATTGTATAATGTGGTTGATGTATTGACACTGATACCTTAATTGATACTCCTTCACAATTTAAGTGTTTATAGATGCATTTTTTAATGCTTTTCTTTTATTTGTAAGAAAAAAACCAGAGTTTTTTATAAACTTTAATTACATTTATTTTACATAAAATAGTAAATTGATTTAGGTTTCTTATAAGAGCCAAAATTTCATTTTCTTTTAGTGTTTGAACACATCATGATGACTTTGGGATCAATGTTATAAAATGCTCTATTTCAGGATGGTACATTAAACATAACATCATGATAAACTACTTTGGCTTGTAAAGTTAAGTCACTCAAATACTTTTCTCACTGGTCTAAACACGCATTTATTCAAACAGTGTGTTCATTGTTTCAACAACCTGTACATGCTAAACAATTTTTGTGGACATACCATTGCTCCTCAGGGTCTGTGAGGGGGGGCTGTCTAACTGTTGAGGGTAGAGCTGGTGATCTTGCGTCCGTCCGAAGATTGTCAAAGGTAATACTCTACAGCAGAGTATTTCAGCTCAGTTCCCTGTTCCAAATACATCCTAACACTGCTGCATTACACAAAGTCATCAGGGGCGTTACAGCTTGGACTCAACAAATGACTGGCACTTCAAGCCTTGTTGAACTGACAACTACCTCTGGTTCTGACTGGAGAGGGTGACGATGTTTGGTCAGAAAGCTCCTGGACTGCAGACATTGGTGCCATCATTTCACAATTTTTTTGTTCACCGGTTGCGGCTTCATGTGTACCCATTTAATTCTGTAATGATGTCATTGTAAAGGTATGTAATGTTGTTGACTGATAATGGACTATTTTGAGCAGTGAAGGTGTTGTGGAAAACCATCCTTATTTTTCATTGGTCCCAATGCTTGAGGTAGTGCAGCTCCTAATTCAGCACCATGAAGCTGATGGAATAGCCAGTACACAGTCACATAATATGATACTGTCCACATCACGCTGTAACATGAGGCAGATGTCTCAACCTGTACTTTCCAAGTATCCCCATTGTTAGCAATTCAATCTTGGGCTACATCTGTGTGTAACCTAGTAAGCAGTCCCTCCTGCCACCACATTATTGTTCTCCCCCATCACTGTTCCTTCTCATAGAAGTTTCAACTCCCTTCTATGCAGGTAATGCAGACAAATGAGGCTTTAATGTTATTCACAGTGCCATCCTACATTCCCTCGCTTTGTCATCAGTTTGCCTCCTCTTTAAATGCATTTCTCGACCTTAAGCAGCACTTTATTGTGGTGTGTTATTTTGTTCAATTGGATTAAATGGACAGTAACTAGGAATCCATTTGAACCTGATCCTAGCTTAGGCTTCTTCGGCTAACTCCATTAACTGTCATACTTGTCCAGAAGCCCTCCTGTGCGATGGCCAGTTGTGTAAGTTGATGCATCATCAATAACCATGATGAGAGAATTGCACAGTCTTTAAAAAGTAAAACCTTATATTTTACTTCTTTCCACTGAGGCAGCAGATCAAATCAGCAACAGCGCAGGCCCTGCTCTAATATGTTTAAACAGTGATGAGACGCAACTCTAGACTCCCCTGAATGGGACCACGGCACTCTCACTCCCAGTGTCTCAGCGTAAAGTGGTCTCATCCATGAAGTTATGAGCACAGACACAGGCACCGGTGCTAGTTTACCCACATTAGAGGCCCCTTATCAGAGCTTTTGAGACTCAACCCCTTCTCACATCTCCTTCACGAAACACTTTCAGAGTGCTCTCTCTGGTGGAGCTTTTGGGAGTGGAGAGGAGGGAGCTGGGGCGAATGAATCCCTATGGTGAGTGCTGCTCCCTGGGCTTATTCCATGGATCTCTCCCGCTGCTGTCTGCTGGGACTCCCTCTTGATGCTGTAGAGCAAGAGGACACCAATGCCCTGAGCAGCCTCTCAGATTTATTGAAACTTCATGTCCTGTCCCGGTAGCTCATTTGTCAGGAGACCTAATTTACACTGGCCCTTAAGACTAATTGCAAATTTGCGAAAAAATGCTGATGTCGTTGGAACTGGAGAGGGCTTTTTTTGCCCCCTCCCTGTGTGTCCCTTGCCATGCATTCGCTAATGCGTTTCATCTGTAGAGCATAAAATAGACACTGTTTTGTGTGTGTGTGTGCGTGTGTGTGTGTGTGTGTACAAGGAAGTAAGAGAGAGTGTGCTAAGAGAGACAGGGCTGAAGGGTGTGTGAGAAAGAAAACACTCTAAGATGAACCCCTGATGGGACTCCTTACAAACAGGAAATCGTGACAAAAACGCAAACATTATTTACGGTTTGATTCAATTCCTCGAGACCAATGCCCTCTCTTCTCCTCTATCAAGTTATCAAGGCCAGAAACAAACCCAAAGACACTACGCCACATGGCAGCATCTATTCTTGGCAAACCAGAAGACACCACATGACAATTAGCAGCACAATTATCCCAGGCAATGGGTAGCTCTATGTGCAGATGGCAACTGCTCCTAATGAGGGGACTCTGTGATGTATATAGAGTTCTGTGTTGAATCACTGCAACATTTAAAACATTTCAGAAACTTGGAATTTGAGAAGAAGGAAATCTGTTACAAAGACAGATCATGTCTTCACCCTGACCATTAGATTAATTCTTAGTTTTACACCATCCAACAATAATATTTATGTCCATGAGAGGGTGTGCAGTATTTGGGGGGCTAAATGGCAGAGCTATGGTGTGCTGTACAGCTGTGAGTGCAGAGCACATGCTGCTTCATTTGAGGGATGATATGCAGCCACATGACTCAATCAGGAGATCTCCTCCCTGCATCAAAGTTTTGACACATGCAGCATGCTTTGTGGCCATTTTTACAGGCAAGCATTAAAAAACTGACAGATTCTTGTCATGGAGGACTTGTTGGAGGAAATCTCCCCATTATATGAAAGTCTCTGCACGTTGGAGTTTCTCCAATAGTTATTATGATTATTATTACTATTATTTTATCATTATGTTCACCTTTTGTGGGTTTTTTTTGTAGTCCTAGAAAAGTCTTGAACTCAGTTCTGAAGAATTTGTTGTTAAAAGAGCACACATGTAACAGAGAAAATCACTTTTCTTCTCCTTTTGATGAAGCAGGTTTTGGCACAGTATTTGAGCCGCAGCACACATGCACAGAGAAAAAAAAACAACAGGGGAAGTTTGAAGGGTAGAGCAATTATCTGATTACAAAAAACATTATATGTCAAAAGGAACAACAAAATGTAATTGGCTTGGTGTGTTCAAGCTGCAGAAGGCCAGATGTAGAAAGGTGTGCATGGCTGTCAATGTAATGGCTAACAGCTTGACCGTATAGTGTACAAGGCCCGTACCAGCAGGGCTCACACAACAATAAAATCCAGTGCTAGCGTTTGTTAGTACTACACACTTCAATTTGATTGGTAAAATTCACACTCTAATGGGCTTATAAAGGATTTCTTGGGCACAGAACAATGAGCTGGAGGGCTTGAGCAGTGCCAGGTCATGGACACCCAGTGATTCACAACATCCCCCCCTTCTGGGCATGCTTAGTTTCCCCCATATCCACCAGTTACCCTCTGCAGCTCTGTTTAAAAGCCAGTTGGGATGTTCCAAAGGTATTTAATAGCAGTGGTAGTGGAGATGTGTGTTTGTGGGAGTGTGTGTGAGTATGCGTATGTTGGACCTCCCACACTCAAGTTCAACCATAGAGCCATGGCTTTCTGTTTCGCCCCACCCTATCTCTTCCTCTCTCTCTCTTTCTCCTTTTCTCTCACTCTCTGACCATATGTGTAAGTGAAGAAAAGAGCTCTTTAACTAGAGACACCTTTCTTTTGCACCTTGCCCAGTTGCTCCCCTATCTGGTGAAGACAACAGAGGGATAGAGAGCCCACACATAGGGAACACATTTACCCAGGCAGGGAGCCAGAGCATTGCATTCCCATGGACCTGCACAGGGAAAGAACTGCAGAGCACATTTTACACGTAAATATTCACAATTGGATGTGGCATGTCCTCTCTCTTTTTTTTTCTTTTGTCCTTTTTTTTTCTCCTCTCTGTTTCATGTCTCATCCCCTTCACTCAAATCACTCCACCATGTTTTGACCAACCATATTGGCCACGCTGGCCAGGACAGGAGTAAAACAAAAGCAGAGAGGCTTTGGATTTATCTGATTTTGATTTGCCCCGTGTGAGGAATTCAGACTTAGATTTCACTCAGCTTTTTCACAAAAAACAGCCAACTTTACCTCATCTTTCAACTATCTTGCAGAAAACATGCTCAACACTCCCTCTGTGAAACCATGTGCTCCATGCATTTGTTTTCCTGTGTTTGTGTATAAGTCTATCGAGCTGTCAGGTTGTGACTTAAAGCTTGTAAAGACTTTTTTTTGCTCTGTGTGTGTGTGTGCAGGCCTTGTTTCCTCTTGATACCACTGTGTTCAGTCAAATTTCCAGATCTCCCTTGAGATACTGATCTCTAATTTCATCTGTTTTGTATGAAACTAGCTTTAATGACTGCTCCGTTGCAACAAGATGCACATGTGACTCAATTTGTTTAAGGCTGCTTGCCCAAAACTCTCCATCAACACCTTGCATGGGTGGATGTCTGTGTTGTTTGTTTAGGCTGTCTGTCTTGTGTATCTGATGTATTGCCTTGTTTTATTCATACTACAACACTACATATCCTCTTGGACCAATAAAATTTGGATGTGACCTTCACCTAGTGCTGATCAAATATCCACTTTGTCTGTTCCTGTGTTTGTTATAGCAATTAAGTGCAGCGTTTATGTGATCTCAGTCTGACTGTGCGTTCCTTTCTCTTCCCCAGTGGTGCTGGTGGCAGTGGTGGGATTATGAAGTGGGTGTTTGCTCCCTTTCAACAGTCTCTCCACATGGCCTCATGCCTCCTTTGTCTTTTTATAGCCTCCTTCAGGGAGAAGCTGCACTCTCCCTGAATGCAACACAAGCCAAAACACCTCTCAGTTCCTTCGCCAGAGCCTATCGCCCAGGGAATACTGCTATTCCTCCCCTACTTTTCTTCACACACCTTCTCTCATCTCTCATCTCCCCGCTACCCAACACCAGTCCCTCTCTCCTCAGCCAGGGCTGGACACAGATTTTTGTTTTTGGAGCATGAGCATGAGAGTGATTCGTGAGTCATAGCGTTACACTTGAAACTCAAGCCTGGGGTTTCAAATATGACACATTTAACCTTATGTGGGCCTGAATTATTGCAGTCACCTTTCAGTCACATTCACTCCATCAACTTCATTTTTCAGAGGGAAGAATGTGGATCAGTTCTGCACTATGAAATCATTCAGGCAATTTCTATGATTTATCATCAAAGTATGCTGACCAGTGTGTGCTGCATACCATAGTCTCCACAAAGTAATTGTCAGTTGTCAGCTCGACATCTTTGCTGCAGAAAGTCTCTATCCTCAATGTTTTTATCAAGGCCATTTTGAGGCTTAAAGAACATGCCAACAGTTTTGCCAGTGTCTGTTGGGTTCATTCCTTTACATCTGTAGTAAATGATTTGACATTGATTTTCAATATTCAACACAGACTTGCTGCTTTTCATTAAAATAATCCATTTTCAGGGATTTTGGTAATAAAAAAAGGGGGTGGGGGTGGGGTGGGGTAATTCACAACTGTATACAATATTTTGACCGTGTCTGCAAAATTTATATTAACTCTTTGTTGGATTCCTATTTAAAAGTTTTTGGTATTTTGAATAACTTCATTGTTGTAAAGTAATTCAAGTGATGAAAATCTTGATAACCTGATGAAAAAGTAGTTCGGAGTTTTAGATGCTTTAAGGACAACTTTTGAGGCTCTATCGCTCTGCTCAAAGATGTTGGAAAACTCGACATGATATCTCAAGTTGTTTCTTTAAGTATACAATGAAGAACATGATTTACAAATTAACCAAGACGATTTCATTTGTAGTGATAGCTTATTCACTGCAAACACTGAAATCTAGACCAGTGTTTGTCTCTTTCATGATTAAAAACTGTCCTGGAAGACTTAATATGAGCCAAATTGACCTGAAAAGTATCATATTTTACCAAAGACCAAAATGACACCTGAATTGCTTGTAAGGAAAAAAATCCCCACCTGAAGGCAAGGAAAATGTACTTTTAAGTTTCTGTATCATGATTTTATTTTTGTTATAAGGAACGTGAAAAGCAAATTTTTGTAACTCATGAATAATACGACTACTAATAATAATAATACATTTTATTTCATAGCACCTTTCAAGACACCCAAGGTCGCTTTACAGAAGGTAAAAACACATAAAACAAATAGTTAAAAACAGCAACATAAAAACAGTAAAGTAATAAAGTGATGACCATATTAGCACAGTTTCTTTACTCTTTGCTAGAAATTTCAGCATTATTGTTGTACTCCAATATTGTAAGTAAGTCATTGTGAATAATAGTCTCCATGATACCACTAATCTGTTTCTGATGGTTTTGAAGCCCATTGTCAACAGTAACCACACTGTCAATTTTGAACTCAACCTAATTTTACCTGAGCTTTGATGAGGTGAGGAGGTGGTCTCTAGCCTCTTAGGAGACAGCTACATGATGTCAGCCTGTCAGTCAAGTCAGCCATGCCCTAACATGGGGAACACTTTTATCATTAATAACTCTAACTTTGAAAATTGGAAGAAATAAAATCACCCCTTGTACAGTGTGTGCTGACACAGAGATGAGCTGTTCAGATCTAAAATGTCTTTTGGACCAGGTTGTGAAAATAGTGTTTGCTGTGAAAAAAATTAGCTTCTTGGCTTTTGACACCTAAAGTAAAAATTGTAGGACATGAGCAAGTGTTTCCTTGAGTCATACAATTGAATTGGTTGTAATAACTTGTTCCAGCTCCCCCTGTCCACATATAAGTAACAGGAACTTTCAGTCCAAATGTCAAACTAGTTTTAGGATAAGTGAAAACGTCTCACTGTTTTGTAGGCCCCCAGCGTGTTTGTTGCAGTGCACTTGAAAAGTTACATTTCAATTTAACTTGTTTCGCTGAGTGTCTAACTCTGAAAAGTTTTGCTGTAAAAACAAAAACAATCAGAAGATCTTTTAAATTTCAGTTAAAAAGATGCATCATGACTTAAAATCCATTATCATTTGGGCTAAAATGTAAAAGTTATTCATGAGGGACCTATTATAAATCAGAACGGATATATCTCCAAGGGTCCCAAAAGGAACCTACTGAGTTAATTAGATCTGGTATAAAACCAATTTGAGTTTTGTTTGTTTATCTAACCAGTGTAACCTAATAATAGATGGAAACAAATGCCACTCATTGCCTGCTTGAAAGGGTTGCCAACCCACTCGTACCATGCACAAAATAAGAATAAAATCACAAGTGGATAGGTGGTTTATTAAATGAACTCCTCAAAACACAAGGCCAAAAACAAATGTGGCGGCCTGGAAAGTAGAAAATTGATTAAAAAATGTGTATATGTGTTACAAACGGGCCATAACTAGCAAAACAATCTTCATGGCCTGCAGGCTACCAGTCTTCAAGTGTTCTTTGTTTTCCATGCAGGCCTTGTTAACCACATCAGCCACTTCTTGGTTGGTGTTTCACATGTCTCCAGTTTTTCTTTGCATGCTGGCAGCTTTCCACACCCAGTCTATTCCCAACCAGCCCTATTTTTTTTTCTCTTTAACTGTCTCTGTCCCTCACCACACCCACCCACCAGCCCTGTGTGGCATCAGACATACAAGCGTGCCACTGCACTGACACGGTCGTTTGTCTTCTGACCGCCGTGGCATATGGAGAGGGCTGGCACTGCACAGATGTCCACTAAGTGCTGATGAAGGGAGGGAGGAATGGATGAGCTGGGGCTGAGAGGATCTTTGCCGGTGCTGCTGGAGCCTGGTACTGCTCTGCCCTGCCGCTGTTATTAACTTTACTGTACTTGGAGGGAGAGTGGGGGGGCAATGAGGCTATTCAATAAAGAATGTGTTTCTCGATATCTGGAAAAATGAGGGAGCATGTGTTTGCTTTTCGTTCTTGCTCTGTCTTGGCTTGTCTCTATCTCTTCATCTCTTACTATAACACTAATACCGTGTGTGTGTGTGTGTGTGTGTGTGTGTGTGTGTTTGCGTGCTCAGGCTAGTGGGTGCTGCCTGCTGGAGCTCTAGTGTACTGAGGGGAAGAAGGGTGTGGATTAAAGCTGAAGGTAGAGCAGAGAGAGCCTGAAAAGAATAATTTGCAGCTTAAGGCCAATAGCTTCAAAGTCATGAATCCTCATGGGTGAGCCAGCTAGGCTCTGAACCTGTCAATGGTAACTTACTCCTCGGAAAGCACGCCAAAGACTTCAATAATGACATCACCCAGGCACTGGGGTAGAGGATGGGAGCCGGGGTGGGGTAAGGGAGAGCTAAGAGACAGGCCAGCTTTCAAGGGTGCGAGTGCGGCCCTTCGGAGTACTTTGCAGTCCCGCTTGACGAGGGCTTTGCAGCTGCCTGATACCGGCCATGTTGTTCTCTGCGCGGATTGGACACAGAAGCCACCGGGGTGGCTTATCAGATTTATTGAGGCTTAGCGGTTGATGTTCAGGGTGTGTATGTGTGATGAAGAGTGCGTGTGTGTGTGAAGAAGGAAGGGGGTGAATAGGGAAAGGGTCATCCCTCTAACAATCCACTCGTCCCAGTTAATTTAGACAGCACCCTGGGGTCTGACAGTGAAGAGGCAAGACTTTGCACCACCTCTCACAGGAGTCCTTAGGACTTGAGCCTGGCCAAGTACTTATGTAGCTTCTCACACTAAATCCGCTTTTGTCTCCCCTTTTTTAATAATGCTGTTGTGGTCATAGCGGTGAGGAGGAGTAAAATTTGACAGAGCTGTATTTATCTCTCTGTGTAGATTGTCTGTATTTTATACTTTGAGCAATGTGATCAAATCCTGTGCTGCCTAACACCACAGTCTGTCTGCATTCAATTGGTAAGTTTACCACAAACTAATAGGATGTGGAAATGTTACCTTGAATCGTGGTATTCTTGGAGAAGAAAGTGTTCACCACAATCTTGTCTCTGTCAGATTTCCCGTGCTTAGGTTTCAGACACACACTTCAAAGTCCCTCTAATGAGTGGAAAAACATTGCCTGCCCCTGCACGACATTAAAGAGTGCCAGTTTTTTGCTGCGTTTTATTTCAAAAAGCCTTTCTTTCCAAATGTTAGCAACTCATTTTCACCTCCAGCACAAACAAACACTGCAGTATCACCTATTGTTGCCTGTATCAAAGGCAGCATTTGTTAGCAATAAAACACTGGTTTGAGATTGCTCCAGCACAGATTTTATGCTCAAACACTGGCCAACATTTTTTTTAATGCCCCAAAATCAGAAAAAGGGCAGAGACTGCTGGGAGAAAGACAGCAAAGTATAAAGTGTGTGAGAGAATTGCCAGATTAACTACACGTAGCATACTTCAGTTTATTTAATTGCTCAACCACAAAGGCTTTGTTCTGGCTGCTGTCATCTTTTCAGTTGTTTTTCCATTTTGATCGGCTCTGTGTTGTTTGGAGAACTTGGCCCCTATTAAAAGCATATCAAATTTAGGACGTGCCTCCCAGCCTCCGTAACAGATATGGAGAATCGATAAGACCATTACAAGTCTGTGACAGAAAGGCCGTCTCTTTCTGCTCCCCTCGGTGACCAAAAGGATGGCTGTGTGACAACGAGTCTTTCACACACTCCTGAGATCATATCCAGGACAGATCACAGTATCAGTTGAGTGGAATACATGTCCATTAACCCTTTGGTGACACTGAGGGGCAGAGGGTGCAGAGTGAAGAGGACAAAGCCAAAGCATGTTTAAATAAACCAAAATCTGCACCAGAGTATTGTGTTTCTGTTACAAGTTATTTTGACAGTTTCTGGCCTTGTCAGTATCTGTTTCTCCACGGTCTCAGTCGCCTGAGCCGCATTTAGCTCCCTCAGCATCAGTACCAATTCCATTTAGGGGTAAAAATGTAAAACTCTCCCCTGACTAACTCCCAGGTGGTGTTTGTGAGAGAGAGAAAAAGAGAGAGAGGAATAGTTCAGAGAAACATACAGAGACAGACAGGATAAAAAATGAGCAGTAGGGTTTTTTCAGGTTCAAGATGCATTGTGTCTGTTGGCAGCTTGTTGGGCCAACATTGTTTGACGTTCTACCCCTAGTGCGTTTGTGAGCCTTTGAGGGCTTTATGGCTCGGTGTGACTCTGACGCCAATAGGTTCCAGATGCCGCCGGTGTGGGAATCAGGGAGTAAAGTGAGAGGGAAGACGGGAAAGAAACATAACCAGGTGTGACCCATTGCAATCTGGGATGTTCTCCATGGATATTGGGCTAATATGAGTATGCATGGGTGTGCGTGCGTTGGAGAAACCCAGGGATGAAATGTGTTCTCAATCTCACACTGGACACACAAATAGACAGGTAGTCAGGACTCGAGACACACAAAAACACTTTCACCTTAATATGCAATGTTTTTTTGTTAACTGTGTACTTCTTCCTGTAAGTAGCCCATGCACACACCTTTTGCCAAAGCACGGAGTTCAGGATTTAGTCCCCTTGTTCAGCACATTTACTTCTGGCACCAGTGAGGTCCAACATATGGCAGCACTCTGAGCTTTCAGGCCCAGCGTTGGGGCTCTGAACAGAACTTGCCAGCTCCACAGTGGCCTACTGTAAAGGAAAATTGTCAGCAGGACCATTTAAGGTCCCAAACCACAAGCACTGATAAATGTCTACATTTCTCAATGTAATTACCTTCAAACCGGTGTCCCCTTTCCAAGAGGCCGGAAAGGAAAAAACAGAGCTCAGAACAGCAACAAAGCTGAACTGGTAAAAGACAAAAAATCGTACCTTGTTTACAATATAACCTATGGTTGTCCTCTAAGTTGTTGAAAAAAGAAGGATATGGGAGGAAGTTGTGCAGAGTTCAGCTAACGTGTTTTGCATTTAACTCTTTCCCCGCCATTGACGAGATATTCCGTCAATCACGTCACAACGCTAGGGGCGGTAACTGCTCAAAAAGGCAGTAAGGCACAAAAACGGCGGTGTTGCGCCTCCCGCGACAAAACGTAGAACACGTAGTTGGAGTGTGAAGAATCACGTGTTTTGTTTGCTTCTTCTTCGTTGAAAGTACCTTTGAATAACCTTTACGTATCCCTTGACAACATTCTACACAGCCATCAGCGTTCTTCTGAAAATGCAGCTCCAGGGAGATACAGCGTCACGGAAGCTTCGGAGTCTTCATGGACTCGGACTCCGATAACTCGCACTTTGACCTACTTTCAGACGAGTATGACACGCCCCACAGTGACGGAGAGGGCGAAGATGAAGCGAAGATGGGGATGACAGTGTAAATGATGGACACGGAGGTGAGGGAGACAGAGGAAAAAAAGTTTCACGTAGTGACGGACACAAGGATGGGGCAGACGACGGAGACGACAGAGGCGGGGAGAGTGAAAGACATACGATGTTCTGTTCATTTGTTTGTGCTAAAATGATCAGGATGAAAGTGTTAATGAAAACAAAGGCTAAACTGATACGTGGATCAATTGGAATTGATTTTTGTAAGTCCGAATTTGACAAGGAATCGTTTGCTTTAGGAGACGTGTAAAGTTTTGGCAAACAATTTGGGTAATAATGGGATGTCTTCACACTAATAATTGTTATTATTATTGTTATTGTTTTTTAGTTTGTCATTCTCAATACAGTGTTTATATTTCAATTTGTCTGTCCCAGTTTTTACATTTATAACTTAGTCAAAAAAGGGTATTTCATACACAAGGTTTTTTTGCGACAAAAGGCCCGAAAAACAAACCTTACAACGAAAAACTTGGAAATTGCCGATATTCAAATGGTGATAACTCAAAAACTAACGGAGATAAAATAAATCTGTTTTCTGAATTTAAAAGCTGAAACCCCCTTCTTTCTTTTGATGTATTCACCATACAAAGAAACCAAACACAACATTTTCAGTGGGCCTTCAAAGATTCGTGGATAAGGTTAAAAACGCTAGCGCTGGCTGGCAACTAATCATCAGAACGCTGGCGGGGAAAGAGTTAAGAGAAGATGGAATATATCCAAAGGGAAATTTACATTGGCAGTCCCTAAGGACATTAGATTGAACACAGTTGCCTATGTTCATTTTAGGTTTTTGAGTTTAGATGTTCATATTATTGGGATCATGACTTTAAGACCTCAAATAATCAATATTGTTGGAAGTAATCCATATTGTCTGTACAAGACGACATTACATTTTGTAAGTGGATTTTGTTGAGCAGTTTCAATAGATTTGTTCCCCAGAACCTAATAGAACAAAACACATTTGCTGTGTGATATTTCTTCAATGAGAGGGAAGGGTGCTTTAGGCACCATATTGACCCTCTAGTACCCTCTCTGTAGCTTTGCATGATTTACAGTTTCAAAAGATCCCGTTACGTAAGTCTCTCTCTGAAACACTTTCATTTGCTGTCTCTTTAAGGCCCCCCGCTTCACTAATCCCCTTCCCTCTGATTGGCTGGCTCTTTAGAGCCCTGTTGAGGGCAGAGCCTCAGACAAACCTTTGTGTTTGAGGCCCTCTCTGCCAACATGTTGTGAACCAGTTAGGATGTAAGTATGTGATGACTTCATTGTTTCACCGAGTCTAGTGAAGAGTCCTGAAAACTCTTGTACTACTTTTAGAGCATAGCATTTTGAGCAGATTAGAGACAGACTCATGGATTTCCACAGCATACACTCAGGACCAAAATTTTAAGAGCATTTGAAAAATTGCATAAATTTATGTTTTAGACTGACGGGTCTTATAAAAGTTCTAAGAAGAGCTTAAAAGCAGAAGAAGAAATGTGAGTAAAGCAGAGCAACAATTACCAGCAACATTTGCAAGTCTGTTCTTCAGCTGATCAAAAGTTTGAGATCATAGCTCAAAAAAACAGACACCCCTCCCCCACCCAAAAAAGAAATAATATTTCAAAATAAGACTCAGTCATGAGTGTCTTGTTGATCATTTAAAAAATTTAGGGTGGGCTTGATGAGCGTGTTCACAGGATGCTGGCAGGAACACTGCTCCAACTGTTGAAGATGGCTTCATGGAGGGCACCCACCACTGGAACTGACGTCCATTTCTGTGAACTTCCCTCGCCATCCATCCCCAAATCTCACTGACTTAAATCAGAGGAACATGCAGGAGGCTCCGAAAGAGTGAGCTTATTCTTCTGGAAGTCCTTGGTCAGGCGGCCACTGTGAACTTCTGTGTTGTTCTGTTGAAAAACCCCATGGTTAGCACTCAGACCAGGGGCCTCAGTCGTTAAGGATGTCCCCTTGCGACATCTCCACATATCCAGCTGTTGTATAACAGCCCTGCACAACCTGAAGCTCCATTGTTCCACTGAGGGAAAAACTCCCTGGATCATGATGGCACCCCCTCCACTGTACCACAAAAACAAGGTTACATTTTTTCTTATCAGGGAATAAAATTTTGTCCCACTTTTCAATGCATCATGTTTGGTGCTCTCTTGCAGAATCCAAATGGGCAATTTAGTGGCATTGTCAAGCAGGTAATGAGGCTGCATAGGAGGCCTTTATAAAGTGATAAGGCCTTTCAAGAGGTTTTTCGTTCTCTCTCTCTTCCTTCTCATATTGCCTTTTTTGTCCCATAACCCTCAGGATCTTTTCAGAAATTCAAAATGATTGTCTTACTGTGTCCAACCTCAGCAGTGAGGGCAAGTTGCAATAGGCTTTACAGATGCCACTTAGCAATCAGGCCGAGTTCAAAGAAAGAAAGATTTTTTGCCTTTCCTATCAGGAGGTCATGGCAGTGTGAATACAGAAAATGACATTAAATCCACATTTTGCATAGATTTTGGCTCTTAAAGGCAGTGATTTTGAGCTTTTGATCAGCTGATAAATAGCCTTTTTCAGTTTATTTATTGTTTTTAATTGAAATTACTCACTAATTTTTGTTTTGTCTCTCTCCCATATTTTCATGACATGTTTTGAAGCTCTACAATCTTATTAAGAGCCAACAGTGCAAAATTTTCAACTGGTTCTAAGGTTTTGACCAGGTGTGCTGAATACTTGAAGCATGGACATCAATTATTGTAACCCTATATTCATGCTAAGAATATGAGAAAAAATAATCCCCCCTCTTTTAATATTGATATCACTAATGCTCTCTCATTTTTATATACACACAAAAGAAATCAATGAATTATCAATGTTGGTTTTTAAAAAGGTGCACGTCATGCACCAGTAAAAAAAGATTAATTTTGTAGTTGCACAGAAGGAAAAGTCTTGAACTCATTTTTTTTAACTTATATTCATTTTAACAGGTGTAAAAGGTAGCAGGGATTACTCATTGGTTGGAAAATACTTTTAAAAATTTCCTTGTACTGGGTTGAAGTTATAATTCCAGATTATCCTGACTGGAATTTAAGTCTGTCATTTCTTAAATAAAGAAAACATCATCATTGTTTTTTTTTTTAAATAGATAGTTAGGATTACAAATGAATAAGTCTTCAGTCACGCAGGTTATACAATTGCTGCTGTATAGCAATGGAAGAAAAACATCCAAAGCAGGAGGAGCACAGCAAGAGTCTTTTTTATAGAAAAATAGTTCTAGCTACTGTTCTCACAGGGCTGCTCCTGTTGTCGATAATCCCTCCCTGTCCAATCCATCATCTGCAAAATAAACACAGGCCACCCCCACCTGTGCCTGCCTGAGAGGGGTGAGAGCCCGTTAACCTGCTCGCACAGGCCACCGGCCCGGGCCACAGATTCTCCGCCTCTCTCTTTAGATTATTTCCACAGAGGCGGGTGACGCTCTTGTGTCACTGATTAGAGCGCAGTAGGGTGGTGGCAAGAGGGTCAAACCACAAAGGGAATAAAAACTCAGGAAAATGCCTGAAAAAATATCTTCATCCCCTGGAAAAAAAGTACTTTTCCCCCTAAACTTCTTCACCGTGGCACAAGGCTATTACACTGATAGAAATTCTTCTCCCTCCTCGACAGTCTGGCCCTGAGTACGCAAGGGGCCAGAGTCTTAGCCACATCTCAAGCTAATTTACAAAGATCCCGAATTATTCTCTTATCTTGGGCTTTAAAGGTTGTAAGGTTGATTAACAAGGCTCTGTCCTGTTTATCAGTTTGGGGCTGGGTGTGGAAAATAGCCTGCGATAAGTGCACAGACCATTAAACATTCTATTTCCCCTAATATTTGTCGGCAACCATCTGCTTAACTGATCTCCCTTCACTTTAATTAAAAGGGATTCCCGTCTTGTTGGGGTCATTATGTGCTGGCGGACGCCAGGAGAGGGGTTTGTGATGAGTTCAGCGTTCCCTCTGTCCCTGGGTTGCCAGAGGGCTTTTTTCATCCTGCCTTCCACCCTCATCTGGGTTAACCCCTTCCTCTCCTGCTGCACTTCCACCTTGTTATTTAGTGGGCGAAGCAGACTAAAGACTTAGCAAGTCTAACCAATTCTAAAAGAGATGCAGGGTGTGCTGTTGTAAACTTTTCTCTACACCAGGGAGGTGTGGAGATGTTCACACTATCTCCCTCTACTGCAGGGCATGAGACTCTGGCTGTAATGGTTTGATTTGCCCAACACTAGTTGGATCGATGCGGCTGTTTACAGTTTCTCCCTCTCTCATCCCTTTTGTCTTTTTTCTAATTTAGTGTTCCCAAACCATGGACAGGGGTCTGAGTCTGTCTGCTGTGCTTGCATCTTCGCCCTCCTCCCCACTCTCCATCACTGTCCATTGATGTTTTTCCCCTCTCTTTCTCTTCTCCTTTTCCTCTCTCCTTCCTTGGTTGGTCTTGGAAAAAGAGCTGCATGCCTCCACACTTCTGGACAAGACTGATGGCTCGTCAATAGCATTAGCCAGCATTGCAGGCCTCACTGGTGTAGAACCAAATCAATAGGGCCCAGTAAAAAGTCTAATAAGTGAATGTGGTCCATCCCAGCCAAGGCTCATGTTACCACATTTAAGTTTTCTTATTATTACTACTATTTTTTTCAAGAATTCAGAAGTCACATCCTATTTCGTTTGCTTTAATCTAACTTTTCCTCTGCAATTCACTTTTACTTTTAAGCACCTCTTCTTACTGTTATCCAGTCTCTCTCCCTCAGCTATTAAGCATGTAACCTGTCAAAAGCTTGTCAATGAAATTATGTTATTAAGTACAGGTATTTAGTCTGCAGATTTTGGATAAAACAGGGGCATATTTTTTTTCTGCCCCTTTCCTCCAAATTCTGTTAATTGACTCTCTAATTATAGAACACAATCATAATCAGTAAGTCCTGAATGATAATTGATTTCTTCTCTCAGTGCACCATTAGGATAGTGGACAAGGAAACGTGTGTGGAGATAAATTTTGCATGTTGAAAGAAAAAGGAAATGTCCCTGTAAATACAGTTTTTGTGGAGATTTTTTTTGTCCCGGAGTTATCATATATAGGAACAACATGGCTATTTCAGCAGTGATCCTACTCTCATATCCTGTCATGCAACGACAAAAGAGGCTTCGGATTGGATTAACTGTCAGTGCGGCACCCTTTGTGTCACTTTTGGTCAGTGTAGTTACTTCACAAAATGATTTTTAAAATTGTTGCAGAGATACAAAGATGCTTTTTCTAAGTGTTCCTTTTAAAATGAAAAAAAATTGTTGCTGTAGATTCAGCCTCTACACATTGTTCTTAGAATAAAGTGACTTATCCTAGTATCTTCTTTTTCATATGCACTAAAGGAGTGGTTAATGCTTATTTTATGCTTTCAGTTGCCTTTTTCCAGAAAAAGTCCCTGCATGTTCTGGTTTGCCCTGTCTCTTTTTCTTTTAACCTGCAGAGAATGTGGTGAGGAAATTGCAACATGATTAGATGCTTTGACAAATTTTGAGATTTTAATTTCATGTTCCTTGTATAGCGAGTAAGGAATTGCTGATAAAGGATTACCACTGGAAGGGTTAACGCCTATGTAAGATGATTAAAAATCAAATACATTTTGAGAAACAAATAATTTTAGGGCTGCATGATATTCAGAAAAAATAGTATTGGGGTATTTTTGTTTGCCAAAATTCTTCACACAGTTCAGCCAAAATCTTCTCTGACGCTCCCTGAGATGATGATGATAGACTCTCACTTAAATGTCTCTGTCTCTCTCTGCCGCCATTTTGAATTTGCAAAGAGTCTTAATCATGGTTATATCAGTTAATTTTTGATATTGATCTGTAATATTTCCTGTATGTGATTCTTCATACATCAGACCAGACTTTTTGATAAAACTCTCCTGCACAGAGGTTCCATCACTTAGCTTTCTGTCTGCAACTAAATAATATGAAAATATTTATTCAATATGTTAACATGCTGCACCTCTTAAGCCTGCGTGCAAGACAAAAGAGACACAGCAAGTGTGTGCACAGGCTGGGCAAATGTGCAATGGCTCACAGTTTGTCCTCCTCCTGCATTTTGCCTTTTTCATGTGCTTTAACAATCTTTTTCAGAGATGTGTAACATGAAAAGTAATGCATAGAGACATTTCCAGAAAAAGTACGATGCATTTTTTGAAGATGGTCCACCTTGGAAAGAGAAAATAGGCGATTCTGCAGGAAGCAAACTTTAACCAATGGTTTCCTTGGACAACAAACTCAGACTGTTCAAGTTTTATGGCAGCTCATAAAATCATAAGGTGTGGGAAGGGAGACATGAAATAAACAAAAGGATGGACAATCAGAAGATCAAAATTTAGAGCCCAGAAATAAACCAAGAGCTTTCTCTGACTGAAAACAAAATTGAATGGGATCTGGAAGCCGCTGCCTTTAACCCTGACTGTGTTAAATATTGTACCTTATGTGATATTATCTATGAGCAATATTAGACAAGATAATGTGCAGCCTTACTGTGTGTATCATTTATCACTGTATTTGTTTTCATTTTATGTTTGTAAGGTTGTCTGCACAGTTTATACCAAATTTATTGCCTGCATGATATTTGCAAGTTTTCTCGATGACACTAATTTTGACACTGGTCTGCTCCTTACAATGTCAAAGACGTGTACTTTTTTGAAACTGGATGTTATGTAGAAATTTGAAAAATATTTGAAGATCAAAATTTTGTTCTATTTAGGTTTAGCACTTCTCGTGGTTGAAAAATCAAGCTGTATTCAAATATTTGCACCATACACATAAAATATATAAAATGACCCCCATTATATTTGTAGTCAATATTGTTCATTGTCAAGGAAAGCCTTTTTCTCTTTTTGCATTTCCTCAGCAACTCTCTCTTAAACATTTGAGCCTAAATTGGAAAAAGGAGAACACAGGCACTTCAGTTGCCTTTCTGTGAGGTCAGACCCACAGATGGATGGACTGATGGACACCTTTGCCCTGTCAACCTCTTCACCCTTTCTCGTCCAGACACAACAAAACTGGCTCTGGTTGTCTGTTTGTCGGTATGTGTTCACCCGCAGCATTGAGCACTGGTGAAAGGTCAGTAGAGGGCTGGTGTGTTTGTCATGCCAATCGATGGCCTGCCGCCATCAAAAGCAAGCTTAGTTATGTAGCAGGGGGTCAGCCTGGTGGCAGACAGCGCCCATCATCTCTCTGGTGGGAGCTCATCCGAAAGGAAGTGTGTGTGTTTGAGTATTTTTTACCCTGCATGTAATCAATATAGCGCAGTGCTATTAGCCTGTTTGTGTGTATGTACATGTGTGTGTGTGTGTGTGTGTGTGTGTGTGTGTGTGTGTGTGTGTGTGTGTGTGTGTGTGTGTGTGTGTGTGTGTGTGTGTGTGTGTGTGTGTGTGTGTGTGTGTGTGTGTGTGTGTGTGTGTGTGTGTGTGTGTGTGTGTGTGTGTGTGTGTGTGTGTGTGTGTGTGTGTGTGTGTGTGTGTGTGTGTATTTGTATGTGTGTTGTGCACTTATCAGAAATGACAGGGGATCAAGGAACTGGTGTGTGACAGAAGGATGGTGTCTAATTCAAGGTCAATAAGGCCTGTGTCACTCCTTCAATCTTACAGAAAGGAAGAAGGGGGTGTTATGTTCCTGTTGGTTACCAGAGCAAACATGACATCCCTGCTGGAGCTCATATCAATTTGTAATCTGACCTCCAGTCACAGCAAATGATGTCAGCACAGGTCGCTTTTGCAAAATGACCCAACATTTGTTCTCTGTCGCTCTCAGTATGTCAGCATCACACCATTTCCTGGCTCCAAATGGTTTGTTCTTATTGGCAGGTGTTCATGTTTTTATCTCTTTACATTGGATTTTTGTTTCTGCTGAGTCATATATGAAAAAGTCCTCTGATTTGGAGTGTAAAATTAATATTTCAATTAAAACACATGATTTACATTTGGTTTTAGTTTGGACATGGTGCCTTTTCAAGAACATTTAATTCAATTTCAGCCTATGATCGTACAAAGAGGCGATGTGTCCTTTGTTTCCTTCCGTCAGTGACCATCTTACTAATTTGCCAAGACCAGCAGCACCTTCTCCCCATGCCGGTACATCTTTTAATAACTCCATTAATCTAATCGTCCACTAATTGGTCAAGATAGCCTTTTCCCCAGTGATTTTTATCACAGGGTAATTAAAGAGGCTGCTGGAAACCTGCTGCAATCACTGTGTGTCTTGTTAGAAAGGCTTGATTGACATATTCTGGGCCTTTGTACATTTTTTTCCACATTATTAACAATGGTGTCTTGTCTAGCTACATAATAATTTGAAAATGTATAAAATATCACAATTATGTAACTATTTAGTGAGTTCAGGGCATCCACATTAGAATAGAACGATATGACAACATGCCAGTGACTGATAAATCTTTAATATAAAAATTGTACAAGAATTCTGATACAAATTACAAGAGGTATTTGGACAAAATATGAATAAAATTCCATTTACATCCCAAAACCCTTATGCATTTTATGCAAAAACCATAGACAGTTATGATACAGAAACAAATACAAGAGAGAAAAAAAGAGAGAAGAAGAAGAAACAAAGAGTCTTTTAAAAAGAGGACCTTTTTCTCTCCTCCCGTCCACAAATGGGAAACACCTGTATAGGTAACATACAGTATTCATGAGGCTTTCAAATCACCATTTTGACACCAAAGAGTTGTTCTTTGCAGTGCGACTTTGTAGCCATGCAACGCTGTCAAGTGCCAGTGCCATAACACAGGCTCTTTGAGACACAGACAAAAATGCATTTGATACACAAAAACACAAGTGAAAAGAAAAGTCTAAATTCACCAATCTTCAAGCTTATTTATACCTTAAGACTGTAAAATATAATTGGCACAATGGAAAATAGTATATGAATTTACAGTATTTTTTTCAGGATCATTTACATTTCACAGGTTCCAGTTCAAATTAATGAGGGTTTTATTTTTAGAGAACATAACACATGAGACATAAGCATCTTTACAAATCCACACACTGTTTGTCTGTATTTCCTCCTATCTGCATATTTCTCATGAATTCCCATCAAACATTTTAATCCCACTTTGTTTTTTGAGCTACATTGACTGGAGTGTTTGCATGCATTTTTACCTCCCATCCTCTCAGCTTACATTTACTGTACTAACTCACTCTGTGACGAGAACAAAATGGACAGTGATTAACAGGTCAACCATCTCAACTGTTTGCTGTCCTCTTTGCGTGCTGTGTGGAATTACAGAATAATTGATGCCTGACGCTCCTCTGATCAAATATTTAAGATTCACTCCAGTGGTCTGAGCCAATGAGGTGCTTTAAGTGACGTATTCCTGTTCATCCGCAGCCCGATCACTAGGTAGCAGAGTGCACCTGGGCCCATGTGGTCAGGGAAGTAAAAAAAGACAAAGATTGGATTGGGGGCTTTCTCAGAGGAAAAGGCCAAATTGGTGGTCATTTCTCAGAGGAGAGGAGAGTGTAGGAGAGAGGGCTGGAAATGTGAGTGGCGGCTCGATCGCTCTCCAGCAAACAATCAAGAAGAAGCTGGCGATGAGTCCTGGGAGCCCTGGCCCGGCTGCTGTGCTCTCTTGCTCTGTCTCCCTGCGTTCCTCTCTTTTTCCCCTGCCTTGTTAAGTGACTGCCGCAAGGCTCCAGTTAGACCTCTCTCAAAGAAAACCCAATCCCTTTTCACTGCCTCTCTTCTTTCTTGCCGTCTGCTTCCCTGGCTATGCCGGACAGTCGTTTGCATGTTTTTCTCAGCTATGTTTCCAGCTCTGAGCTCTGTTGGCATGACCAGCACCATGCAGGACTCAGAAGCAGCCCGTAGGAGGTAGGATAAGGGTGTTAGAAGGGAATCTCTTCTGTAATATTCAGGGTTTTTTTTGTCTTGCACACACAGCAAACAGATAGAGGTCATGCACTTCAGCTAGTGCTTAAAACAATGTTAGCAAAGAACACGACTCAAGAAATGTGGAAACTTGTTTCTGTTCAGATTGAAAAGGTTACTGGGTACATTTTAAGATATGTAGGTTATGAACAGCCTCCTCATTTTAAGAGTAGAAGAGGTCTTTTGATAGATTTCCTGACGAGATACTGCATTAAAAAAAACAGCTGCTAATTGCATTGATAAAATGAAATAATAAAAGCTTCTGCTTTTCCATGCCTGACTCTCAGCTACTTCGTATTAATCTCCATAACGGAATGTAAGATTTCTGCGTTGTGGCAGCACCTTGAATGTTAATGGTAGATGGAGAGTTTCATTTCCTGAAGAAAGTGTACTCTCTATTTTTCTCTGCTCGTGTCTCCCACATCACTAGAGGTTAACAAGTCATCTAGATCTTGTCATCCTTCTGGCCTGTAAGTAGGAAGCACATGTGAGTCTGTGTTCATGTGTGTGTGTGTGTGCTGGAGAGACAGCTGTCAGCAGGGTTCCTGGACTAGCACTTTTTTATTTCTGCCAGTGCGGGGGCCAGGGGGATTGAATGAGTGAATGAGGCAGCAAGCGCCTCAGTGAAACCCACTCCTGGGAGAAGGCAGGGGTTCCTGTACTCAATTTTCCCTTCACTTGGGATAAACAGGCAATTACCCATCCCTTTTTCCTATGCCATGGCCGTCCGGTGAACTTAAGCATACACTATTAGTGTGTGTCCCTGTAGGACCTGCGCTGTGGGGTGTGGAGGTGGTAAGTGAGTGGCGGGTTGACGAAATGGGTAAGGCGGTTGTTAAATGACTGTGCTCTGACAGACAAAGAGAGAGACAGGGCGGGAGGAAGGAATTGAATTGAATTATCAGTGACTCTGAATAAGAAAAAGCACATGTAGAAAATGAAAAGGTGAATAAAACTCTACTAAATTGAATGAGGGTAATTGAATTGCTTATGGCACATTGTCTCTTTTCTTTTTCTCTTTCTGTCAGTGTCACAGTCTTGTCAGCAACCTTGGCGTCTGGCAGTGTAACGAAGTGACAAGTGAGTTATTAGACAGAAGAGGCTAGAATGGCAGGGACGCCTCCAGGTAACGGAGGAGCAGCACATTTTTAATGATCCTTGCTGTCATCCTTTCCTCCCTAGTCAGCCTTCCACCTCCGCAACCTTTCCATCAGCCTCACTTCTCTGCCTTGCTCATTTTATCTCAGAGAACAGCAGACTCGAAACTGAACGTGTCATAGAGGTGGAGTCTTAAAATCTAAAGACATGCAGTATTTCACCAGAATAGGTCATGTCTATATTGCAAAATGGCTTACATATGAAACAAATGGAAGTGAACACTGTTATGGATGTAATGTGTTGTGAATACTGTACAGCACACCACATAGCACTGCATATGTCTCTGAGTGTAGCACCACTCAGGTGAGAGAGGATCTCTTTGTATAATAACACATGGCGTTCCCGATACTTTGATAAAGAAGTCAAACTAAGGAAAAATCTCTACATTTTTATGTTTTCATGGAAAAAAATAAAAATTCTTACACTGGGCAAAAACATCTCCATGAAGATACATTAAGTACCAATAAATACCCCTTCCCTTGGCTACTTTGCCCAATTACTGGAAATACTTGTACCATGAGACAGTCTTGGGCATGATGGCTGTAAAAAACAGCCGCATAAAAACTCTTTTTTATAGTGTACATTTGTAGCCGACAATCAGCAATGGGAACCAGTATTGAAAAAAATCACAGCAAAATATTTAAGACTCAAGTGCATCATATTCATTTTACGGGGCAGATTTAGGTACAATATCACACTGAAAAACACTCATGTTTTGGTCACAGTTGAAAGACTATTTTCATCTTTTCCTCTAAATCAGTGGGACAGAAATTTCTCACTTGGATGCTTATTTTGTAAACAAGTGTACTTTTAAAAAAAAAAAAAGTTTCACATAGTTTCAAGCTGTACACAGATTACCCCACTGAACATCTGTGAGAAATGTAATGAACTGCGATCGTTATTAGCAACATTCCACTCATTAAAATAGGAGAACATATTGATGTTGAACTTCTCTGTGTTAATGAAACAGCAGTTTTGTTATCAGTCACACCTGGGCTTGTTTTGAAACAAGACACTTTGGAGACATTTCATAAATGCACTATCTGAGGATGGGGAAGATTTCTTTTTTCGTTTTTTTCTTTGTGTTCAGGGAGGTAAGATATTATTCTGTTGTCAAACTGTTTGGCGTGCAAAAACAAAAACTGGCACAAGCATGTTGAAGGTACTGATATTTCCCTTGGCACTGTAGCCATCGATGACCCTAAACAACACCTAAACTTACCATCTCAAAAGTCCTCATTATAGTAATATTACACATCCCCTTGTATAGATGCAAAGTGCAAAAACTGAATTGGTATACTAAAGCTCATAAACATAACAAACAGAAAAAAATCAATAGAAATACAGAGAATGATATCAGTGTAGGAGCCTGAAAAAGCATGCCGGCAACCTCTGAATATCTAACAAGTAGATAAAACAAGCCACATGATATTCTTTTTTTTCCTAGGACTCAGTTTAAAACGTGTCTTTGAAGCTAACATAAATGAGTCAAGCTAGTACGATGCTACCTCTTTCTTGCCTATAGCTGGAAGTATTGTACTGGACTGTAACATAAAACCATAAAGAGAGAGAAAAAGGAAGCAAACAACCATCAACACAACTCTTTTACACCAAAAGCCTCTTGGGACATTATTTACAAATGAAGCTGTCATGCTTTTGTAAGGGGTTCATTTAAAAGCTATCATTACACAAATACGACAAGAGGATTTTTCTTTTTTTTTTTTTCTCAATACTATCATTTCTGCAGGCAAAGTCACAAATAAGAGTGAATAGATTCTTTGGAGACAGACATTAAAACGAAGTGGGGAGACGTTTGAAAGGAAAAACTGGAGGAGCTTACCCCCCCTCGGAAAAAAAAAAAAATCATCTGGAGTTTTCCAGGAAAGCAAACTCCATGCTCAAGAGCATCATCCTGTTCTTCCAAAGAAGGAAAAGTCAAAGGTCACAATATTAAACTGTATTTAGAGTCGATGAATTTCAATAGAGGGGCATAGAAATGTCTTGCTATGATTTATAGAGGATGGGCAGGAGGTATACAAGCATTTTGCTTGTACTTCATGGCCCTAGGCTGGGGTTAAAAGCTATCTCGAGGAGGAACAAGTGTGAGGAATGAAGGGAGGAGCAGGCAGACTGACAGTGGGAGAGTAACGAGTCATTATTCAGTCTATTATTGTTGAGAAGGGCATGTTTTTATGTAGGTTGGGGTTCTGAGAGTGTCGGTTGCGACTGCGTACGGAACTAAACACCATATTGCAACCAGGAATTTTGCATTTGTGCATCTCTCGCAGGTGCACAGTCTTGTAGTGCACTCGCAGGGTCCCTTTGTTGCTATACATTTTGTGGCAGATGTTGCAGAGGATCCCACTGCCACCTCCCATACTGCCCCCTGTGGATGAAAGGAGAAACGGTGAGGAGGAAGTATCCATCCCCTCATCTTGTCCATCTCCTCTTAGTTTTCCAGTCTCACCCCTATGTCCTCTGTCAGCCTGCCCCTCGGCTTGCTGGGAGCAGTCTTCCCCCTCGCTGTTTCCCTCCTCCTCATCCTCTTCACCCTCCCCCTCTTCCAGGTCATCCAAGAGGATGCCCTCGTCACTGCCCTCGTCTGACTCATGGGAGGAGTGGATGCTGCAGCTGGATTGAATGCTGGATGTGGTGCTGAGGTCCAATACTGTGTAGTCGTCTGGCTGACCTCGGGAGAAGCCGTTGGTGTGTCGGTTTCTAAAGTTTTGGTTGAGAGGGTGATGGGGATACTCAATGCTCATTGGGGAATGGACACTGTGGTTCAGGCCTGTGAGCCTGAGGCTGGCACCTCCGATGCCCATCCCAGCCAAAGGGTCCATGCCCATGTGGTGCCCAGCATAGATCTTTGCCAAGAACTCGGCTCGCAGGTCCTTGGGCAGTGGCGTGAGTTGGGGATCCAGGACAATATCATCCAGCTCTTTGGTCAGCAGTTTGCGGTGCAGGTTTATGTTGGAACTGTGCCTAAGGAAGGAAGACAGCCAGACTTATCAGTAACAATCCAGCCAACAAATGAGGAATGTTAATTCTCAAATACATAATACCCTAAGTATTTTATATGAAATCATTTTTCATCTTCTCAAGTTCTTTAACTTGTGCTGTAGAAAGTTTCAATATCTTAAAAACCACGAAAAATGAAATTAATCTATCCACCAGGGTGGATAAATGAGAAAACAGAGAGAGAAATTCACCCTGCAGCTCCCCTCAGAAAAGTGCTCTAAGATTGCACAGAGAAAAAAGAGCATCCTGCCGGTGTTTACTGCTGTCAGCATGTCTGCACTGCACGGTCCTCAAATCCAATAGACTCTGACTCAATTAAATACTCCACCATATTGAATGGGAGTTTATCAATTGATTCGAGCTGTGGTAATGTGATAATCGAGGGGAACTGGATAGCATATTAGCACAAGGCTCTGACAGCATTATCGCATTCGTTCCCTATTGGAGGTGGCTTAATCGAGCACCTCAGTGAACATGTCTTTATGTAGCCTTAGATGTAATTAAGATGGGCATATTTTTCTAAACACAAGGCAAACTGTACCACACAGTGTGCTGCTGATCAAAGAAGCTAAGTAACAAGTGCCATGCTGAAGCCACAATATCATTAGTAAGGATTCCAGTTAGCGTAAAAAGCCATGCCTAAAGATGCAAAGTGAAATGGGCTTGATACCTATATTCAGTGCTCCAATTTCACAGTCATGAAGTCTGACTACTAAAAGGTTACCAATGACACACAGATCAGGTTTAGCTGCATAACACAAAAAAGGGAACTCAACTAATGGCTGATGTGATGTTGAACATACACAAAGCCCATTCCTTTCACACTGGGTCAGCACTAACATAAGTGAAAAGCAAACACTCAGTGCCTTTAATGTGAAGGGTTTCCATGCAGGGAGGGCACGTGTGTATTACAAAACAAAAAACTGAAAGAAAGAAAACAAAAACGGTCATTCTTGGCAGGGCGGGGTAAAATGGAGTCACAATGGATAGTAGAGCTTACCAGCAGTGGCAGGGTTGATGCAGTCAAAAAGGGTCCCTTTCCTTTAATTATTTACTTCCCTATCCGACATTGTCCTGCAAGAGGTAAAAATACATTCATTTCAGGGACCCTTTTCTGTGAACCAGGCAACCAGGAGCCCGTCCACTCGAGCATCGTCAGCATTGAGGAGAGAGAGAGAGCGTGGCAAATCGATTGGCCGTGGCCGTCACTGTATGTGTGTGCACTTGCACGTACTTTTGTCTGTTTGCGTGTCTGTGTGTGAAAAACAGAAAATATACTACTTCCATATAGTGGGACTTCGATCAAAAGGACTATATAAATCCTTTGTTCTTCCTTATCCTTTGATAGTACAGTTGCACCCATATGGTGCAAGCTTATTGCTAAAGTATGGAAGTCATGATTCAATGTCTGCAGAGCAGTATCCCGTCCTAGTGAAATACACGTGTGGACATTTGGCTCTGGTAGGTCAGAGAGTTTCAGGACAGTTTGGATATATCTTAATTAGTCATCAATCTGTAAGATAATGGCCACAATTTCTGTAGGGATGCCAAGCAGCAAGCTTTGACATGGGAGGCCACATTTGCTCCTTGAAGCCTGAAGTTCAGGATGCTGTTGATGATGCTCAGGTAGGCAGGTCCTTTGCAACATGTCTCCATCTTTAATACAACACCTTCTCACTGCTAATAAGCTCTAAGTTAACCACGGCTATCTCAGTTAAAGAAACTTAAGTCAATATACTAGATATCATGCAGAAAGTAGCCTGCGCTATTGATAAAGTAGCCATTTCAAACACTTAAATGCACACCACATGGTTAGCATCATATCATAGCAACATCTTGTGATTAAGCTTTTACTACAGTCCTTTAGAAAGAAAGTACAGATGAAAACGAAATGAAACGGAAGAAAAAAAGTCACCAACTGATATATAATTCGTAAGCGTTTGAAAATTATTTAATTTCTAAGAAGAGGAAAAGAGCAGAACATTTTGCAAAAACATTATTATTGAACTCCTGTGCTGGCAGTACCTCTTTGTTGCCCTGAATGATCAAAACAAATAAGCCAAATTCACACACAGTGGGCATAATATACTTATCCCTTCATTCATCAAATCAAGAATTTCTGCCCCATTTCCCCCTCTCTCTTTCCCTCCACCTCAACCATTACACTTCAGTATCCCCTCCCCTAACTCTACTTCATCGTCTCCCCCCTCCTCCTCTCCTACCTCCCTGTTGGGTAGTAATGTGCCTGGCAAACCAATTTGACAGTCTCATCTTTGCCCAAAAGATGGGGGAGGCCTCCAGAGGGCCCATTTTTGACTGTGCAGAGGAGGCAGAGCGAGAGTGTGCCTGTCCTAGTTGACGTTAATCATCTTTAGGTTCATCTGATGGCCCTTGCCCTTGTTTTTGTTTCAGAGAGAGAGAGAGAGAGAGTGTGTATGTGTGTGTGTGTGTGTGTGTGTGTGTGTGTGTGTGTGTGTGTGTGTGTGTGTGTGCGTGTGTGTAATGTCCAAATGACTCATAATGCGTAAATGAGATGAAGGGCTGAGTGGTATTAAACTGACACGAGTGGTTCTTTGTCTTTCCTGTCATTTAGGGTGTGTTATGAGGTTTAGTGTGTAAGTGGGAGGACAACAGTGTTAGAAACATTTATCACTCTCTGTCACCATTATTTCTACTTTGCATTGTTTTCATTTATTCAGCTGCATAGGCTACAATAGAAGACTGCAAGAACCTGAAATGGGAACAGTCAGTGAACATGACATGAAATACATTTTTAAGTAAGAGCAGTTTTTTTTTTTTTTTTTAGAAAAATTTAAATATAATTCAATGAAAATTAGTTTCTCTCATCTATTGATTTCAGAATTATTGATTCCTAAATAATCCCCCTTATTCTTGCCAAGAACATCACAAGCGTAATATTGTGATCAAGGGGATGTTATATTCAAAGTATCTTTAATTAGCACATAGTTTGAACTCAGGGTAAGGGACTTTTGCTAACATATTTTTTCTATGAGCAGCATGCCCTTTGTTTATAAGAGACAAACAGAGAGCTGATTGTGGAATGGTGGAGCGGGCCCACATGCTGAGAGGGGACCAAGGGAAAGAGAGGGAGACAGAGAGAGGAAGGAGAGGGGAGGAATGAGACTCTCCAACATAATTAACCTTCACTCTCTCCGTTTGCAGCGGCCCGTGCAGGGACCACAGGCTGTGTGCTTCTGCACCATGGGAATGTGGAAGAGTAAGGACACCTAGTTTCTGGAGTGGCACAGAAGCAGGTTAGAATGTTGGATTGAAGGTTAAAAAAAGAGATGCAACAAAGGCTGACAAAAATAAGATGAGTGAGTCAAGTCCTGTCAACAGTTTGAAAACATGATGAACGAGGCCAATGATGGTGATGATTACTGGTATGCGTGTCTTCCTCGCAGTTAATCATGCAACCTCTTCAACACTTCTGCCGACGCTGCTTGCTCCCCCACAATAAATATGTGATCATTTACCTCTGTGCAGCAGGCAGCCGGGAGGCTGGGAGAAAATTCCCCACAGTAAAAAAAAAAAAAAAAAAAAAATATATATGCACGCTCTTCTGTTTGTCTCTGTTATACGCTTAAAAAGTGCATGCGCATGTCCATGTCCATGTCCAAGAACATTTCAGTTTTTTTCTGCCATGTATTCATGTGTGGATGCAACATTAGTGACCACTAAGATATGTTTACGTCTGTGAAATCATCAAGTCTTCAGAACAGTGCAGGGATCTTGACTGAACAAACTCTAGTGATACTTTCCCTCATCCCAGAACATTTACAGTGCATCACACTCTGACAATGTCATTGGCTTTTAGTTGTTTATCTCAGTGGATCAAAATGATCGCTCCATTTTCTTCTTTGCTTTGATTCAGGAGCTTTTGATCCTGGTGTCTGCCGGGGTGTTTATTTGCCTTTGGCTTTTCACTCGGTCAGTATACTAATCAGGTATGCAGAAAAAGTTTGGACTTTCCCTGTTGACAGATGACAACAGCTGTTTTTGGAAGGTATTGAGAAGAGTTAGCAGGGCAACCCTGCTTGAGTGTGCATTATTCAGCCATAAAAACAACTAAAATGACCCCTGGTTAACACTGTCCTCATTACAATTCAGTGTGGTACTGTTTTAAGTTTTCAAAGAGACCTTGTTGTAAAGTTCAAATGTTGTTTTTGTCAATACTTTATGTCTGAATTGAACCATGGGATAGATATGTTTTATAACAGTCACCATTTATTTTATAGTTGAAGAGGAAAACTAAAAAAATGTGTGGATACATGCAAATTTGATGAGTAGTTATTTACCTATGAATTTTTGTGTGGACATTACTGTGGCCATTGACACTGTTTATATTCTCAAAGCAAATGCACTTATAAAAAAGTGTACAAAATAATATTTCCATTTAATGACTACAATAATCATTATACTTAGACATACATTATATCAATACAAGATTATTCCAGGGACAGAAAAAGGCTTACATGTCTCAAAGCTGTTTGAACCAGCAGGAGAATAATATCACCCATGTACCAAGAGTTTAACCCCCCATAAAATAAAAACAAGTTCAACATTTGCGTGATATGGTCTTCTTCACTAAGAGCTAAAATGCACTGGAAATTATTATTTTGACAACACCAATTGTCCTTCATGGTTATCAATTTAATTGTATTGCCTCTAAGTTGTTTGCATTCATGCACGCAGGACTCTTTCAAAGGATAAATGATCACAAGCTAACATGTGGAGAGAGCAAGCAAAGAAGGACTCAGAAGAAGTCTCACTTTTGTACTGATTTTTTATCCATACATGTATGACTGAGGCCCTTCGCTCATCCTGTTGTTTCCCCCATATATAACAACTTTCTAAATTTTACTATTGAATAAACAGGAGAAGAAAAAGTGCCACCCAAACAATGAATGTTGAAGAAAAAGAGGTTTGGGGTGGGAAGAAGGGCAAATGTGGGCATGGAGAGAAAACAGAGGTGAAGGGACAGATGCAGAGGGTCTCTACTTGAAAGGATTTTTTGGACAATTAGAACGTGTTGAAGTTTGCTGCTTACCCCCCAAAAAGGACGTGTCACTTTTTATGGATGGCGCAAAGTTTTTGCTTTTATTTTCAGAAACCTACATATCAGCCTTATCAATATAAAGGTGATTTATATCTACACATCTGTCATTGACTTCCAGGTGATAAAGCAATTTAGCATGAGTACGTGCTTGCTAAATTAACACATTAAGTATTCCCATGAGGTAAAAACAAGATATTTCTTATACCCTTTGGAGCACTTGCCAGCCCAGGGCATTAGTAATGTAGTATATCTACATCCTGTGTTGGTGCATCAACCTGCTGTCAGTGTGTAAAATCTGTGGGATGAGTCTGTGGGACCGACGTGCTAACAAGCCCAGGTGACTGTGGCTTACCTCACCTTCTAATGCGCTAATAAATGCAGTGGTTTGACAAACAGCTGTCTATGTTAATTTATGCGCCTTCACGTCCCTGTGACAAGGTGTGGCAATAAGGGCAGGTAAACGGCATATTCCAGCTGCAGAGCTGATAGGTATGGCCTCCTGCTTGTTTAATTTTGTATATGTGTTTCTCATCCTGACACCCTACTCTTCTGAACTTTGACATGACACTGAGCAGATGTCCCTGAATCACTTTGGTGTTAGATTAACAAATACATTTTAAGTAGTAGTCTATCCTTTGGAAGAAGCATGTTTAATTCACAGAGCTAAAAAATGCTGCAGCTAAAACTTGTCTCAAAATCAAACAACTTGTAACTAATGAAATACAGGAGTGAAATGAAACTGCTTTGATATTACAAGTCTTTCAAATGCATTATGTAAATGTTTGGCCTTAAATTGAAATAAAATAGTGGAAACATTTCAATTTGCCATTGAACCTACCTGCTGCTGTCAGAATTATAAAATGAAATTGTTACTTGGATCTAGGACTAACCTGTCTCGGCTTCGCCGGGAAGGAAAGGCAGCGTTGCAGCCAGCCACAGTGCACACATGCATCTCTTTCAGGTGCACATTCTTGTAGTGCAGTTTCATGCTATAGGAGCTCTTGAAGCTCTTCTTACAAACATAGCAGATCTTGGGGTCCGGACTTGAGCATGGATCTCCGTCTGGCGACTGAGAAGAAGGAAATTTTGGTGGACTGGCCCCGTAGCCCATTGAAGAGATGAAGCTCTCGTGAAGAGCAGCCATGCTTGCCGCAGCAGCAGCAGCTGCAGCCATGCCGCCATTGTAAAGACCATATTGGCCCATGCAGAACATATCATAGGTAGGATCATTAAGTTCTTCCTTTATCTTTATAGGGGGCTGATGAGGGGAGGGTGAGGAATGACCTTTTCCTTCCAAATCCTTTCTTAAATGGACCTCCTCACCACCCTCATCCCCCTGTTCCTTATCCAGTCCCCTTCCGCTCCTGATGTGTTTTTGCTGTTCATCTACATCTATCAACTCATCACGGAAGAACATTTTTGAGTCAGAAGTTTCAGACTCATTTTCAAAGTCTCTCTCATGGTCCTGATCCTCAGAGGTGAAACTGTCCATACAGCGTAACTCCCCAGAGCCTTGAAGGTCATTGCCACCCCTGCTGTCACTGCCAGTACCTTCCCGACATTCATCTTCACTCTGCCTCATCATACCTCTCATAGCTATGCCAGGGCTCATCTCATCTTGGGAAGGAGATTGCTGCCCACTTCCACCACTGTGATTCCCTGCACTACCATTGTTGTTGCTGTTACAGTTACCATTCATTTTGACATTATTGTGAAGGAAGGATGACTGGTGATGGTGGTGATTGTGGTGGAGATTATCATCCTCATCATCATCTTTGTCCTCAAATTCATCTGCCACATCAATAACTTCCTTCTCAATCTTCACTGGCATGCTAGATTTACGAGGCTTCTTTTTGGGTGTGGGGTCACTGTTGCCAGTAGAGAGATCGCGATTGGCACTAGATGCATGTAAGCGATGGGACACTGGTCCTGTGTCTGACATATGGATATTATTTTGTGAAGCCACTGCAGCCAGGATCTGTTGTTGGTCCATCAGGGTAGTACTGTTGGTGGTAGTAGGCAAAATGGGGCTGGTGGGCAGTGACACTGGGGGACTGACGAGGTCTGCAGGAGACAGTAGTGTACGGTAGAAAGGGGGCACTGGCTGGACTGGCTGCACTGACTTGAGGGTGGGGAACACCAGGGGACTTTGCAGGGGTGATTGGAGCATTGGATCAATCGGTGGGGTAGTGAAGCCCAGCGGTGGTCTGCCAGGGCTGGTGAGTGTGAAGCCACCGTTCTTGGTGCTTGAGATGACAGGTGTGCCAGGGGCGGAGTTTGAGCGAATAAGGTCCTTGTCGCGGTTATTGCGCAGCATGGGCATATGCAATCTTGGATTTGGGTTGGCACTGTGGCGATTGCGGCTGCGTAGTGAGCTGAAGACCATATTGCAGCCCTCAATTGTGCAACGGTGTTTAATCTTCAAGTGTACGGCATTGTAATGTATCTTAAGGGTGCCTTTGTCATAAAAGGTTTTGCCACAGGAGTTGCAGCACACACGACCCTTGCGTGAGGTGGATCCCATTCTGCGCATGCGATGCATCTTGGAGGAAAAGGAAGAACTGGTGATGGATTTAGAGTGCTCATCTTTCACAAAGTGGTGGTGGTGGACTGGGTGATCACTCAAGCTGTTGGACTGCTGAGATTGACTTTGGGATTGTTGTTGACCCTGCTGTTGTTGCTGCTGTAGCTGTGTTTGCTGTTGCTGCTGTTGTTGAGCCTGCTGGGTTGAAGGGGTGGGTGAGATGGGTGATGCCCTGTTGTTAGGCTCTGTCTTAGGTTCAATGTTGTTGTTCATGGCTCCAAGAGCTCCACGGTTGGGGCTCTGGCCTGTGCGGAAGGGTGACAGAGACACTTCTGACTCACTGGTCTCCACCTGTTCACCTTGGTTGGGGAGGCTGGGCTCTCGCAGTCGGAGAGCTGATTGCTCCATAGGCAAACCATTAGGGGGTAAGCCAAGCATGGGAGCAGAGACTGGGTTAATGTACTGGAAGGGCAAGAGGAATGCTAAGCTGTTGGGGATGTTCTCAAAATGGTGAATGCTGGATGGACTGCTGTTTTCTAGATGTGTCAACAGCCCTGGGCTGCGGGTCCTGTTGTTGCTTTCAATGAATGTCCTAATCCCAGAGTCTGTCTTGGAGGAGGGCACAGTAACAGCTTGACCTTCCTTCTCCTGGATAGCCATCAGTTCCACAATGGATTTGGTCTCACCAAAGCGTAGGAACTGCTGCAGGGTGATGATCTCTTCTTCTCGGGACATAATGGTCCAGCGGTCCAGCACCTTGCCTGCAGCATCCTAGTGCCCCAGAACAGACAAGAAAGAAGACAGAAATGAAAACCATTATTGATTGTGAATAATCACTGTGGTCAAAAGAAAAGATAGAGCAGAGGTTAGCTTGCAAGGGCAAGCTTTTCTGCTCATAAAATTCAGAGGCTCCCAGAGCGACAAGCAGCCAACAGATCTCTATCTTAAATCTCACTCCTTCACTGTCCTTTCAAAAGTCGACTTGATACTCATTCATCTTTTCTTTTATTTAGTCATGTGAATGTGATAACTAATACCATAGTGATCAGATTTTGCAAAAATTTGATTCTCAAGTAAACGAAAGCACTGGTGGGGTGATTAGGTCTCCGTAATTTCCAACAATGAGTTGATGAGGCTGAAAAAAATTCTGTGTTAGAATGTGAACTCTTGCTGAAACTCCCTCTGTATACAAACTGTACCACATTCAACATTATGTGTTAGTTAGCGCAAAAAGGCATCTTTCTTAAACAATTAAAATAATAATAAGTGTAAGCTCATTTTTTGTGAGTTTTCAATCTCTAAAACAGGGAGAAGCTAAAGAAAAGATGCAGCTGTAATAGTATGTTTGAGGAAATGTCCTTTGGCAATCAAAGAGAACCTGAGTATGACTTAATAGTAGCATTTATTGATATATTCATGGTGTATTTTTTTTTACATTTAGCCTAGTTCTATTGGTTCTAATTGTGGATAGTATACTAGATGGTATGTTACAAGTGTTTGCATGAATAAGATCCAAATAGTTGGCAGAAAAAGAGAAGCATGTGTGTTAGATATTCTATTTCATACAGTGCTTCCTGTGGGACTCTCTGCAAATGACAAGGGAGCAGTGCAAGTGATGACAATTAGTCCCCGTAAAATGGTAACATTTTTGATGCACTCCAAGCTGCTGGCATCTATAAAAGATAAATGGCTACTCTGGTGAGTAAAAAGCTGTAAAAACCAACATCACAAAGCACAAAGGGCCTGTAAGGAGAAAACAGAAGATAAATGTTTAAAGAGAGACAGCTAAAGAGAGTTCGAGAGAGAGACACGGAGGAAGAAGAGCAGAAAAACAGTGAAAATAAAAGTGAGCAGTTTCATATCATGCCCTCAGATATACTGGAGAAGTAGATTCTTCTGAGACGAAACATCAATAGTCACTGGGGTATTTGTTGTTAAATATACATTAAAAAACATTTTACACTTTCATTCTGTGTGCGCTCTGGAGTTTTGCCTGGAGGTATGACTTTAAATTCTAGCCTGGGCACTATTATTTCATACTGCATGGCCATCTGGGCATTAGTGCTTCCATGTGATTTCATTGAAACAAAAGATATGAAAACAAATTAGAAAGTGAATCTTTAAATAGTTCCATAGAAGAAGTAAGAAGTGGATTAGTGTTTTAATATTTTCAAGTGATTACAAAAGATTCATTGTATGAGTGTTACAGACATAAATACTCTGGCTTGAAGCATGGGAAATTCTGAATGCTTTTTAAGCCTTTTTCTAAAAAAGAATAGTTTTTACTGTCCCAAAAGCAGTTCTGTCCAAAAAGGACCACTTTTTTAATGATCATTGACAAGACACTTTTTTTTTTTTTTTTTACAGTTTCTCCATTTTGAAACATCTTGGTATGAATTTCCCAGCTGACCTGATTTGATCTTTGCTCATTCTTGTAAGAGGGAGTGCATGTACCCAAAATGAAAACAGTTAAAGATCTGCTGGTGTGAAGTGAAGTGTTCTCAAGCAATTCAGCAAAGTCTGTATAAGTTTAGTTATTAATAGAACATGACCAAAGTTGCTTTCCAAACCCACACACATCTACCATTGTTATAACTCACTCATTTAATGTTGTTAGTTTAGGTTTCTTTATCCTGTAACCATCCTGTTTTGTGCCTAAACTTTCTCTGGTGAAACCTGCCAAGTACTCCACCCTTTTTGGAGGCTTATAGGACGTCCACACTGTACTTGGTTATTGATCAATTAAATTTTGGTGAGAAGTCAAAAAAAAAAAAAAGACTGAAGTTATGCTTGAAGAACGAACTGAAATGCAAGTATGGAAAGAAGTCTTGGAAATTATACCGGAGACTGGCTTTCTTACAGACTAAAATACAATGTAGTTGATTCCAACACTTCCTTTACCTTTTAGTTCAATTCATCTTCTCAGAGCCACTGCCATATCTGATCTATACATCACACAACTACACCTTGCAATACGTCACAGTAAATTGGTGTGTTATATTGAGATTCTAACCGAAAAATTAAATACAGATCACAGCAGTACAAAATGATGAAAGCACTGGAACTGTGTAAAACATCTGTGTTTTATATTCAAATTCACAGTCCAAGCATTTGCTGACGCATATTTGCATATACACACATCCTCTATGGTCCTTAATACAGTGAGTCTCACAACTCCATTCCCCTGCATTAGCCTTGTGATGCTGTGAAAGAAACAAATATGCCATTAGAAGCACTTTTACAAGTAGGCACTCATCTTCCAATTAGCTTAATGTGGCCCTCTTTCCCCTATATTTTCCAGACGTGCCCCACCTCTTCTTGTACACTCCCTCCAGTAAAATCTCATTAATCCACCCCTCCCCCATCTCCCCCAGTGCTATGACATATTAGTCTGTCATTATGCATCCCAGAGTCCTTTAAACAATACAGCTAAACCTCTGTTTGCCAGGTTAATGACTATTAGCCAATAATTACAGCTGAGAGACGATGAAGTACCCACTTTATCTGGTGGACAGCATGCTGCTGTTAGTTTATTTTATCTGCCTGCCTCCATGTCTCTCAGAATTAACCTACCCATGGCTGTATTTATTCATCTCTCTGCCTTTGCAGTGCATTCTTAATTCATGGCCATGTCTAACAGTGTGGCACTGGCTGTTGTGTAGTGGGTGTGTGGAGGGAAATCCACCTTGCAAATTGCTGACAATGAGGATGGGCAAATGATGGTCTTGTCACGGGCCAGGGCACCACTGTCAGTTAAAACAAATCAGGCAATTAAGCAATTAGAAGGTTATGTGCTGGGATGTGTTAAGAGCTGGGGTATACAGCGTTATTTGGTTCCATGGTTTGCATTAGAGATTAACAGCTAAACATGTATATGCTTTTCTCTAATCATCACCTATCATGCACAATGACCAGTGTCTTTGTTTCGTAGTGGAGAGAAATACAGTTCTGAGCACACATACAAAAAAGGAAATATTAGCTACAAATAACATGTATTGATCCATGCCCCATTGCTGAAGATCAAATGTAAGCTTTCTGACCCTGGAAAAGCATGTGTCATACAAAACCACTGATGTTTTACATATTCATATTAACTTAATAACTCACACAAAGCTGTTTGTTCAATCTGTGTAGGATGAGAATAAACAGGCCTGACATTAGCATTAGGCCAACTCAACCAATCATGAGACAGTATCATTTGCAATAAGGAGGATCAATTCTCACAATGGCAAAGTGAACCATGGGAACCACATTGATTCACCAGTCACCTTGCAGTGAATGCGATCTCCACCAGGCCCCGCGGGATACCCCATTGATCTCCAGTCCTGCTTTCAGATCCAGTTCCTTAAAAAAACTGCCCTATCCCTGTGTTCGCCACTTCAAGGGAGGTTAAGCAGAAGTTCCTTGTGATCTGAGAAGGTCTTGAACCTTGCTGCTTCCTCTTCCATATTCTGTTTCTCTCCCCACCCCAACTCCGGCTTTATGAATAATGCAGGAGATCTAGTGGCGTGGGGTGCCATGGGGGATGGGTTCACGCAAAGCCCACTGCCTGGAGCCATCACATCAGAGGGCAAGAGCTCCCAAGACACAGGCTGCTCCCCCATTGGCTCCCCAGTGGCAGGTCATAGGTCATGTGTGAACAACCAGCTCTACTTCTCTCACTGTGATGGACCACAGGGAAATCAGTAGCCTTGTCCAGATGTGGGTGGAGGACAGTTGTAAGAATCATAGCAGTTGATATTTGCACTCTTTGATCCTAGTAAACTGCTCTTTATGCAGTTCACATCAAAACAATGTGTTACTTCTTTGATGTGACCTTGTGTAACACACATGAATGCTTAATGATCGGTTTTAAACAGACACAAAAGTGTTTGTTCCAGGAGGATAGCATGATGAACCTTAGCTATTGGAAATAGAAAAAAGAAAAAAAAAAGTTTTGAACCATTTTATCAAATAAAAGGGGTACCTATCTCTCTGCCTCTTTTAGGGACAAGAGATAAAAAGAGAAATCTACTGTAGAATGCAGATTTGATGTTTTGTTGATTTTTAATCCATCAGAACACAAAAAGACCTAGTTCCAGTTGGTTAAAATTCAGGCTCTTTGAAGGTGATTTCCTCTTTATCTCCAGACTTACAACCAAACAAAGGACATTGCCTGGCCTGATGAGTTCAATACCGCCATAGAAAAATCTGGCTGTGCTCTGGTGTGAGTAAATATGAAAGGCCACAGGGCTTTTTTTTTGCCAGCCCAGACACACTGATCAGCCAACTGGCCGCAAGATACCCGGCCTTCACCTCTCAACCTGATTTAACTCATGGCTTTGGTTAAAATTTCATGACTGTGTGTTAGTTGTTGCTAAGGGCACACTAATCGACTGGAGTGAGATTTATAGGGCAGTACACACTAAAAGGATGGGGTGGGGGGTGGGGTTATTGCAGAGGACTTAACCACAAATGGGTGAGTCACAATCTGGCAAATCTTCATGTTCCAGGTGTCTTCAGTGAACACTTTGGGTTTTTTTTCCCCCACTGACTTGTCTTTTTTCATTATCTGATTTAAAAGCCAAACGTCTTTTCTTTTCTTTTTTTCAAGTTCTCTGACCTCTGACTCATGTAACCCACTGACCTCCTCATCCACCCTTTTTGTTTTAAATCCATGCCTCTGCATCTTTAAGAAGGACAGTCCTTTGGCTACGGCCCAGCAGAGGTGCAGATGGGGCGGCACATGGAAGCCATTTCAGGCCCTGGTGCACTGCAGAGCAAATTTGGCTGTTCTGTGAGTTCAGAACCTCTGAAGAACCTCACAGCGCTCACATGTGAGCAGCGTCTGGGTTTGGACTGCTGTATTGATTCCCTGTCAGCTTTTGCACAATACAATAACGCGGTCTTTCCTTGCCTGCCTCTAAGAAACCTTAACCGTGGTCAATGAAAAAAACCCAGCAGGCCTATCACTGGACTTGTGGGGATGCCTCAGAGAAGACGGGCAAAATGATAGAAGCAGCGAGGGAACGCCTGATGGTTCACATTAATTGAGGATGATTCGTGTGATCTGCTGGGTCTGGATGCAGCAACCAGGTCTGTCGTGGGCCTGGGAGACAGATGTGGGGGCCTCTGTGCCCCCTCCAGGGCCAATGGAGAGCAGTGAGGCGGCTGAGAAACGGTCTGTCTGTCTGTCCAGTGTGTGTGTGTTGGTAGAGATGAAGGAGGGGTGGGGGGTGGTGGAGCTGACAACCTGCTTTTCTCTCCCTCTTAAATCACATCTCCTTTGTCTTGATTACTATTTTGGCAGGATGCCGGTGCAGAGAAGGTGCATTAACATATGCTCACAATTTGCTCTTTGGCCGTAGCTACATGTTTGATTTTGTTTTGTGTGTCTATCACTTTTGTTCCTTTTTTTGTTGAATTACCTTATCATTTTATTCCCTCTAGCAAGCAAACTTGTGCTTGAAAAAATCAACTTTTTAGGGCTAAAGCTAGGAAACATAGGAAGATAATGTGAGTTGTTTTCCACAATGCTGATCATTAACTTTTTGATTGCTGTAACTCTGAGTGGCTACATTTGCAAAACTTTTCTGAATTTCATCTTTACTCAAACAAAGCATACACATCTGCCCAGTCTCAGGGATCAACACACCACATTACTATGTAAAAGGAAATGGAAAATAAATGGTACCTTAGGTGAAGCTCCCAGGTCATTTTGTTTTTGGTCTGGCTGAGAACAGATAAAGGTGTCTGTAACACGTGGCCTCACTGCATTAAAAGAGCTTTCTTCTGTGCTTTTGCTATGGAGCATGCAGGAGGAAAGAGAATAAGCTAATGGACTCTTTACTTAATGTGATCAGAGCCATTATTGACATGCTGCCAGGAAGATGCAAGACCATTAACTCGAGCCTCTCTCTCTGCTACAATCCCTCCAGCCGACTCCTTTCCCTGACAGTATTTCACTGCTGGTCTGACTCACATAAGGAGAAAGGGCCACAAGGGGGTCTGGGTGCCCCTGAGGAGTCTGTCTGTCATGTTAACGAGGAATCTATGATACAGACTGTTTGGCGAATTGGCAACATAGTGTTGCTGAGGACTAAGCAGTTGTAATTCATGAAGAATTATGTTGGAATGCATACATTTGTTAAGATGTGAATATGGAAAAGTTAAGACAATTTTCATTTGAGGTTGCGGGAGAAAATATAGACCGTTGAACAATTACTTCAATTTTTATGGCACACGGTTTGTCTGTCTGGTGCTGTCAACTCAGAGAGCTTGAATTTAAATTCAACGTTTTAGGTTTTAAATAAGTATTTTCTCTAAATTTATATGTAGGTATATGATGAAAATATCAGCCTGTAATATTTGAAAGCATTTGTGAATGTTTTGAGGGGTGGTGACAGTGTAGCAGAACAACACACAAATTTAATCCACCATCTCAAAAAGCATGCCAAAGATAAAACGAAGTTCAACCAAACAAAACAAAAAAGGAGCTGAAATGAAGCAGTTAACATTGTCAGGGAGGAACTTGAAGGATTTTAGATTCATAGTTCTGGATGAGAAACACCTGCAACTTGTTGAAAACATTGAAATCTGCCACCTGGTTGAACACATGGAACAGCGGTACCGTTTACCATCAAGTAAATATTTTCTGACACTGCTCTGCCTGAATTCTGCAAGACAGTAAGCTAACACTTACCAACACAGTTAGAAGATGTTTCTGGGATGCACTTCCCCACAGATATTCAGAGCTGTCATGTTTGTATGTCATCACTTTGAAGTCAAACAGTAGTGACCACAGTAGTGGTCAAACATGCTTGACCAATGGCACATTCCAGCAAATAAAGTGTTTAGGAGATTTACCACATACCATTGGTATTTATCGGTACCAGTGTTTAATAGTACCAACTTAACACATTCATTGAAATAAACTTTCACAAATATATCAAAACAACACTCAACTGTGTGTACTGAAACATCCCAGTAGTCCCACAAATTTATTCAACATGAAAACGTTTCACTAAAATTTACTACAACTTAATAAATAAACAATAGATATGCAGTGTTTTTTCTCAATAATACACAAATTAAAACCACCGGCTCCAGTCCCTCACAGTCACAAGGATGCGTTTGGTTATTGAAGCATGGTACCGTTACCGGTCAGTCAGTACTACTTGGTACTACTAATGTCAGTCACTCACTGGTATTGCATTGCTGATACCAAACCTAGTTCACAGAACCTAAAAAGCTGGATCATCAGCATCCTTAGTAAGAATGGAAATGCTCTTTGAAACTTAAAGCTTCTAACTAACTATTTTTTCAATGGTAAAGCTTCCTCACAAACCCTAATATCTATGCAAAATGAATATCTTACCAAGTTCAGTGATCAGTATGGTATTGTTCACTTGTTAACTCTAAAAAACTGCTTTAAATGACACCCAAGTAAAGGCAATTTGTTGTACCAATGTGCCACATTGTGATTTAAGTGTGTTATTTTATCAACGTCAAATAGTGCACTGAGTAGGTAAAATGGTCCCAAATTACAACCAGTGCAGTATCCCTGATTTTTAAACTGCCTCACTGGAATTGTTGCCTGGCATGATAGTTGGCTCATTCATCTTTCAGGCGGAGGGTGCCAGTGCGGCTGCAGTGTAATTTACACTACCCCAGCTTATGTGCCAGAACACATCTATCCCTGTGGCCCAGGGGCTCACATCGCCAGAAGCCCAGAGGATGTTCATGTTTATGTGTGTGAGTGAGTGTGTGTGATAGCGTCTGTGATCATGTGGGTACAACAGGAAGTGGTGCTCAGGTCTCTCGGGGCATGGTTCCAGGTCCGTGGGCCTGTCTACTGTCATAAGTTTCAGAATGGTGATTACTTACTGCAAAAATAAACACCATTACCATCTGGTACTGCCTCTCTGTGCTGTAACTGAAACACCAAGAAAAGCTCTAGACCATCAAAACACACAAGACTGAGAGCAATAACAGAAAATAAATGTAATCTGCTTCGTAGAATTTGACTTTTTTATATCTCCTTACATGCCTGAATTGTATGCTGTAAAGTAACTCAGGTGATTACCTTTTACAGTCATCAGTCAACATAAAAGGGCAGTCGCTGAAGATGTGGAGGGGGTGTATTGTGAGAATAGTTAGATTATGGAGGTCATTTCAGAGCATTTAGGCCTTGCAGATGCAGCAGATGTTTGATCCATCCACGGCACATCTGGTCCAACACACTCAATCCATTTCACTCCACTTCTCCTTTTGAGATTTTCATTGTTCCTCATGGTCCACTAAACCCTGCATTCCCCCATGCGACCCACAAATGATTATTTATAATCATTCACACTGCCCACTTGGAGTAACATATGTAGGCTTTTGTTTATGCCTGTGATTTGGTTTGTTTGTTATAGATTTGGCTTTTGGTCCTTATCAGAAATCTGTATTTTATAACAAATTCTTCAAAAAGGTTTATGCTGTTGCTCCCTGCAAAAACTCTGAACACTGTGACAATCTACAGAGAAATGTGTAAGCTGTCATTCTCAAAGTAGTGGGCCCAGGGAGGGTCATACAGTGCTCAACAGCTTCATTGTTTCTTTTATTGTTGGAAACAGAGAGGGGTGTGTGCTGCACAGGTTTCTAAATTCTGGAGTGCGACGTGACAAGAGGACTGTCAACTCCCTGTTACTCTCCATGCAATTTCCTTTAATAAATGTCAACTCTGTGACCCGAGCAGCAAATCCCTGGCAGACAGGGTGGCCGTGTCAGCAGGGCAGTGGGCCGCACAATGTCTGGACTTGGCCTTGGTGACATGAGGGAAGTGGAGGGAACTGCTGTTGTGTTTGTTCAGAGGAGGGATGTAGGGCCACCTGGAGGCTAAGGTCCAGGATCACCAGACCAAAACATGACCTGCGCAGTTATGTCGCGTAAGTCTGGACGAATCACATGTTTGTGTTTGCTCTAATGCACAATAGTGTCTGAGAAAAAATTGGTTCAAAAAGAGAATGTCATACAGCATGAAGTGAAGTTGATTGCAGATCGAATGTGTTTATGCTGTACTAATAACACTGAGGGCTTGTCCTGATTTGAGTACATGTGTAAGGCAATCTTCCTGTGTTTTGGTCTGGCCTGGTCTGGAAATGCTATGCAAAGCATTGCTATTGATCCCTATAGCCTTGTGGTCTGCAGAGTTCCTGCCTGTATATGCAGTGAGCTGGAGCACCCTCCACCCCCCCACTCCCTGCCCGTGTAGCACTACAAGCTAAACAGCCATCACAGAAACTCAATACAGGCGAGCTGGGCATGTAGTCGTCAGCTAGCAGCAGTGCCCTACAACGTCCCACGGGGCCGCAGCTAAGTCAATTTAGTGTCAGTGGAGCATCTCACCTTGTAGACCTGTTGTCAGCCTAATATGTCACACTAATATGCCTCACCATATAAATTACATGGCTGTGAGAGGAACCCAGATGCAATAAGTATGGATTAGCTAATGTCTAGTTCTGTCTGAGTCTTGTTGAGAGAAGGGAGGGGAAAGGGTGATAGTAATAGGCTCAAACAGGGTGTCTGGTTGTGGCCAAGAGGTGAGACAGGGGCATACAGGCTTCTGGGATTTCTAAGGAGCTCTGGGAAATAAACTTTCTTGTCCAGAGTAGAAACAAAGGGAAAGATAACATTGAAAGAATGATTAGTGGAGAATGAAAGAGATGGAAAGAGTGCGATGGGTTGTTAATGCTATTTTTCTGACTATTGATCATTCTGGAGAGCTAGAGTTGTTTAGGTTAAAGGTCTTGAAGCCCTTACCTTGTCTACTGTGCATCTGTGTGTCAATGTGTGAACCCATTGATTTGTATTGTTCTGGTATAGTTGCCCTGCGTGTAGGCCAAAGCGCCTGACAGAGGGAGAGTGGGATGGGAGCAGAGCTTGGAAGGAGGAAAAAAAAACAAAAAGGTGGGAGAAAAGGTGAGAGTGTGGTCAAACGGGGGCGTAATTAGGAACCATGTAACCACTAATCTCTGTGTATTGATCTGGGATAATTCACATGCACAGTATCCTTCCCTTAGTCCATGTGCTTTGGCACTTAAAAAATTCCTGTTGCTTTTTGATTCCTATGTGCTGTCCCTGATTGTCTTTTCACATGAACACATTTGTGTTATGTCTAACCATTTTGGGTTAAACTACTACTTGTATTTGGTGAGCTAGGGTCAGACACATGAGGCTTTAGCTTTGTCGTTAGTCACAATTATTGCCAGAGAATAGCTTTTGAAAATTACTTTGCTGCCTTCATTGCTTTCTTGAAGAAGTGTAATTTAATGAAAAATGAAAAAAAAGTAAAAAGAAATAAAATTTAGTAGATAACAGTACCAGGTTTTTAAATGAGTTCTTTTTTTCCTCTGGGCTCAATAAAAGCATAAAAAACTGGATTCTATTTGATTTAAAATTTATGTTTTTCCCAAGTACAAGAGCATGGGCAATCTCAAAAGAAGTAGAGTTCTTGAATATTTTAGATGAAATGGTAGCGATTTGGATCTTACAAAGAAACCACGTGTCTTTTAGTTTACCAATGCTGACACAAATTGCCACAGAAATAGTTGTAAACATTCTTCAGACAAGTACAGACACAACAAGGAACATATGTTGTCTATTTTTAATAAACAATCACACATAGATTTTCACACACGCAGAAACAGACCATGCTTGCCATTGGCAATCCCTGCAGGCAGATGTGGAGTGTGTGCCAGCGGCCTGCTGAGTGAGTAGGCTAGTGTGCCCCTAGCTCAGTGCTGGGCACTGCGGAGAGCCGCTTTGATGTGTGTGAGTGAATGTGTGTGTGTGCGCGTGTGTGTGTGTGTACTGTAGGTGGTGGGCTGGTAGAGAGGGGGGTCAGCGAAACAGCAGAGGGACTGTGTAATCCTCTGACATGCCTGTGGAAAAATACAAGGATCCCTCTGACAGTGGCTTAACTAAAGGCTCAGAGGACCCGTTAGAGTGTCCACAGGTTCATGCACACGGGACTGACTTTGGGTTATGTGGCACCACAGACACAAAAACACACACGCACCACAAGTCATGAACTGATACACAGCTACACACAGTTAAGATTAACATTAGCAGAGTCAGTCTCCTGAGTGAGGGTTCTGGCTTAGTGACACTAATTCTTCGAAGGTTATGTCACTGTTAAGACTGTGGTATAGCCTTGTAAGGAGCTGTCCTCAACTCAGATGGCAAGTTGCATTGTTGAAGCCTTACTCATACAAAAGCAAATGCATAGGCACACATAAACACACTCAGCACATTAGAAAAAGTTTGGTTTCAGTGTTAGATTGCGGGAGGACAGGCAAAGAGTTTTGGCTCTGCTCTCTCTATACTTTGCATAATTGCATCTTACATTTCCTTAAGTCTGAAAGGATGTTGAATCCTGAACAGCATTGGGAATTGGGTCTGTTGATCATTAGATTTTGGCAGAGTAACTTGCTGCCACATGTGAGAGTGGTCGCAGTACAAATAATCTGAGTGTGTTTGTGCATGTGTTTAAATCTCTTCTTCTCTTCAGTGGCCTCTGGAGAACAAAAACAGGGCAAGTACAAGGACATTAAGCATATGAATTAGCCACAGGTCTAATGTGAGCTCTGTGAAACAATAAGAAGCAAAACAATAGTAGACATTTCATCTTCTTATTGTCTAATCGCCCATTTGACTGCCTGTGTATTTCCCCTCTTAACCCTTGAGATATTTGCTAATGGCCTTCACAATGGAATTATTCACTACTCGTGGTAGGGGGGCAAATGGGTCAAATCGTGTATGCCTGTCTTTGTGTGGGTGTGTATGTGTGCGCACTTGTGCCCCTCGTAGTCAAAGTGAATGATGGAGGCACTGAAGCACACAGTGACTGAGAGGAGAGGAGAGGAGAGGAGAGGAGAGAGGGGGACTGAAGGAGGAGTACTGAGTGGTGCCTGCTAAAGTGAAAAATCATGCCACGGTGCAGAGGGGCTGCTGGTGTCCACAGGGAGAAGTGACTACATCTATGCTGGCACTCAAGTGCTCTTAAATACTCTCTCCATGCTCCCTTATGTGTCCATTTATCTGTACCCCCCATTCTCGTCACTCTCTTTTCCTCCAGGTCCAGTCCAGGTACAAATGGCTATTTGCTGTACAAGTCCAACTGCATGTTTGTCCGTGCTCATACTTGTCCCTAACAGCTTGTTAAACAAAGAAGAAAAAGGGGAAAGAAAAGAGGCCCTGTCTTTATTCACAAATTGCTCTTCCAAACACAAAAGCCTCCTGAATGGAGTTGTCAAAGTGCCGTTAGAAGGGTCTGAGCTGGAAGAGGTTGCACAGCTTCTCTCTCAATGGGCTTTAATTTGCCATGGAGCTGGGAACAGCCAGTGAAAGTGAACTTGACCACTGGTTCGTCTGCACACATTTTTGGCACATAAATTGTCTTATGACCCCCTTTCTGTCCTAAGTTTGTGGAGACATCCCTCATAATTAATTACTGGCACAGCCAAAAAATACAGACCAATGATCAACTCACAGTTTCATATCCCGTGAAGCCCTAATTGTGTCATTTTGACAAACACTAGCTCCTTGACGAAGCTTGGCTAAATCAAGAGGTGAGCACCACAGAGATGAAGGCTGTCTCCGTAAGAGGAACCAACAGTGCTGCTAACCATCACCTGCTGGGGTTAACCCCACGGTTGCCAACACATTCAGAGCCAAGATGAAACACAATAGCAGACGAGCCTTTCATTCTCACACCTACAGTCGCAGAAGCCTCTCTGTCAGCTGCACAGAACTGAGTGTGTGCATGTGTGCGTGTGTGTGTGTGTGCTTATATACAGGGGTGCATGCATCGTAGACATATTTCCCCCCTCTAATTAGCACAAGGGAGGCCTGAGGGCAATCAGACGTGAGGTTAATGAGAAGGGGAGAGAGCGGAAGAGACAAGGCAGGGGTGCGGCAAGTATCGTGCACCATGCTGCACTGGTGCTACAGTATAATACGCCCATCTTATCACGCTGTCACCCTGAAGGGGCATCATCCTTGCGGCACCCATATTGATGTTCTGGCCTGTGACACATCACATGTGTGTGTACATGTGCGTGCGAGTGGCTGTGTGAGTGTTCCTCGCACTGATGATCCCTCTGCCCATCTTTGTTTCATATTTTCTCTCCCTTCACATCTCTGTCTCCCTTTAAGGCCCAGATGTGACAGCATGTTACCCATATCACAGAGAATTGGTACACTGGGAGAAAGGGGAGAGGGATAGAGAGGCAGGTGGTGAAACAGAGCTGCCACAGTGGTCTTGGCATCTATCTCTCGACTGGCGTGTGTGGTGGTGGTGCTGGTGGGAGACAAGTGCAGGTGGCCAGATGTCATTGCTAAACATTACCCAGGCAGTGTGAGCCCTGGCTTGTGAAGCAAGGCAGAGAAGAATTCACTTTAAACACTTTGCTGTTCTACTTGAAAACTAAATTCTCTGTTATCAATTAAAAAAAAAAATCCTTCAGTCTGTAATTAAATAGTCATAATGGAATGTGTTAGAGTGGCTTAGTATTAAAATATTGTTTGAATGTGCTACAAACAAAACCAGAGCGCATCTGATCTTAAGGGACATACAGAATCCTGTTTTTTTTTAATAAAAAAAGGGCATTTCATTTCTTGAATGCTTTTATTTTAGGATTATATTTATATCGGCTCCATGACATGCACATGGGAAAAAAAGGTAGAATGGTGCACTTTTATTGAATGCTGAACACAAGCTTTTTTCATTATTGTACCTCAAATTCTGCTTTTACTCTTTTAAATGTAAATATGTTTTAAAATGCTGCAGTTTCATTGTGAGATGCTTACAATAAAAACAAAAGAATGAGCACAACACAACCCCAATCCTGTTACTCACTGTAGACATGCCTGATTGGTTTTCAGAATTGCATTATAATCAATCTTTACATCAAGTGTCCTCTCTTTGTTAAAATACTGATCTCATTTTACAGTCGCTTTCAAGTCTAGCCTGTGTGTGTGTGTGTGTGTGTGTGTGTGTGTGTGTGTGTGTGTGTGTGTGTGTGTGTGTGTGTGTGTGTGTGTGTGCGCGAGAGAGAGAAAGAGTATGAGTTAAGGTGACCTCCTCTAGACATGGGGAAATGGCAACTCATGTGGCTGTCACTCCAAATATGATGTGATGGAGGGTTCAGGGAAAAGAGGATCCTGCATTATTAAAAAGAGTGCTGCCATTAGAGACATTTATACAGTAGAATGACCCAATCAAACTGAAACACGGATACACTTACACAAAGCTGAACCCTGTGGCCTAAAAGCCTTTGACATGCTGAACATTTTTTCGGGGAGAAATTTCAGGGTCAGGAAAATGTCATAATTAATGTGGGTAAGAGGGCATCCAATCACAAAAAGCACTGTTGCCACATATTTCTAAGGTTATTAGGTGATGCTGTATTTATATTGTTAGAGATTTATTCCAGTTCCTCTTTATTTCATGCTCCCTGATCACTGCCAAAACAGGACTTAAGGATCACATCCACCCAAGAATAACATAGCTTAAAGATTAAAGATATTGGCTTCAGATGTACTTCATATTTTTGGTCTGTCACATTTTCATGTTGCACAGCGAACACAAGTAATCTTCTACCGATCTGTGCGCAGCTATTTTTCCCCCTCTTTTGGGCTTCTGGCTTGTTTTTGTAGCTCTTACCCGTTAACAATAATGCTCCGGGCGAGCACAGATGTGAGAGGTAACAGCTACGCTACGAGAAGAAAAGATGAGCGGAAAAAGATAGAAGATGAGAGAAAGGGAAACAGACGGGTAACGCTGCTCACAAGCATCACTTGTCAATTTACAGCCGGTGCTCCCTGAACCACACCGTATAAATTTCCAGTGTGACATCCGTTTCTACTGCTTCCAAGCCGACGCAGACTCCGTCCCACCAGATCTCCTCCCAAGACACATACTTGGAAACCTTAAGTACAGACATTGTGCCAGATGTAGTCTGCCTTTACTTTTATTTATTAATTTTTTCAGGTTTTGAAATGTTGACTTTTTTCTGTATTGGAATCACTATGGGAGGAATGAGAATGGATGGGGTAACGTCTCAGAGGAGTGCTGCTTTAAAGTATTTGATGTGGCCGCTGCCATGCAGACAGAGCACATATGTCGACACACATGCAAGCATGCAGGCACACGCACAGGAAAGTATGACAGTAAATCAAGTGTGTGATATGTGTGTGTGAGTGTGTGTGTGTGTGAGTGGGTTTAGGATGAAAAGAGGGGCCAAAGAGCACCAGGGGATGTTCTGCATCCAACTGATAGAGAGACAAAGAGAAAGAGCATGAGAGAAAGAGAGAGAGGAGCTTGGCACAGCTCATCTTTGAGTGATGGCAGTTCTTCAGAGCTGAGACATGGCCTCCCTTTAATCTCTCTATCCTTAGACATGAAAATGGAAGAAAAAGGCGGAGAGGAGGGTGGCTAAGGGGACCAAAGCCGAAACCTTTGCAGGGTCTTGTGCCAGATTGATTTTTACTTTATATCACTTTTATTTTAAGGCAGACATTATAACTCACCTACCTCCTAACACGCACACAGTGGATGGCAAAACCAGAAATGATGAGTTGTGACTCACATCGACATGACTTTTGTCTTGACTGGTTCAGTGCCAGTGTTTGAATTCATTGCTTTTTCAAGCACCAGCAGGACTTGTAACAAGTATATCTGACCCTTAGGAGGTCCATCTTAAAATCACCCATATCAGAATATCTTTAATGACTCTCGTCTTGGAGTCTCTAACTCATCTGAAACAAGGCACAGGCCTCGTAGCCAAGAAAAGAATCTGCAAAGAAAACACAGCCTTGGAGGAGTATGAGCAGAGGTACTCGCTTTAATACGAGATTGCATTATGAGTGCAACACCTGTTTCGACTTAGAAAGTAGAGGCCAGTAGCAAGATTAGCAAAACATGCCCATAAAGGGAAAAGGTGGCTGGGCCTACGCTCTGATAACAACACATTCTGTCCTGCATTTATTTCAAAGAGCTGAAGGAACTGATGTGGTTATAATGCTGAGGAATTCATTCCAGTGCTACATGAAGGCGAACTTTTGTCACTCAGCCAGAAAGAAAGCCTGAAGCTCGGTATTTTTAGCTTTCAAATCATACACTGTTGATTGATTTTGTGTAGGATATAAACCTGTAAAAACCTCTTAAAACATTATTAACTGGCAAGTTGAGTTGAAAATGTCACCAATGGCAAACTTTTACAGCAGTTTTGTACTCCTGCCTTGAGCCTTTGAAAGCTAATAAATAAGTAATGGGATTTCAGCTCACTCAACTGGCAAAACATATTTTCTAGTCTTAACTGTTCGAACTAAATGCAGCACAGTGGGAATTAAACGAGTAATTACAAAGCTACGAGACACTTTCTATGATCAGATCTGAGGATCTGGGAAATTAATGGAATTCCTGTCTTGAGGGGCACTAGGTTTTCAGCTCACAGTGCTAAGGAGACTTGATCTAGGGCTGATCCCAGGAATTTCGGTAATTAGGTTTGTCAGTTTGGCAAAGTAGGAAAACGCTTTGTACTGTGTCACCTCAATGGGCTGGATTTTTGTCAGGGATCAGCATGGAGACAGTACACCCCATACCTAAGAAGGCTGCTCGGCTTGACAAAGGTGTGATTCCTTTCTCAATGTGAGACAGACACAGGCTGACATCAAGTCATTGTCAAATTGTCAGGGCCCTTTGGCACATTGTACGGTGACTTGCTGTGATTACGGTGTCTGAGTCTTGGCGTTGTGACGGCTGGTGGCAAAAACCTTGACAGGAAGTCAAATACGAGTTTAGCACCTTTTGCCAGCCTTCTGTTATACGGTTAGGAGCGGTTATTGCTGTAACAAAGGCCAGTGGCTCTCACACAAAAAAACTCTGAGCTGCTGTTTTAGGAGCTTTGGTGCAGCATAAACACAAACATGACTGCACACACACAGCCACGCGACTGTGGTCTCCCAGTAATGACTTTGTACCTCTTGGGGCCTTGTGCTGACCGTTCCTGCTCTTATCTGTGTTTATGTGGAGGGTAGATCATTATGAACTACTGTGTGTGTGTGTGTGTGTGTGTGTGTGTGTGTGTGTATATGTGTATGTGTATGTGTGTGTCTGTGTCTGTGTGTGTGTGTATGTGTGTGTTTGCCTGTGCGAAAACCCCTTGCAGAGAGGTTGTTTAAAGTGCACATGAGTGTAAGAATGCATGTGAGTTTGAGAAAGAGAGGAAGAGTGTGTGTATGTGTGTGCCAGCGCATGCTGGGGCAGTGATAAGGCAGCGCCTGGCACTAAAGCACCAGTTGGCATTGAGCCTTAGATCCTCAAGATGAGAGAGTAATACTACACACTCATGCACACACACACACACACACACACACACACACACACATACACACAGTGTAAACCAGAGGTGAGGTTAAGATGACACAAAGGAAAGTACACACAGCAACTTGCCAGTGTGTCTATGCCTGATGTGTGTGTTTGTGCGGTTATCCTGCATGCATACGTCTGTGCTGTGTTCAGTCACCTGTAGCAGTCTATTGATCTTCCCTCTTCAGAAGGCCCTGTTGTCTTTTTTGATTACTGCCATTGCCTACCAACTCACACAGCTACACACACTCACACACTGTTAAGGTAGAGATGTGGGAGGCTTTAACACAGCTCTACATCTTCTACAACCCAAATCCTGAGCTGGAAAAGTCTAAGAAATGCCATTTCCAGGCTGGGTGGTGAGTGCAGGGAACTGATGTATCATTCAAACCATCATTTCTTGTGACCCTATATCATATCCTGTCTGCGCCTGCAGCACTTAGCCCGCAGAGAGCAGTGTGCCAGTGACAGCACAGCTCACTCGGTGGTCTCAGCACTCAGCCACTTACCCATTTAATAAGACAGTCTTTAAGAGGACGGAGCCAAGCATATGCATGGTGCGCGTAGAGGTTTATCCTTTTTTTCCCCTCCTCGCTTTTACAAGAGCCCTTTTTGTTGGAGGCCCAGGGGCTGGCATTCGTTGCCGCTATGTGTGTGTGTGTTTTTGCATGTGTGACTCGGTTAGGTATCCATTTATTATCCATTTATTACTACTATTAGTCCCTTTTTCTTTCTCTTACTCTCTTGCTCCCCTCTACCTCAGTGAAATTCTAATAAACAATCAGGGCAGCACCATGCTGAGATGCCCTGTAATGGGCTCCTAATTAGCCACTCCAAACACAGAGAGCGGCTGCTTCACGCCTCGTTTTCTGCACTCATCTGCGCAAAACTGGATGAATTGATTCCATTTGCTTGCCACTTAATGCACTGATTGTTTATTGGCATTGCCGGGGATAAAACCAAACAAACAAACAAAAATCTGTCTCTAAGCTTGCAGTGCATGCTAATACTAATCACCATTAAAAACAAGCTGACCTAAGATGCAGTTTGATCGACTTTGAAGTTTCTTGGGTGCAGCTCTACCCTCGCAGCGCAGCTTCACTCTTTTGCTCCCTTTTCTCCTCCGCCTCCTCCTTCCCTCAACCCTTCGTCCACTTCTCTGCTCCTGTCTGAGGTGAAGTGAAGCCAGACCAATTGGTAGAGGAGATTCTTTCTTTGGACAGCAAGAGAGTAAGAGAGGGAGAGAGAAAGAGGAGGGTGGAGGAGTCATCACCCTTCCCCTCACACCTGCATGACAGGTCATCCAGCTTAATAAAGGCACTGGTGCACAACGAAGTGAGGAAAACGAAAGAGGAGAGACGTTGTAGTGAAAGAGGTGGATGTTTACAGCTGGCTGGTGAGCTGCTAAGGTGTTGACTTGTTTAGTAATTCCCAAAAATATGCACTAAGAGACTGTGAAGTAGAATTTGAAATGAGAAGTCTAAACTGAGAAGCTCCATTATGTTTCAGCAACTATTCCACTTAATTTTGTATGCTGTGGTGAACTTCCACAGGTGCCTGGGGCTGGTGTTGGTTCACGGCGGGGTCATTTAACCTTTCAACCGCTACCACACAACACAGAGGTACAGTAGCTACTGTGTCCTTCTTGCCAACGACACCAACACATCAGGCAGAAACACAGGAAGTCAAACACAGCTGGAGTCGGTGGCAAAAAACGAGACGGTGATAGACACCATGCTAAGCACAAGTCACTCGTTTGTGTTTGTGTCTGTGAGTGTGTGTGTGTGTGTGTGTGTGTGTGTTTGTGTGTGTGTGAGGTCTTCCAGTGTGTGTCACACTGCTTTCCCTCCACCAGTCTGCCTAGCTCATTTCCTCCACAGGCTGCCTCCCCGCTACTTTATGAGCGAGAGCTTCTACAGCTCTCACCTCAGGACACACTTCGGTGTCTAAATGTTTCCATTTGTGGGGGAAGTGACACACATTCACTCACACCGTAGGGCACCTACCCATAACTAACCATCATGCATACAAGCAGCCATGAATCATGAAAGTGACTGGTCAAAAATATTGTGTGTGTGATTGTGTGTACGTGTGTGTGTGTGTGTGTGTGTGTACGCATGTGTGTATGGGTGGATGTATTTTTGAGCCTGTTAAAGTACAGTGTGTGTGAGTGAACAATTCTCATGTGGTATTTAGAGTGTGTATACTTCCGACCGCTATTTTAGGCATCAGTCATGATGTGGGGGAGCAGTTCAGGACATCTGTGTTCTTTATCTCCTGGTGCTGTTTATCTGTATCCTCTTCTGTTCATGTTTGAAGACGCTACACACTCTTCTGCTTTCTCTCTGTTTGAAACAATCATTTATTCACTCCAGTGAGTGACTATAGTCCCTATTCAGTGCTTATGTACCACACTGCAAATTTCCACCACCCTGCCAAACAATTGAGTCTCACAATCATTGCAGGACTGAAATCTCTTGTGCAGATCAATACCGGGTGTTGCTGCTAGACAAACCCGTGCAACAGAGATCAACACCTTCCCACATCGTCATTAGTGTCGCTGACCTTGAAGTAAAATTCAATTTCCCTCTGCAACAACAATTCCCCCTAGCCCCTTGGAAAAGCCACTTCAGAATTCAGAAGCCATTTCCTCCTCCCAGTGCAAGCGAGACAGGATATTGTAACTTATGAGAAGAGGCATATGAAGCGAGGGACAGAAAAAGAGGGATTCTGTTCAAGGAGGTAATTATAACATGGCTCTCTTTGAAAAAGGAGAGGACAGGGCCAGGCAGAGGTAAATAAAAAATCCTGCAGACTCCCAGTTTCAATGGGGGTGCAGGCCTGACTATCAGGGGCTCTCACAGGGGAAGATTCAGCCATGCTGGGGCGGCAGCGAGGACCTGTTGAAGGAATCCTCAGGGGGGACATGGACACTGGGTAGAAAGAGAAGGGCAAATGTGTAGTGAGAGGACCACAGATCCCATTACACTGATCAGTGTAATGCATATCACAAGGAGCAGGCAAGGAGGAGAAGGAGGAGGGAAGAACAGGGTGTTCAGAGGGGATGATGAGGAGAAAAGGGGCAGCCCATTAATACAGGCAGAATATTCCTTTTTATTCTAATTATGACATGCCAGTGTAACATAGGAGGGAGAGGAGAAGCGCTGGTGGCTCCTTTTCTTAACAGAGAGTTGGAGACACTGAAAGGCCTGCTTTTCTCAGATATAGATTAAACTTGTGAGTATGTGTCAGGGTGTGGTGAGGGCCATGGGAAGGCATTCAGCTGCTGAATCAAGCCTGCATCTAGAATAAAGCAGTAGGATTGTCTGCAAGGCTTTGAAGTCAGTCTTATCATGGGGATTTGGGAGGGAAATGGGTAAGAAGGTGGCGCTTATATACTGTGTGTGTAGAGCCTAGTGGAGTGTAGCTTGATCAAACCCCTGCTGGGATCCCATGGGAGCCCTCGACCTGACCATGTACGTTAAACATATCACTTTCATTCCCAGTGATTGCCCTACCCAGATAGCTTAGTCCCCAATCAGATTGTATTACATCATGTACACACACCCATACACATGCACACACATGGCTGTTTTTCCTTTACGTTTGGGTGCAGAATATTCTTGATATCAAATCTGACCAAACACGGGGTCGCTCATCCTGAGTTCAAATAACATTCTGAAATATACATGTGGCCACCAAGCATGTAATGGATGCATTAAAAGGATTTCTAAATGTGCTGTAATTACTTAAGTGTCTCCTGAGGAGAAATTGCCATGTGTGTTGGCTCTTCATCATGATCTGTCATGAAGCATCTGTGACCCTGAACTGCAGGATATGAACTGCTCCTGCATGCTTGCTCTGCATGTAGTAACATTTCAGTCAGAAAGTATGTTTCTAATCAGCAAATACCTCCCTTAATAAAACACTATAATGTTCGTACAGGAAAAGAGTGTATGCACATGTATAGTACATGTACAATTTGTAGAAAACCAGGTGACACTTAACATTTATGAGGCAGCTGGCAAAGGGTTAAACCACCGCAAGAGTTTGATTTAAGTTCTATCAAAGTTTAAGACTTTTATAAAGGGGGGAAAAAAGCATTTAAACCAGGGTGTAAAGATTAAAAACACAGCACAGCAAATAGTGGAGTTCAGAAAAGCAAAATTCAAAGTACACACACTGAGAAAACATCCTTAGTTTTCTGCTCGGGATGAAGAGCTGACAGATAACGCATGACGGTGGAGGAAGAGATAGGGAGCAGCTGAACTTGTGAGATAGTAAAGACAACCATACATGTACAAAATCAATAAAGAAATTTGACAATTTCTGTAAGTTAAAAGAAATAAAATCTTCAAAGAATTGTATGCTTGGGCTCCATAAAAACTGTAAAACAAAGCTAACAAACAAGCTTGGTATCAAACCTCAGTACCAAACTTGCACCAGCTCTGGGTGCTTAATTTTATCTATGGTGAAATTCTGACTACCTTCCAAATCCAATATCAGGGGAATTATTCCCTAAATTCCTGCACACAATATAACCTGCTCATAACCTTGCTTCTCCAGCTTGAATTCATTTGAGGCTTGGGTTCGGGATTGAAAAGAGCCGGACTGAGGATTTGGCATGGGCACAGCTTGTGTAAGGAGCTGGCTCTGAGCTTTGCAAGCTGTGAGAAAAGTGACAGTGTAGAGGCTTTACAAATCCCGCAAACATTACATGATTTCTGGATCATGTACCCTGATACACAGTGCGCTGGATGTTATGTTTTGTGTGTCTAAAGCAGTGTGGTTATACAATAAAATTGGTTACATTATCAAATGTTTTTAATGCCTTGCTGATAACGCTTCTCCACCTCTCTCTGACTGATCCTCTAATCTGACATCACATCCTTTTATCTCGAGCTTACTTGGAAGTGAGCGATTGCGTATAAGAAGGGAGAAGACATCCCTGAGAGCACTGAGCAGGACAAGTGTATGTGTGTATGTGTGCGCAGGGGGGTGAGAATCACCTTGATTCAGTGCGCTGGCCCTCTTTGAAGTGCTTTGAGCTCAGCACGGCCAGCACAGAGCCAACCATAAGCCTTCCAGCAAAAATGGAGCCTGACCTCCCCACCAAATCATAACCATATGATCGTAAGAATTTCCACCTTAGGAGAATGCTCTCTCCCCCGTCCATCTCCCAGGGTGAGGCATTAAGTAGTGATAACAGAAAACAGGTTCTGAGAGAAGGGGGAGGCGCTGGGAGGTGATGGAGGGTGGAGAGGAGGACAGCAGGAAAATAGAGGTTACAAGTGTGCCGTATGGAGGAGACTGGAGAAGGGGATTGTGTCCAAAAGATGTTGTTGCACGGAGTCTGACTACCTAAAATGGAAGTTTCTCAAGCAAGGATCAAGAGATATGATGCCCTTCACAGCTGACAGAGACAGACAAAAAAAGAAAGGAGGACTGCAGTGAGGAGGAGCGAATGCAAGAAAAGAGGAACAAAATTTTGAAATGTGACACTAACTCAATAAATACCTTTCTTCACCACCACAGAGCAGCAGAGCTGTACCTTCAGTAAAGCCTCCCAACCCACCTGCAACTGGAAATGGTTTCCTGTCTTACACCAACCCTGTTGCACCCTAATCCATGTAATTACATCTCATATTCCACATGTGTAAGTACACATGTACAACATTATAGTCACAAGTTTTTTAATAAGAGCACTGGTCTCCTGCAGCCTCCAACACAAAGATACGACTTCAGTTTCAGACTATTAGAAGAGCAATATATTTACCACACAAGTGGATAAATAAACCAAATTCAAGGAGATTACTTTACTACATTGATAACTTTAAACGCACCCTCATGTTCAGGCGTCTGCCACTGAAACAAAGCCTGTGCTGGAGGGGGAGACCAGTGTGATTTTGTGGCTGTGTGTGCGCCTGATAGTTTGAATAAGCATTCCAGCAAGTGTGTGTGTGCAATTAGAGGTTGAGACTGTTTGTGTGTGTACAGTATGTGTGTGTGTGGTTGCGTGGCGGTGGTGGGGGTTGTTAGCGGTTCCATCTGGGTCTTCTGGAAGCCGTGTGGAGTCAGGAAAACCACATCTCATAAAAGTGGAGGCAGCCCAATGTTCTACAAGGACAGAACATTACTGAGAATGTCGCTCAGGAAAACCCTGGGCTTCAGCCCATGTGTTGGCTGCAAATGCTCTATCACTCTCTCTTTCTCCCTTTTTTTCCACTCATACTCTCTCTCTCTCTACTTATTTTTCACTTGGTCAGGGATAAGAAAGAGGAAGACAAAATAGACAGCGTGGAGTGTGGGAGACAGAGGCTGAGACAGGGAGAGAGAAGCCGGCACTGATAGCAATTCCATGTGTCTGTATCGAACAGAGGAGTGAGCAGTGACAGGCTGCGGGATGGGATGAAGTTTGGAGTGAGGAGGAGGAGGGATGGAGGGCATCTGGTGAACATTGGCTTTGGGTCTGTCTGGAAACAACCTCGAGTGAGGAGAGAGGGATGAGTAGGGGGGTCGAAATGTTGAAGGGATGAGAAGTGTAGAAGGTAGAAAAGTCCTGCCAAAGCAAAGGGCAAGGAATTTTGGGAACGTATAAAAGTTCCTGTGTTGGTCACATTATGTCTTGGATTGAGCTTGAATAAGGAGGTAAGAGGAGAAGTAGCAGGAATGTACAGCTAAAAATGTTACACAAAGAGTACAAAGTATGCACAACTTTCAGTGAACACTGTCAGATGAAAACCCTATAGCTTTCATCTTGGTGATTATCACGTCTCCAGAGATGATACTCTGAAAAAGGAGAGAAACTCCTCTAACCTTGTACTCACACAACCTTTTTAAATATGGATCATGTGACTGCAGGCTGCTAGTGCATGGCTGTTTTTCTACTTTTGGCTTAGAAAAGTCACTTTTCAAAGTAATAAGGTGTCAGCAGCTCAGTCCTAAAATGTGTACAAGTACTTGTTTTGGTGTTGCTTGTGAACAGATTATATTAAACAGTAACTATACAAATCAGTTAATCAGCAACCAGCAATCAGAGCTTTTTTGTTTCAATAAATCAAATGGAGCAGCCCCTCATAGCTGGCCTTTAAAGTCATAGAGGTTTTCGCAGAGTCAAGTAATGTTATTTATTTATTTTTTTGGATAACTAAGTGATTATAAGGTCACAGAACACAAGCTTGCTAAATGTAAGTGGTCAATAAAAAGGTCACTCGCTGACTTATAAACAGAGGTTATTCTCCTTCAGCATGTTTTGCATTTAGAAGTAATTTATTTGAAACTTAGAAACATACAGACTCAGTCTGTTGTTGCACTGATGCAGTGTTATATCAGCACGTAAAACCCCATGCTCACATTTGTGTTTAAAACACAGAAGCAGTGTGCTGCTTAAATTTGCAAACAGAATTGTGTTAATGCCATAAAAGAGCAGTTATGGGACAGAGGGTCAGGCAACAAAGAGTTTACAGAGTGGGAGAGAAAAACAATCATTCATTTTAATGGTTATCGATGTCGTGTATAATTCTTTTCCTTTACAAATCTAAATTCCTACCACATCATAAGCCACTGAGCTTTTAATATTATTGATTAATTTCTTCAGTTTAAGGGGCCTATTACAAAGGAAAATTGGAGAGCGTACGCATATTTAGTCACACCTCTACAATGCATTAACTATGATATGCAGGGAAAGACAGAAAATGGAGAAAGGCAAAACTAAGACTTGGTTTTGACAATAATTAATTTCTCCTGTAAACAAGAAGATAATAGCTATTGTGACAATGTTTTAATACTCAATTACATGAGTGGACAAATTACTTCATTCTTAGAGATCATGTTAAGATATTACTCAGCAATTCACGTTTGGTCTCTCTCTTGTTTTGTGTGAAAAAAGCATGTGAGACCTCCCTTTTCATTTTCCTTAGGAGGTTTTTTCTCCTATAAGAGTGTTAGCGAAGTCAGATACAGAAAACGAACACACACTCTCTTTGGTTATAACTCCTATTTGAAGTACGTTTCTTTGTGTGAGGCTGTGCGGTTGAAATTTTAAAGATATCAATTGCAAATCTTGGCAGTTGTAAGATGTGGCCTTTGTGTCGGATTGGATTGTCAGTACAAGCTCATTTCAGTGCTTTTAGAATGACGCCATGAGGGGGATAAATAGATGATTTTGTTGAATGGCGTCAACTGTTTCTAGCTTGAAAATTATTTACTCCTGCTGGTTTTTCAGCCATTATTAGATTCATGTTGAATAACCCAGAAGGAATATGTTGGTCCCTTTCTTTAGCCAGAAAACATGACACAGATAGAAAAACCCTGAGTTTTCTTAATCCACACTTTTTCATGTAATTGATATTAATTTTACCACATAAGAGGCAAAAATATATTTGAAAAAAATGAATGGTACCTCTTTTAGTTTCAATTGAGTGCAACAAATCTTCAAAATTAGGTTGTAGTGAATAAATTGTAATTGTATAATAACCAGATGAAGGTAATCGTTTTAGCTTAACTGCTAAACTGCTAAATAAAAAAAATCCAAAGATGGTGCAAAATGCTTTTTAGATTTTCAGTCAGTGCCTTGGCACTTAGGAAAATGTGACTGTCTGTGAAAGTAAATAAATTCATCATCAAATAATGTCCCCTGAAATCAGCATCAAAAGGACAACTCATTGCCCATCATCTGCAATACTGCCCTCCTCATTTAATCTCTCATTTAGGCGGTGTAGTGGTGGGGAACACACTTCTGACACAAAGTGTGGCCCGGAGGCTCGGGGAAGATGATTGAATTTCATAGCTACTTACAGGCTAATAAGGTCTCACAATGACTACTTACTGTCCTTAAGTGACTGGCTGCTTCACGCCGGTCGCTGCCTCTTTGAAGCTCTTCAGAGGAGATCTAGAGGATTTAGGCAGTAGCGTGACATGAGGCTGAGCAGTTGAGCAATGGTGCTCCCACCAGCTGACTATTAGAACCAGCTGATATAAACACGGAGGCTACGACTATTGGGGCTCCAAAGGTTACTCAAAACAACATTTTCTCACACTGAAGAGTTGGAGAGTTTCCCTCAAAAGTTATTCTGATCAAATGAAGCTCAGGGAATCTCTGTCAGTTTGTGGATTGATCATTTAAGGAAATCAGATAAACTAACAAAATATCAATAATCAAGCTGTAACCATACACAAAAAGACACAAAAAAATTTGCCTCTTGTTGTTTTTACAAACATTTGGCAATATACAGCTATTGGCCTAACTGGACATTTATTTTGACTGCACTCTGGGGTTAAGTATCATCTTCAGACAGTTTCTGCCACTTATTTTTTGGCATTTGATAGAATAAATCAGAATTTTATTTATACACTTGCAAAAATGAAAGAAGAAAATGGGGAACACTGATTTTTCAAAAGCCAAACTTTTTAACATTGCCAAATCTCATTGTCTGTCAGTTAAGGGGGTAAATTTGTGAAATTCTCCTTCAGAAGAAATAAAAATATGCAGTACACTGGTAAGGCTAAAAACACAACATACATTATTTAAAATGTAAATTAATATGATAATGTTATGATGCACTTACTGCCATTAACAATCAACAACAACAACAATGCATCAGTGTTGTTTTTGCCATGCATTCACCTCTGTGTCTCTTAGTTTTGTTTCATGTCTCATTTTTTTTTTTCTTTTTCAAGATTAGAGGAGTAGATTTCAAATTAGTTATAGCTTCAACCCACACCCTTTTTGGAAGTATTACTTCAAATTTGTACAATTGTTTCAAATGTTGCAAGTGTGGACAAAAATAAATTTTATTCATGCTTTGATTTTGAGTGAAAATGTATCGTTTCAATTTAAAAAAAAAAATCATATTAGCAACTATATTTTTAATTCTTTGGCTTTGGAGGCAACTAGTGATATTTTTGACACATTTGACACACACACACACACACGCACACAAACACATTAATTGTAAACTAACAAGCTGTATTTGCTTACAACTGATGGGTTTGTGATGTTTACTTAGAGTCTGTATCCACACGTGTGTGTGAGACACTTAGAGAAATAGAGTGGATCTGTGAGTGTTTTACTCACAGAAGCTATTTCCACGTACAAACTAGCCTTTCCTCACCATGCTGTTCCACTTACACTGTTGGAACACTAAACCATATACACGTACAGATAAGCATGTAATATTACACACATACACACACACACACACACACACACACACACACACATATATACACAGGACTAACCACATGCACATGTTCACTTGCTCTTAACTAATTCATTCAGGAACACTTTGGTTTGGGTTTCAACACCAAAACCTCTGTACCTTTGATTGAGAAATGTGTCTGACTGCAATTATAATAGGGGAGAAGTGGTGGGGGGAGGATGGATGGAGAGGAAACGCACTACAGTGGTTTTATAGTTTGCTGGCGTGACATTTTTCTCCACTTTTTTTATTCCTTTCCTTTTTCCATCTAAGGGCAGAGTGTTGACAGGGCAGGAAAAGGGAGCAGACTGAAGTAGAGGTAACAGCAGGGAAAATGCAGAGAAAATGGATGGGCAATGGGATTGAAGTGGCTTTGATTGTCACTATTCCGCTTTTGATCAATACTTTTCAAGATAACTGCTATGCTGGAGAAATTTGTAGTTATACTTGGAGAGAAAGGCATTCATTTTCTCCACTTTAGAAAATCACCCAAAAGTTGCAGACAAATATAAAAGCATGTGCAGGGATGTGTTTGTATGTAAGCAGAGGGTAAAGTTCTTCTAATACTTTGACTGAACACTTATGCTTAACCTATGTGATGCTTCACATGTGGTATGTGCTGTAGCATGTGACTTGGCCACTGACCTGCAGTATGTAGCCCCTGACGTAGTCTCGTAGGGTCCAGCCAAGGCCATGCAGGATGTGCAGCACCTCCTCCTGCTTCAGCACGGAGAAGAGGCGGTCGAGGAGGATCTTGAGCCTCACAGGTACGGCCTGGGTGCCGTACAGCATCAGGCTGCTGATGTCAAACACCACATTCGACTGAACGATCTCCACCTGGGTCGGGTGGTAGAGGTGCTGGGTGCTGAGCTTGTCCAGAGCTGAGTGGAGATAATAAAAGGTACATGCACAAACACAAGCACATCACACACACACACAAACACACACACACACACAAATACACACACACACACACACACACACACACACACGCACGCACGCACGCACGCACGCACGCACGCACGCACGCACGCACGCACACACACACGCACACACACACATGGGCACCATTAATGACGATCAAGTTTCCCTCTCATCTCAAATCTTCCTTTGGAAGCTTCTGCACGGTCAGCATTGGCTGATTATAACATGTGAATCAGATAAAAGCAATGACATTACCGTAATTATCTGCAATTCTTTCTATTTAATCTAATCTCATGCTCTTTCACAGTTTAGCTGCTCTTGCATCTCCACTCTTATTTGTCTCTTCTGTCTCCATCCTGACCTGCATTCCATCCCCTTTTCTGTTTGATGACTGGGTTTCTGTTACTTATTGCATTACTTTGGCGCTTATTTATTTGTATTTAATTAGGTGGAAGCTTAAATGGTTTACTCTCTGTGTAGTCAAAGAAAGAGGATAGGTCACAGAACAGGGAGGTTAGAGACATGTCATGAATTTGAAGGTTCTTTAACTTTTGAATAATTAACTAATAAAGAAAATGAATTGCAGGGTGTCTATAAAGTCTCTTCGCAATTTAAAAAAGTGTGTTACAAAGGCAGCTGGTAAGATATGTCAACCAGATTTTTCTATTGCAATCAGTGTTTATCAAAGTTTGTAATCACGTCGAAATAGTTTGTTTCAGGTGTCCTGTTGGTGAAAGAGGTACTGTTAAATGAGACCCTGAAAAACGGCTACTCCGCGAGAGAAGGCACACAGTGCATCATGGTATATGTAGACAAAATAGGATGTGCAGACTCAGTGAAACTTTAGAACTTAGTATGGACAAGATCCACCATCAGGTCCTTCAATTCGTGCATGGCACAAGAACTTTATGGAAAGCAAAAGATTTCTGATGCCATTGCCACCATTGATGAGGCTATGCTAAAGCAAACATGGAAAGAAATCGAGTACCATCTTGATGTGCTACTTACAACTAATGGTGCCCCTGTAGAGGTGTATCAAATGAGGTAAATAAAAAGCAAGAAAAACTTTGATAACCACTGATTACAACAGAACAAATCTGGTTCAAATATCTTATCAACTACCTTTGTTATACATTTTTAAATTGTGAAAAGACCGACAACACTAATTTTGAAACACATTGTAAATCACTTCTATTTTGATCCTTTGTTCTTTGAATCTGCATTATTGACAATTTACCAAAAAACAAAGTACCCTTCAATCTCTTGTTTTAGTTGCATGTTCAAGACTTTCTCACATTATATGGCTCAATATATTTTAGCAGGATTTATCTTTTTTCATACACCCAAAACAAGTGAGAAGGTGGTTAAGCATGCTCTTCTCAGAACTGAGGGAAATTTAAAGCATCTTTTTGGCTGCATGAAGCCACATCAAAACCTCAGAAAAAAGACTTTAGTTGCCGGTTTGTATCCTGAGCAGCAAAACCAAGAGCAGAAAAAGTCTGCAGCTAGGTTTCTTATTGACCTCTCTATCGCAACCTCAGTCACTCCTCGGGCTGTCGGGGTGACACCTGGACAGCTTTCACTTTTCTCCCTCCTCTGCGTCAATGCTTCCTTCTGTCTCTCGCTCCCTGTTCTTTTTTTCCCCTGCCTGTCTGGGTGACACCTGGTTGGGTCTCTCTCTCTGATCCTGGGACGGCTTTTTTCCTGCTGACGAGGGCTTTGCCTGACAACACTGCACAGCCAGACACGAACATAATAAAAAATGAAGAACTACTTGTCAGAGTCCCTGCCAATGCCGACATGAAATGAGGAGTGTGTGTGTGTGTGTGTGTGTGTGTGTGCGCGCGCATGTGTGTGTGTGTGTGTGTGTGTGTGTATGGGGGGGGGCTGACAGTTCAGAGGGAGAGATTAAGAAATAGTCAATGGGGTCTTGTGCGATCCACTGAAGGGCCCACAGACCGACTCTTATAAGGACGCAAGCCAAACAGGTGTTTTCTTTTCCCTCTTCTCCTTCTCTTTGTACTTTTCTGGCCTCTTCTCCTCTTTTTTTTAAGACCGGCGTGAAGAACTCAGAACGTGTGGTCTTTTGCTCTTATACCTGTCATGTGTTTTTTTTTCTTTTCTCAAGTAAAAAAACAAGACTATAAGAGCAGAAGAAGGCAAACAAAAACAACCAGGTACGACGACTACAAAAATAAAAAAGGAAAAAAAAGATTGGATTGTAGTATAATCATTTCTACAGATGAAGAGAAGCTGCTCTCTGAAGTACAAAGATATGTCAGATGCATTTGTGCTCCTGGCATCAGTTTGTATATTCTAACACGAAAGATAGTGCAGAGTTGTGGGTCAGGACCTATTATTTTCCCCGTACTAGAGGAAACCACGCTTCAAAGATCCTTTGCCAAGTTTTTTTTATTAACACTCTGTTAAGAAACATCAGTGTAAGGATGAATTACTTACCATGAGCTACCCAGCCATGTTTGCACTGGTCACATGTTCGTAGGTGAATCTTCCCAGGCTGGAAACACTCACATGTGCAGTTCACCAGAGTGCAGCGAATGGCCTGCAGAGACACAGGGACAGAAACAGCTCTACGTCAGTCACAGAGATAACAAAGCCTGAGTGTAGAGAAAAGAGGTGTTATCAACTGATGGTAATAAATTTAACAGAAAAGGAAACAGGGACAAACTGTTATAATTGCTGTTGCATAAAAGCTCATCCCTCACTTTGGGTATACTCGTTCCAAGCTGTTCCACAGAAATGTGACTTTATAGTACAAACAAATTAACAGCTGCAGCCACAAAGAAAACTTTCAGCCCAGAGTTTCACAAGACTTTTTCCCTCCAATGCATGAATCTACTCCTCTATAAGGTCATTTCCCAACAAAGGACTTCCCTCCATGAAAACACAAAAAATGTAACTTGTTTTGACTGAGGCTCCATTACTCAACACTGGAGCTGCACTCAGGCTGACCCCGGAAAGCTTTTAGTAACGAGGGGTTAAGTGTCCAGACTTGACGAGGGCAGCTCAGTACAGCACGATGCGTCATCTGTTGGGGCTTAATCCTCCACTAAGGGCTGCTAAAAACTCAGACCAAAACTTCAGGTACAATTTACAGGAGGCCATTTGATCCTGTAAGATGTTTCACGTTCTCCAAACAGTAAAGAGTCTGTACAGCGTGGAGAAAATGTAGATGCAGATGTAGACAGAAATCCACATAAATGATCACAGCTTAATCTTCCAAATGAGTGCAGCAGCTGGGAGCCGTAAATTTTGCTCTGACATGAGGAAACAAGGAAGTGAGAAGAGAATAAAAGGAGTGAAAAGAGCAAAAAGAAATTAGAAACATGAATCTCTATCAGTGTTGGCAGATCTTTGTTTATCAGACATTTTTTACATTATGAAGATAAATTGATGAGTAAAGATAGCAACACTTCTGCAACCTAAACTGCCTACAGGGAGTCTGAGGCTGTAGGAGGATTAATGCAATTTATGAAAAACAAAAACCTTGGAAGTATTTTACCCTCTGAAAACATCTCCTCTTAAATCAAACACTTTTTCTTAAAAATTAGCATGTAATCTAAGTATATCAGCTGCTAATGTGATACAGAAGAAACAATGGAGTTAACAACTTAAACAGCAACAGACCATGTATTTTACAATCGACTCTTGTTTCAAAGACTGTTTTCTTTTTCTTCTTTTTTTGCCAAATGGCTTTACAGAAGCTCTTTTATTTGAACTACAAAAGTAAATGAATCTTTACAAGATAATTCCTGAAAGTTTTTCTTTTTCAAGAATGTCGCAAATCCAGGTAAAATTATTGCAGCACTATCTGTAAAGTTACTTCTGGGTGTAAGAGAAGGGGGAAAGGATTATTTGTGTGACAAAGAAAATGATTGTCCTCATAGTATGGCCGCGTTATCGGAACTTCAAACTTTATGACCTTACAATCAGCACTAAATGTGTTATCTCATATCGCCTCACTTCTCCTCAAGAGGCAGCGGACAATACTGTGACACAGACGTGCACATGCACTCGAAGGGTCGTAGGTTGGAGTCCATGTCTGTTCTGACAATCTGTATTTCATAATGTCAGAAACAGTCAATCAGCAAGCAGGGAAACATGATGATCAGGTCTTACATCACACAACTGATGCACAGCCAGCGATTACAAACATATCTGCCTTTACTAACTTGCACACATGCCAAAATTCCAGTCTCAAGCCAAAAGCTTGCTCTGGTGTTAAGCAGAAGCACAAAACACAACCCAGTCACTGGATTAGACCAATATTCTGCAACTCAGGATGTAAAACTCAGCTCACTCTTAATCTACTAAGGGACCATAAAAATCTATCAGACTACCTCTTGCTCACCCCAAGGTGTTGTAAACCAGATTAGTAACCGCAGGTGTCAAAGTGAACATGGGCTAATCCAAGATTAAACACAAAATTACACCACCTCTAACCATGTCACTACACTGTTTGACACAGAATGAGACAGGAGGCAGAGATTATTTGACTTTACACCATTTCTTAAGCTCCCCAGGTGCAGGCGCGGCAATCCTCACAGTGTGTGTGAGGATTACATGTGGTGTGTCAGTTTGAGTATACATTATACACTGAGCTGACGTTCTTATCCTGGGCAATGGGCTGTTAGTGAGTTCAGCAGTTCCCTCTTAAGCACAAGTTTTTAAAAAGGGTAACAGTTTGAAATTGCATGTGCCTACAATAAGATGTATGAATGTAAGGTACCAACAAGCTAAAATCTTGTCAGCAGATAAATGGATGCATCTTTCATGGTTTTTTTTTCTGATTTTTGCCTCAGTCTTTCATTAAATTTGACTGAAATTACTGCACAATTAACGAGTGACTTGCTATTTAACTTTTTTGCTCTACAATCTATTCAAACCTTAAATGATGCTTTGTTTATAAATTGAAACTCACCTCCCTTTAAGATTAGTTTTTAATTGTTGCACTGTTCTGATCTGATCTTAAACAATTTTTAAAAGTACAGATTCATTTCATTTCTTTCTGTCAATAGACGCCAACTTTATCACCATCTGAGGTAAAAATGATACTTTCATCACAGAAACAATCTGCAGCTGAGTTTAAAGTTTCTTGGTGCATTTTTCATCAGATGGTTTTGCCACTTTATATAACTCTCTCTGCAATGGGATTTCACAAACTCTAATTTAGAGTTCCCAGATTTAGCACAGTGATGTCACACAACACAATCCTTTTCCTAATTATCTCTCAGTGCGGCAGCACCAGCTTCAGCACCAACAGACGGGAATAAACAATCGCAAATATCAAATGCACCTCTGCTGTTTACAAGCCAGGGTCTGACAGCTGACAAGATAGTTAAGGGGCGTCTAATACGGCAATTAGAGTGTGCCACTGTCTGTGAGGCTGCTGCTGTGACAAGGCGCCCTCTAATCACTGACTTATGACGTTGGCTAGCAGCACCTCTCATATCTGGCCCATTAAGCAGACAGCGGCATTAAGAAGCATTAAAGCAGCAAGCCCCCTTCAACTGAGGAGGCACTGACGGGTGAAAAGAGGAGGGAGGGAACGCACTGTGCCTGTTATTTCTCAGGATTAATTTGTGCATTGTTTCACATTTGGTTCAGAACATGTAAGAGAAGAGTAACATGGTAGATGTTTTTGAAATTGATGATACACAATAAGATGAAAGATTGGCCTCCAGTTGCAGGGTTTTTAAGGCAACCAGGAGAAAATTGTGTCATAGATAGCTATCAAAAACTTAATTACTGGGAATGTGTGTGTGTGGCTTTGCGGAGAGAGAGAATATCAGACAGACTTCCTTGAATGACCCGTGTCTACTCAGCTTCTGTGGTTTGCATGGATCTGGGTTGCGTCTGGCCAGGGCTTAACCTGTGTCTGGCCTGGGCCGGGTCAGGGACAAGCCTGGGCCCAGATCCCACTGCTACACTTGCACATATTTGTCACAGCAGGCTGGGGGAGGAGGCTGTGTTATCTGAGGCCTGGCCAGATACACAGCATTACTCAGTGTGCTTGTGTCTGGCCAGGGTTTCCTCTTTGGCTCACGACTTCAGAGGACGACAGTGAGGAGAAGGACAGAGGACTGTGTGCGTGCGACTTAGTAAGTTGTGAAAAAATGGTGAGCAAAGAAGTGAAAGCTGTGGAAACTGGAAAAAATCCCTCAGTGTTGTAGCAATTAGACCCAGATGCCAGTCAACACTGTATCTACAAGCTGCCATGTCCCTGCTTTGGTTGACAACTTAACCTATCTTCATTGTGAGAGCATCATTTCCAGCCCTTATCATGTTCAAGTGTGTGTGTTTGTGTGTGTGTGTGTGTGTGTGTGTGTGTGTGTGTGTGTGTGTCTCACTGCTGAATTTTGTTTAGCTGGAGGCTTGATGTTTCATGGATGTTTTGCTTGGCTCGCAGTCCCTGTCCCAGCCCAATTGTATAAACACAGACAGTCAGCAATGGCCAGCATCAGACCGGGGAGGACTCTCAATTAAAAGACTGTTAGCAGGACAAATGAACTGAAGAAATGCAGGGAAGAGGAGCTGCAGAACAAGATGGCTTTAGCCTAGACTTTTATAGTCCTTGTCCAGGAGGACCTTTTTACTGACAGAAAAAAACAGGGTCCACAGCCAAGGATCAATACTGATGCATGCAAATAAGTCCAACCCTTAAACCATACAACATATGTAGGAATCAAGGAAGACAGTATCTTGGCCATTACAATCCGTATGAAACCACAGAAGTGATGGTGATCCCAAACTAATATCCTGTACAACTCCATTACTACCCTGTCATTTCTCAAGGTTGATGTTGTAACCATATGCCCCCTGAAAACACCACTAAAACACCACCAGTCCCTCTCTGTATCCTCCCCTGACAGCCTACAATGGAAAGCCAGTCCAGACAGCTGCTGGATGCTGGGTGGGTATTGTTCCTCCTCCTTTAATTGAAACCTTTACCATGTTCAACACACAGCCACAGACCACATTTCTTGTTTTGGTGAGTTAAGCAAAGCCGAGCTTTAAATGAAAACCCTGTGTGTACGTGCGCATCTGTGTGCATGTGTGTGCCTCGTCTGTGCAGCAGCAGCTTCGGATTTAAATTTGTCTCTGCTTAGGGTCACTGTAAAACACTGGGAGCATCTTGTCCTCTCTTCCACCCACAAGATATTATCTCATCCATGAGTTAGCTGCTGAAATTCTGTCAATTTCCTGCCAGAAATGTGCAGCCAACGTGTGGAGGAAAAGAGGCACAGCGGCTTTGCGTGTCATAAAACAGGGCCCTGGCTCAGTCCAATAGATCAGGGCTTCACAGTGTCCATATTGGAAACAGGTGACAAATAAAACACGCTGAATAAAGAAAGACTTTGTAGTCAGACATAGCACGCCACAAAATACAGGGGAGCAAATACCTCATGCCCAGACTAATTTTTGCTTGTTTGATTTTGTACATTGGATTGGACTTGAAACAGAGCTTTTCTTGCCTTACAAAATGGTACAAAATAAACATCAATTAATCACATGTGTACTGTATAAAAGTCTTATGCTGAACAAGGAGGAAACAGAAAAAAAGAGCAGAGACTTTCCCCTGTAATCCCCCCAGCGTAAGGCCCCATCCTCCATGTCAGCTCTGGACAGAGCGAGAGGTCCCTGTCCTTTGTGCAGCTGTGCGTCTGGGCTTTGACACGGGGCAGAGCGACCAGAACTATGCTAATGGGAACCAAATGGGGCGTGAGTCCCCAGTGGATTACAGAAGGAGAAGAGAAGCATGTGTTTCCATGTATTCATGTGAAGACCTGGGACTCCTCTATTTTTCTTCCTCCTTTAAAAGTTGAGTGAGAGGGGAGCAGTCATGTCTGATGTTTGCACGCACTCTTGATTAATGCACTTTATGACTTTGCAGATTTTGTAATTTCTTGTCAATCTATTCATGTTTCCTATATTTCCTAAGGTCTAAACAAATAAAGTTTAGTCATTTTAGTTGCTTACCATAAGCCTTCTTAGACCTGAGTTAAAAAGAGCCAAATTTGAAAAAGGAACTGAACAATGTAAATAAACATTTAGCACAGACAGGGGAACAAGAACTTTGGTCCGTTAATATACTGCATCTGTGAAAAATTCCAGCATAAGTTTCAGATCTTTGGCAGTTTCTCTCACCCTTGTTGCACTTTACCCTCACCTGCTGTTAACCTGTGCTCTTCAGGTAGCAGATATGGATGTAGTTGTGATTTCTACTTTCCAAAATCACATCATTCTGCTTTCAGATGGTCATTCAAAATCCATGCTGCCTTTTTTTCTAAATTACATGATAAGAATCACATTTCAAAAGCACAAATCTGGAGTCCATAACTGAACACTCCAAACAATTAAACTGTAATCGAAATCTGTCATCAGTTGGCAGAGCAAATGACGTCCAATTTCAACTTAAACCACACGTCAAGCCCTTTCTTTTTCTGTTTGTCAGCTGTCAGATACGACTCACGCTCTGCACCCCTTCACACACATCCAGACACGAGAACAGCCATTACTCCAGAGTCAAAAAAACAAACACAACTCAACTAAATATCTGTTCCCAAAATTCTCTCTTTTTTGTGTAGCTTGATTCCATCTCAGAGAGTCAAACCTCCCCACCATGTGCCCCACCCGAAGAGACTTTTCACATCAGATCAATGACAGAAGTTTCAATCTGACTCACATATGATAAACATCTGTGCGTGTACTTCAGGACAGTCATGCTTGTTTATCAAGAGGACCACTAAAGGACACCAGCTGGCTTTGATATTGTGAAACCTGGAGGGAGAAGGATATCACAATACTGAGGCAGAAACACACACCCTGTGATCTGGCTATCATATGCCATGCTCTCTGTGTAGATAGAGAGCTGTACCTCACTGTAAGCACTGGACTGCACTCTCAGTTCAAATACCACAGTATCAAGGGAGTAGCAGTTCCTCCCATCTTTTGTGTAGACAGCAGGTCCAGGCAGACGACCCTGGTCCAGGCCCCTGGCCCCTCTCAGCTCTCCTCAAAGCATTTCCCCAGCCAGAGATCAAACCATCTACCCAGTGACAGACCTCTGGGTGCACAGATTCAAGGCCAGGTTCAAAGCTTGGTGCTCAGGGAGGGAGGGAGGGAAAAGAGAGAAGGGAGGAAGGGTAGGTTTGCAGAAAAGTAAGAGAAGTGAGATAGCAAGGGAGCATGGGGTGGTTTGTTGGGGAGGGAGGGGGGAGCCGTGCAAGCTGGTGTATTGAAAAAGGTAGGGAAGAGGTGTTGCTGCAAAAGTGGAGGAGCCAGAGTGAAACTGATGAGGAGAAAAAGAGCCATGCTAAAGATGTCAAGCTGGATTTTTCTCTTGTGTGATAAAACTTTTGCTGCAAGTTTGTAGAAATTTTATGATAAACTAAAATACTGTGTCTGAGTAAAGATTCAAGCTAGAATGTGTTTAGAACTTTTGATAAAATACATATGATACAACCACATAGTTGTTTATATGACATGAGTTTATATCTGCTGATAGTTGTTGAGAAAGTGCAAAATATTCCTGTTTGTACAAGTATTTGTCACTTTTTTCCATACCTCAGTTCAGCCTAATTTTAAACTCTTAATATTATGGAAACAGAGTGTAAGGTTTTGAGACCGTACTTTCTAAGTTTAGAGGAAGAAATTGACAAAGTGTGAAAAAATGGCGCATTTTATATGCAGAAAATAACAATTATCATTACCATCTGATAAATTGCTTGAAATATCAACTTATAGTTAAGAATGATACTTAATTTTCAACAGGGTTAACTGCTCCAGAAATTAAAGTGGATAAAAGCCTGAAAACAATCACCAAGCTGATTTTTGTAGCTCTGAGTTGCACCTTTCTGTTTGGTCACTGTGAGGACAGGGCAAAAATGATAAAACACGGTCGTCACTGTACTCCAGATCTGCTCTGATCTTCAGCCTATCAGAGGGAGCACTGACCTGCACCAGATATGGACAAGTCCCTGTCAGACTTGACACCTGCACTCGCTGGCCCACTGACCGCTCTTGCCCAATGCAAATATCACAGTGACAGCCAGCAGTACAACAACACGCAAGGATTCTGTCTGGAGACTTAAGGGAGTGACATGTCCACACAGTGCGACCAGACACACTTGCAGTGGGAGTAGAGAGAGAAAAGGAAAGGGAGAAGGGACAGATATAAAACACAACTTAAGGAATGAAAAGGGGGGAAGTTTTTGGTGGGAATAAAGAGAAGGGAGAGAAGATGACCAACTCTGTCTGTTCTTAACTTCACTCCTTTATACACCCTGACACAAACAGAGAGTATTAGTCAGAGCCCAGACTTATTAACAACCCCCTCTGTGAGGGGTCATTTCCATGGCGATCACTGCTCTGCGTGGGCGATGGGACACACACACTCACACACTTACTCAAGCACACATACACATGAGGGTGCAGACTTACAGTAGTTTGACGACAGGAGGCCAGCACTGCTGAGACTCCCCCAAATTGACATTTTAGTCATCACACAAGTCCACAGGGTGGGACTCTACCCTCTGAGCCACACACACACACACACACACTCAAGCACACACTCAAGCACACACACACACAAGGGCCCTCACTCCCTCTCATGCAAACATGCACACACCAACACCCACACTCTGTGAATTCCCCTACTCAAACCAGCTCCCAGCCAGGGAAATCTTGGAGGAGTTCCTAGATTAAATCTCAGCAATAGCTCTTTATTTTCTTTGACCATTTTTAATGTAAAAACAGCTTGCAATAATTGTGTGTAAGCAATCTGCAAATTATGTGTATGCCATTTTTCAACTAAACTGAATACTACTGTGGACACATTGGCTTCCTTTCAAGACACACGACTGGGCAATAATATTTGTTTCTTTCCTCAGAGTTTTGTTCAAACACTGTGTCAGCACGGCGGTTTACTTGTAAACACCTGGTGCTGCACACCCAACAGCTGTGGAAATACAAAACTGTATAAACTACACTAAAGCAGGGATAATTATTCTGTTCAGATATTTGTAACCAATTGCTCCATCTAACTTGCATCTTACACATTTTTGTGTGCGTCCGTAAACAATCAGTTTATGAAATATCGGCAAAAGTGGCCCAAATATTTGTCATCTTCTGATCTGTGAAATGATTTACCTTAGCCAGCATCATGTGAAGATCTCTCCTGATTCGGTAATTCCCACATTCCAAGAACTGCAACTTTTTATTATCATATTATTATCATTAACAGTCTCGTTAAGAAACTACAAAGAACAGAAGGAAGACAGGAGAGATGCAGATGCAGAGAGAAGGGAGAAACAAAGAAAAAGAAAAGATTTAGCTAAGGGCAACATGAATGCAAATGACAGGAGTGTCACTCCTAAAACCACAAGATGAGGAAGAAAGTGAGGAGTGTCTTTGCATTGCTTCGTGTGTGTGTGTGTGTGTGTGTGTGTGTGAGTGTGTGTGTGACAACAACAGAAAGAGAGGGAGGGAGGGTGGGGAGACAGACGGCAGACCAAAGGAAAGTCCATCTGGGTGTTTTAGCCTTTATCAGTCTTACAAAGTTCACAGATAGAGGAACTGAAGTGGAGGCTAGACGCTGTTCCCAAGTCACAGGTCACAAAGGAGACACAGAGCAGCTCAGACAGGTGTGGAGCAAGAAAGAAAAGAAAAAAAAACCTTACAATTGGTTGAGGAAAGCTATCGTGATTGCCATTCTACAATCGACCAGACCAAATTGCAAACTCCCTCTCAGGACCGTCAAAGTCCGCTTCATTTGGCTTAAGCTGGAATCCTTATTCCTGCAATTATAAAGCTATTGACTAATTCGACATATGTTAGCATGTCTTCCAGCCCTTGAGTGCTTGTGTGCCATTGAGTCATTAACTTTGACAAATTGTGACAGACTTTTTTATTGCCACCCAATCATGAGAAACAAGGCTGTGGCAGAGGAGGTAATGAGTGGCATGTTTCTCCTCTTCCTCTTCCCCTCCTGTTCCTCTCTAACTCTTCCACTAAGATTCCTGTACACTCCAAGACCCCTGCACCTCAACCCCTCCATATTTATAATTTTACCACATCCTAACAATAACACGGCCGGTACTCAGCAGAAAACACGCGGGCCCTGGCCTAATGAATCTCATGCCTTTACCGCGGTAAAATGGCCTGTAAGTATTACCAGCTGCGACACTCTCGCTCTTTCTTGCTCTCTCTCCTTGGCAGTGGCATTGAGTTTGGGAACGCAAGGGTGAAGGGGGGGAGGAATTCAGGGAAGGCTTGAGAGGGAGGGGGGCAGACACATCTGAGTGCAGCTGGACAGGGGCGAGAGAGAGAGGTGGGGGACGATGATGAGGAGGAGGAGACCGCAAGTCTCCGTGTTTCCAGCTGCCTTTCTCAGGGGCTCGGTTTTCTCTCCCTCCTCATGGTTTTTCGCAAGGCCCTTCTGGTCCTAGCTTAAAAAAAACACAAACACACATATACACACATGCACAGACACTCATGCACGCACGCCCTGATCCACCTCCCCTCCATCCCTCACATTCGGCCATCTTTGTTTGGACAGGGCTCAGGAGTTCCAGAAAAGCTCTCTCAGATGTGCTGAAGTAAGGGAAAAACAAAACAAACTGGCCCTCACACATGCAAGCACGCACACACACACACGCACACACACGCTCAAAATTTATGTCCACGCAAAGACACCACCAAGTGCAGTACTTTGTGCTCATACATAGCACTGTATGAAGAGGAGTTCACACACACTCCCACACACATGAACAGTTTCACATATGTGCAAGCCAAAATATTAGCTTCAACCAGAGAGAGAACAAATTTGTATGGTGTTAAAAAAAAAAAAGTGGGAAACAGTTTTCTTCATGGAGGTAGGCAGCCTCCTATCGAAGGCATGCATTCTTTTACCCAGTGTGTGTGTGTCTGTGTGTGTATGAGTGTGTGTGTCTGTGTGTGTGTCCCAATCCAGGATCGCAGCACCAGGGCAGGCCTGAAGCATACCTCGACATGTGTTACCTCTTTGTAATATTGACTTTGTTATAGCTATACGAGTGGGAGAGTAGAGCCAAGAGCCCGGGCCATGCAGTAGTGGGGCCCCTGAGCTCGCTCGAAAACAAATACCCGAACGAGCCGTGAAAATAGAAAACACAGCACCACAATAGCAATCCATAAAAACAGATTCAAATAAACTATAAACCCTCCCTCGCTGCTGGCTCTGACCTTTACATTTTTGCTCTCTAAATTAAGAATATTATTTGTCTGATTCCATTTCGGCAGCGTGTTGCTTACAAAGCCGTGGGATTTGGCAACGGAGTGAGTCTTGGCCTGACTTCCTGTCTGAGAGTGTGTGCTGGACCGACAGTAGACGTCAAAAATCCTCTTTCTCCAAAACCCTTACTTACCATTTAATTTCACTTAAAAACCAGGCTCCATCAAGGCTCAAACAAACATGCTGCCAAGATTTACAAAACTGTTACTTTCTCAAATACAGACAATTAATGAATACCATTGAAATATGTCACAAAGTAGATAGATAGCAAAAGACCTAGGTGTTTATATTTCAAGTAAAATAACAAGGACAAATGTCGAATTTTCAGATGGCACAAATAAAGACAACAGTGATAAAGGAAAAACACACATGCTGAATATTTGATTAGTTTGCAGAAATAAAAGATTGATTATCATTTTCTTGCTCCTGCGAGTGCGAATCCCATCTTGTCTCTTTCCCTAGTGATGACTTTGCTTATACATTTGAATAATGAAGGCAAGTCATTTGAATATTCCCTCTGTATTAAAAAAATGATGTTTTTACACGATGCAGCAATATTAGCCATGTTAATTGGGCTCTTTGGACTTTCCCAATAGAAAGGCTAAATTAATTACTTATGTCGACAAAATGTCAGACACGCAGATCTAATAACTACAACTGTTTCCAACAGTGTTGTTTTCAGTGTGTGCAGTTTTTGTCTGTGCCTGTGTTAGTGTGTGTGTGTGTGAGATGGTGAATTAAGTGTGAGCATCCACAGGCCTGAGTTAAATCTAATGAACAAGATGGGAACAAAATGCTTTGACATCCTCTCCATGTTTCATGGGTGGCTCTTGAGAGTCCTTCTCCAATATTCATCCCCTCTCCTCATACTAATCAGCCACTACAGTATTGACTGTTTGTGCTTGCAAAGGGACTCGTGTTAGCTTGTGTCTGCATTGTGCAAACACAGCCACATACACATTTTTTATGCTTGAACCTGCCAATCCGCTCTCCACCATGGAATTAAACTTCCAAGAGAAAGATGAATTATTTGCAAGGCGTTTGTGTGTGATGTGTTCATTAATGTGTACCCACCACCATAGGGGCCTTTGAAGTTCCACATTTTTTGTTAGCTTATGGCTGTTTTTCAGTTTCCAAGAAACACTGTATCAGCGCATTTTCTTCAAGTATGAACAAACATTGGGTGAGGAGGCGATGGGGAGATGGAATTAATATGTGTGAATGTGAAATGATCGGATCATGTGTGTGTGTTCCTACAGCGGCATCTACGCTGTTCACTCTCACGCACACACACGCACACACACACACACACACACACACACACACACACACACACATGCATTTGAGAGTGTACAGCGAGAGCGAGAGGCCTGCTGATGCCATGTTTCAGACGACCCCTTGAAGTGGAAATGAGCTTCCTCGCTTTCTAACTAGTCCATTCTCACAAAGTCAGCAAACTCTGCCACCCCTCCAAAGAAATGCAGACACCTCCCCACCCGACACCCCCCCAGCCCTGTGGTCAGCATGCAAGATGAACTCACCATCAAGGCTCACGACTGAAACATCTTGTTTCATCTGCTTTTGTTTTAATGTATGGTGAGGGTCAGGATGAAAGGGGCTCAGCTACAGTTTCTGCAGGTGGCTTTTGTCCTGAATTTCAAAGAGCTCACAACGGAGGCTCAAGAGGGACAGTGAATTCATGCTAACACTTGGGTCTTTACCCTAGTTACCTCAGTGAGGAATGAAAATTAACATGGACAGTTTATTTTTTCTCGCTTTTTCAGCTGCATTCTTCTATCAAAGAACACAAGGCCTATCTTTTTGTTAAAGTAGTCATGGATGCTATCTCAGGATTGACTTCTTTAAATAAACAGAGATACTTTTTCATTTTTTGTCTGCAACTGAAAATGTCTTGATATATATATTTTTTCATGTTTAATGAGTCATGTGGGAAGCAGTTTGTAATACAGTCTGAAAACACTGTCTTTTCATTGCTCTTCAATTGCATATTGCTTACACTCATTTTTATTTAATGAAGACGAAGTCAATGTGGAAATATTTTCATGAACCTGTTTCATTACTTTATTTGTGTGTTTGATACACCCCTAATTTTTATGTCATTACTATTTTTATTATGTTTTGTGTAAGCATGCATCTGATGTAGTGTGCATGCACGCATGCTGCTGTTTGAACCTGTGCAAGCCCCTTAGGGTCCATTCCCAGCCGTCCTCGGAGCGGGGAGCGACAGCTGTACAGTGATGCTGTAGCGATAGGCATCATCGGCTTGCTAGAGACTAATTGGTCCACAGCGCTCCTCTGAGTGGCCTCGCTAATTAATTAGAAAGGCAGTGGAGCTGAAATTTTTAATCAGGACACCAGGCTCTCCAGCTAGTAGGAAAAAAAGACACATCACCCCATCATTCCATGTAATCCACCTGACACTGATATCCCATGTTGTCATGTGAAATGTGTTATGTGTTTAGGTATTCATATGATCTGACCAGGGAATATGAAATACATTTATTACAGTGTTTTTTGAGTCATTTGAATATTGAAAATTTCTGAAATCTGTGGATCTCAACAAAGTATGCATGACTGCCATTTGCAAAGACCCTGGAGGGTGAATTTAAGGTGCGCTCTTCCTTTATGTGTTTTTGCTGCATATGCACACATTTTTATTCAAAAGGTTGAAATATGACAGTGCCAAAAGCTGGACTAAAAAAAGATTGTTTCAATCAGTGCAATCATTTCTCTCCCCTTTCTTTTTCCCTTTTTTTGTACAATTCCCTTTGCACCATAAAAGCAAAATATTACTTTTCCTTCTCCCCTATTTGTTCTTAACTAATGCAAAGCAGTTGCTCAAACCAGCACTCCATCATGCCTTCAGGAAACTGTTAAAATCACTAACTTTTTTTCACAAACTGACACTCCAGTTTTGTATTTCTCCCTGACAAGATTGATGAAAGGACTGGTGCTTTTACGCCACTATCACTGCTCTTGTGTGTCCCAAAGCTGCACACTAGCACACCACGATGATTTGTGGTGAAGGGCCAGAGTCTGTAAAGAATCAACCAGAGACCAAAAGACATGAGGCGGACTTAAACACAAGCTTCACTGGTCAGCCACTTCACAGAGAAGGGAAGGGAGACAGCATGTGTTTATCATTGTAGTGTTGGGATGACAAGCTAGCACCACCGACTGGAGTCACAGTGAGTGGGAAAACAAAAAGAAGGGACATCTACTGCAAAGGAATTAATGTATTGATGCAAGACCACAGATGAGAGGTAGAGGAAAGTACCAGAAATGTGCACACACACACAGATGTAAGTGGTGACACTAACCGTCTGTGGTGTCCTGAACTCTGTGAAGGCCTTTAGCTTTGCTCTGCTCTAATCAGCCCGCCTGCTCTTATCAGCCTGTTGCTTTAGCCAAAATAAACACACACCGCCTTTTTATTGCTTTGTTTTCACAGGTCATTAGGGGAAGGAGAGAAGACGCATTGATTAGTTTTCCAGACCACTGGATTATTGTTGTGTTATGACTATCATCATTAAGTTTCATTAAGCCTGTGGTTGTTCTTGTTTCCAGAAAATGAAGACGTTGCAGGAAAGGCGAGTCGGTCGGAGAGCAGACGGCACGCCACATTAATCTGGAAGGTAAGCCGAAAAACAAAGCAGCTTATTTAAGTGAGATACCTGTTAAAAGAGGTAGTTGTCAGGGAGTGGGAATCTCACACCTCAAAAAGTATTATTACTACTTTCAGGCTAATCACCAACACTGAGCTGCAGTACTTCTTTCCACATTTTATTTGAAGTACATTAAAGCAAATTTAACGAAGCAGCAGCAACCTCTGGCCAGGTCCTATCAGCCAGCTTTGCTCTGGAGCTACACATTTGCTCCAAAAACTAGGAGGAACTGGCTCTGTCACCACTCTAATTAGCATGTGTTAGCTAGTTAGTGAGAGGGCGGCCCTCTGTGATGTGTACTGAACTGGAGTAAAACGTCGGGCAAGGACTCTACTAATGGCCCACTTCCTCCCTACGGAAAACCTCCCCACGGTTCCTCACATGCTGGCATCAGTGCAATGATGGAGCAGGCACCCACAGGGCTGCCACAGCGCAGGGTGGGTAAAGGGGGGGCATAGAGAAAGGGTGTCTGGCCTAACTGGCATCATTCTCTGTAAATGCGATTTTCTGCGACATAACAGTAGGTGACAATGACACATGCACACAGGCAAACTATGAGTGACATGCAGACTAACAGACCCATCGGCCTATGAAATAGTTCAGACAGCTGGGGCTGCTGTGTACGCTAGCTGCCCAAGAGTGTCGGATGCATTATTTAAAGGAAGAGCTGGAGCATTAGCGAGGTCTTTGGCACTTGCTTAGCGCGCGTAGGCGCCGAGCAGCGACAGGCTAGCGGGTGTATCTCTGTCAGTGTGAGTAAACAAACAGAGGGGACATGGTGTGACAGAGCAAATGGCGTGCCTCGCACACACATGCAAACTCATCAGGGAGCTGAGAGACAGAGAGAGAAGAAGAGGAGGGGTGGGTGGCATCCATATTTATAGGGCCTTTCTAGCATTTGTCCCCAGGCCAAATACTGTAACTACACTCAGCTAATGTCAGAACAGCACTTAACCAGGCATTTCCAGTATGGCATGGTCAATGGGGAATATGAAGGATAGATACAAGACAAGGGCAGAAAAAAAAGAGAAAAACGGAGATGAAATATTGTGGGATTGTGCAGTGAGGTGATTATGTACTGAAAGAAACACAAATCTCTTTATTTCTTTTTCCTCTTCGTCTATAATTTTTAACTTCTGCTGCCTTTGGAAAGTTGTTTAAAGGTAACAATGGGCTTGCAACAAACAGGTGAAATTGTTTCAATTTTACAAGCAGTATGATGCCTTTTGCCACCAAATCATAAATGTGTCCAAGCTTTTGTGCTGACAGTGTTTCACACTTATGAGTTTTTAGCAATTTTATACATGGGTTATACTGATAGTTTCAACTGTAGGAGAGATTTTTTAATGAAACTTCCAAACTCCATGCTTCATGCTCTATTACTTATGTCACATGAAGTCATTGGCACTCATCACTTTACTTGAGAGCTGCTGACACAGTGCCAAATATGACGTTGGAATAAATACAACACAACCTCTCTAAGCTAGTCACAGAGTAAAATACTTGTCGACAAAATGACTAACCCCAATACGCCCTGCCACCATTAAACCTGTTGACAGCAGTCAGAGGGCTGACCTGTTTTTTTCCTGCTGGATTTATGAGAAGTCATTACCAACTACTTTGTCTTCAATGTAAGGAATGGCCTGCACCACATTGGTCACCTGTCCCCAAGTTTATCATGTGTCAGGCTTGGTATTCACTGGCATTACGCCCTCTGGCACTCAGAGAGGCTCAATGCTCACTGGCATGTCCCTTTACATCACACACATGCTGTGTGATACCCCCAAAGAGAGCTGAATAAGTGGACAAAGTTGCTCCTTTTAGAACAATCTGTCATTATCTCAAGTGGCGTTTAATTGTTTTTGTGCAGCAAGATCCATTATGCATCCACTGAGAGTGCAGGGCTAATTGTGGAGGATTACATTTTATCATTTGTTTGACTGCCAGCAGTTCCGCTTTATTTTTGGGGTGATGCAATGAATACCAATGTTTATCACCGTGTTTTGAAATGGTCAAAGTCGCTTTCCAAAGAAAGGTTACTACCAACACGAGGCTCATCATTTCCACCGTCATTTTTAACTCTTGACAAACCAGCTAGGATACTGAAAGGCTGTCAGATATGGCAACTTTTGCATGAAAGGCAGTGGAATAATAAGGATTGAGAGTATGATGATGATGTTCTTATCGTAATACTTCTCCTAAGGCATGAAGTTTTTCTTCTTAAAATTTGTGCTCTTATTGTGTCCGCGCATGTGTGTGAGTGTGTGTGTGTGTGTGTGTGTGTGTGTGTGTGTGTGTGTGTACTCCGGGGCACTGAAAGGTGAATATCGACAACACAGAGAGAAAGTGAAGAAGACACATGAAACAGATTCATTAAGTTTGTGCAGTAAGTGTACAAGTTTGTGTGTATGTGTGTGTTTTCACACACTGACGGAGGGTGTACATTGTTAATCTTGATGAAAGGCTCTTTCTTTTTCCTTCCAGTGAGTAAAAGATAATACTAGTAAAGCCCTTGGATTTAGCACGCTGGGATAATGAAAGCATTTGTAATTAGCAATTAGATATGACCAAATGAAGGCGGACTAACGGAGGCAAAACTCAGCATCAAGGTTGCTTAATAGAAATTTGACAAACAGTGTGCTTAGTCTGATTTCTTTGTGTTGAAATAGTTTGAGTGCAGGCAGGGAGGGGTGGAGAATGAGGAAAGTTGTATGTATTTACATTTGACACAAACAATAACATGGAGTCTGTCTTTCTAGTCATGCTCCATCTATGAAAGATGAGTCTACAGCATTGACGAGGCTGCCAGGTTCACAGACGACTGTATTTCCCAGACTTGCCAATTGAGGTGAGAGAGCCACTTAAGCTCCCTTGCACACATATTATCAGCATTACCATATCTGGGCCTAACTGCAGCAGAGGGGAATAATGTGTGTCAGGAGAGTGTAAAATTATACCCAAAACCAACACTGCTCTTTAAATCCACTTCCTAAGTCCCCACTTCCTTATGTATTGCCAAGCTCACAGTGTCAAACACTAATAAGCCAGCTAATTCAATTACAACTCGACGTCTTTGAATTTTCCCCCCAAAAAGAGACTTTTTGAATAGATTCCCTCACAACTCTACACAGAACTCTTCATCATAAAAAGCAGCCTTTATTCATAAGCTTCAGCGTACTAACAGGGGAACTTGCTGCAGAGCTTGTTAGCAAAACACCCTGATCTGAGGCAAGAGATGTGTGACTAAAGCTGGGTCTCTTAAGTGTCTGTCACCCTGATCTAACCCGAGGAGAGCTCTTTGTACCCTGCTTTCTCTCTCTGTTTCCTTCTGTCTGTGCGCCCACTCCGCAGTGACTAGAGATGAGCCCCACCATGTAGCTTCAGGTGACAGGGAGCTCCTTTTTGTTGTCAAATCCTGATGGAGCTTCCACATGAAAAACATTTCACTCGAGCTTCTGCTGCCGACGCCGCCTCCTTTTCTTCCTTCCTCTCTGTAGATGTCAAAGGCTACAACCGCAGCGGTGATACGGAGTCAATCGGGCACTCCTTTCCCCCTTTGCCCTCTCTTTTTGTCATCCTTTTCCTCGCACTATTTCCTACATCCCTCTCACTCTTCTATCGTCTCCTTTTATGACCAGGCTTTTCTTTTTCTCCCTCCCTCGCCCTCCTTCCCTCCCCTTCTTCTGGCTTATAGATCTGAGTTTGGTCTCTGGAGGAAAATACAAGTCAAGCCATTGTCATTTCAAACAGCGTGATAACCAGACACTGGGCTGCCCACTGACAACTCAGGGGAACTGGCCCTGGCTTTGACTGTTAGCTCCCCCTCTCTCCCTCCTCTCCCTCCCTCTCTCTTTTGCTTCCTGCTTCTACTTTTTTTTCAGAAATTTCTCTCTTTTTTTTCTCCCTCTCAAACTCACCTCCTCTCTCTTCTTCCTCATCCTCCTCCACCTACCCACCCACCCCTCCTCGAAAGAGACTCACTGTTGTTTGTTGCTTGCCATTGCTGCTGGTGTCTTGCATCTGCTCCTCTCTTCTCTCCTCTCTGTGCCGGTGGGGGCCGGGGGGAATAGTTGTCTTAGTGTGTGTACCAAGGTCAGTGCTCTCCACATGACAGTTCTCTGCCTCTCGACAAGGCGGGAAATCAATACTTTCGGACTTGTGGCGCTGCCCTCGGTGTAACAACAACACTGCCCGGCGCAGAGCGCAGCTCACGCACCTGACACATCCCCAGCCACCCCCCCAGGCCCTCACCAGGGAGCCCCTTCCACTCTCATCCTGACCCCTTCATATTTTCACCAAGGCCCTCAGTTTCTCTTTAATACACTGTTTCTTTCTGCACTTGTTTCTCTTCAGGGCCTCCAACCTGCTGTATCTGATTCTCTGTATCTTTTATTATGCAATGCTTGCTTCTATTATACCTGTGGATGAACTGTGCCTCTTGTATCTACAGTATGTTTGTCTCTGAGAGGGATCTATGTGTACTCCAAAAGTGTGATCTTTGCAGAGATCAGACCGCTGTTTGGAGGGGTTGCACAGAACGCGAACAAAATGAAAGACCTGTTCATTAAAGAACAACAAAGAATACACACTGTTACTCACCCTGACCTGCAGTGACAAGATGGAAAAGAAAAATAAGTACTATGCACTTTTTTGACCACTTTAAAGGTATTCTTGTAAGTGCAGCATTTTGTTTTCATTTCAATCTTGTGTGTCTGATTTTACAAGTGTATTGTGGTGTATTGTATTTTGTACCCCTTGGGGTCTTGGCTGGTGCTCTGTCTGCCTTAACCTTTTTATGAAAGAGAGGAGAGGTGTTCTCTTTTCGTATCATGTTTTGGCACTGAGCAAGTGGAAAGGTAGTGAGCCCTAAGAGTAGAGCCATACATCCAGATTTAACTTATTGGATGCATATAGTCTGAATTTTTGAAGACAGTGATCCTGACTGAACCAGATATTGAGTTTTAGTAGAGCACCCAAGCAACTACTTTAAGTTTCCAGGACTGTGTTAAATGGTTTTCATAAAGGTTTTTGGAATGGTTAACAACTACAAAAAGCATTAAAACACACTGCAGAGACACTCATTCGACTCTCAAGCCACAGGTGATTCTGTGCCCCTGGTAGCCCCCATCCTAACCATGAACCAGCCCCTCTTAAAATCAACCAATGACAGAAAGGTATCTAAAGAACGTGTGAGAAGGGCCCTATGAACTGTGAGATCTCAGCCCCTGAGCAGTGTTTATAGGAAATGTACATGTTGCTCCCACAACCCATACTCTCACTAACCGGAGCCATGGGCGACATTTTAAGCTGTGCTCTAAAGCCTAACGCGCCTCCTAATGCCTTTTCATCGCCTGATAGACACCCAGAGAAAAGGCGAAAGCACTGGCAGTGTGCCCCACGCCAATTGTTAAGCCTGCCTTTTGGCCTGCTTGTAATGATGAGTGAGAGAGAGTGTGTGTAAGGCCAATTACAGCTCTTGTCCTCAAGCAGTCAAACTGAGTAAAACTCCTGCTCTCAACCCACACGCAGAGGAGCCACCATTGACCTGAGCCCCAGAGTCTCTCCAAGGGACAGCCGCAGCTGCACTCTTTGTGTGCGATCTACTGGATGTCCATCGACAAGGCCATCTTCCATCATCCCCTGGCTTCCTCCCCTGGTTTCAGCTGTAGTAAGGAAAATGCATCAAATAAAACAGCCACTTTAATGAATTAGATATTGAGCTGTTCATTAAAAAGAATCAAATTCCCTGAAGTCAGCAGGGGATACACAGTCGCAAAGTGTAACCTGGGGATAGACGCCACTTGTTTAGAGGAGTCATAAAACACAGGGATGTGATGACTCTACTGAATGTTTGCCAGGAATGTCGAATGTGCAGGAATTAGGTGACTTCTGTTTAAGTCAACAGTGTTTTGTTGTTATTTTCTTTTTTTGCAGTCATGGCAAAATAGATTTTCCTTATCCTCACTTCCCCCTCATGTTTCTTTTGTCAGTATTTTCTGTAGTCAGACTTACTGGTGACAAAGGCTTAAACAAATCAAATTTGCTCCTCAAAAAAGCCTGAGATCTATGCCGTTACAACTGTCTGACTGTCTGACTTTGCAAGTTCAAATGAAAAATCCCTGGCAAGTGGAATTATACATGTGTGCAGTCATTTTCGTTGGCTGAGAGGTCTGGTAGAGCTTTAAACAGTCACTCCAGCCTCCCTGGAACCTGCCTGTTTCTTGTGTTTCAGTGTGGATTTAAAATACAAGGAGCACACCCCTGCTCGAGGACAAGGGAGCAAAGCCTGTGATTTGCTTCGCTTGTGCACTGATGAAGGCTGAAACTAAGGATCTGTTTTATCTCTGAAGTGGCTTTATCTCTTGCAAGCTACCACCAGCTTTGCCCCACACTTGATGGTGAGATTTAAAGGATGCCGTCCTCACTTTCTCCTCTTATTCTGCTTCTCCCTGGATGAATAGGATCTAGACAGCCACATCTCCCTGCTGTTTTTTTCCCAGTGACAGCCTTTCTCATGAATTAAAAGAGGAACCCATTGATTTTCCCATTGCTTAAATTTGCAACTTAATCCCCAAGATATGCCCAGAATGTACGGCTCTGTCAATAGACGGCACTGCCACTGATGAGAGACAGCACCAGTAAAAGGGTAAGAAAAGGGAGACAAGACAAAGGAGAGGAAGAGAGTGGTGAGAGTGGTGGTTTCTGGCTCTGGGTTTAAAATCTACATTAAACTATTTGAAAATGTATGCTAACTATTAACACTGGCTCAAATGTATTACCACAGACATAACACATCATCTAACTGAGCCACCAGGAAACTTAGAAAGAAGTACAGACCGGTACAGTTCCTTAAGTCTGCTTTCCCGGAGAGGCAAACGGACCACATCATTATGTTTATATGGCTAATAAACCAATCAACATTGTACGCCTGTGTAGTGTAACCAGGACCAACGATCGAATATCATTATATAACAAAAAGCCAACACACTGGGATAAAGTTGTCTGGGAGTGAAATGGAAAAAGCACACTTGTCCCCTCAAAAGGAGGAAGTAACAGGATATCACAACCTCTCCCCAGGAGCAAACAAGGCAGAGAGCATATGTCCTAATTTACAATAAGCACTGTAATGTTCTGGTCTGACTGCTAATGTAGCCTATAAATCTCTGCTCCTCTGCTCTACATCAGTGTAATACATAGTATTAATAGTCTGATGTGTGCAACCAGTGCAGAGCGGCCATAGGCAGAACATAATGTTTTATATCTCCACATAAACAAGATGAAAACAGTCATGATTTAGAAAAAGTCAGAAGATAGTATTTTGAGGACCAACTGGACACTGTGTACATGTGAAGTAACAGAGTGACCCACACAGATTTCAGCCTCCTACACCTCATCTCTGTTGTAAACCCTATCCCATAAGCCTCTGGGGTGGTATGGCTCTTTGCCAGTAGCTGTGCTGTTGTTGGCAATGGATTTCCTTTGTGGCCTCGGTACTTGTGTAGGCCATAACATGATACACACAAAGGCCAGCAAAAGTACACCAGTATGCAGTCTCTCTCGCACACACAAACTTGGTCAAGATATGCGCACTGGGTGCACACATCCACACAAGCAATTATGCACAAAATCACAATTCTCAGCAGTCATCCAGAGAAGACCCGCAGCCCTGTAGGAAACAAGGAGGAGGAAAAAAAGCACAATGTATCCTTGACGGGGTTCATCTGTTACCAGTTTGGTGCAGATGCTCAGGTTTTATTGCAGCAGTCTAGTATTTCATGGCAGATTTAGTCAGCGGTTTGGTTCTTCAGTCACTACTGCTTTAATGAAGGCACATCAATTGCAAATGATGTCACATCAGGAATAAAGTTTGTATGCTCATCCCAACTTCTGTTATACTCACTTACTTATAATTTTGCTCTCAAAGAACTGTAGTGTTCAAATGTTGTTAATTCACCAGGACTGAATGTACATGTAGAGCTTGGATCAGATAATTGACCTGTTTGCTGTCCAAACTATTCCGGGAACTTCTTATATTAAAGTACCACATTAACTGTTCAACTCACATCAAGGTGCCTCTCTGCCCTGATTTTAACAAAAAGATTTTTTTTTCAAAAATCTAGACTCTTATGGCTTAACTGTGCAACTCATGCACATAACAACAGTTTTTGAGTATGACACAACTTTTATTTCATAAAAAGCAGACAAAACTGCATTCACTTTGAGTCTGCCTTAATAAATCGACACAGCTGAGTAAAAGCACATGAGCATCATTAGAAAATGAAGTCTCCATCAGCCTCCACACATATATATACACATACATCCATTTGCCCTTTCTGTGTGTCAACACAAGCAGCGCATGCCGGCGATGCCTCTCCGTCTCAAGACAGAAGCGTAGCACTGAGTGTCTCTTAACTGGCTCGTTTAGTCCTGATGGCTTAAATGATTTCATCACTATTAATGACAGGGACCGTGGCTCCCCGCGACGCGTTGCCAGATGCTCGGGGACCACTGGGCTTCCCGCTCTCTTATTCACACTCCCAGCCGCCTCTCCTCATCTCCTCATCCCTCCTTCTGTGCAGTCTAATGATTGTCCTCTACATGCCCCCTACCATCCTATTCTTTCTGTTTTTCCTCAGCCGCTGCGGCCTCCTATGGATACTGAAAACACGATGTAGAGACAGTGTTGGCACTCACATTGCAGAGAGAGCAGGGTCAGTGCGCTGCAAGGCTGCAACTCTGTTAACAAGTCATCCAGCCAGAATGTAATTATTCCAAATATCCATTCCAAGCACTGAGAAGTTCAGTGAAAGCATGATCTCCAGAAATACAGCCTCTCTCTCTTTCTCTGGGCTATCAGGCGAGCCAACAAATCAGCTATCAGCCCAGTTCCCGAGCCACTGTCGGGGTCAGAGGTCAGACAAAGAGGGTCAGCTGGCACCGGACCAGGCCGCCCTCAGAGGTCTGTCCTCCAAATGGAATCAAAAGACTTTTTGACGGCTGCAAGCCATCGCCACACTGCTTTCATTAGCTACCTCACATAATTGGGGAGTTAATTTTGAGACAGATGCACAGCATTGTCTTGAATCAATGGTGTGATTTTGATTCATCTGGATAATGAAAGAATTAAGTACCATTTTGGTCTCTCTTTCTCCTGTCTTTCTCTGTCTTGTTGAGTTGCAGCTAAGTAATTGCATTTTAATTCTGTATGTGTCTTTGTGTGTGTGTGTGTGTGTGTGTGTGTGTGTGTGTGTGTGTGTGTGTGTGTTAATGTTTGTCCAGGAAACTACTACTCTTTGATAAATGCAGAAGAGCTTTTCTCTTTCCTGGCATTGTAACAAATAAGCTTGGTGAGGGTTACATTCAGAGCTTTAATAAATAGGCCCTCAGAATTTAAAGAAAAATTGCTGCACAATGTTTGAATGAACTCGTAGTGGGCAGTCTGTGAACTAAAGCATATTACAGTAAAATTAGAAGTCACCGCTTCAACATGTGTTTTCACTATGAAAGAGCAGGTACAGTTTCACCTCATATGTGGCCCTTGGATATAATACAGTAACTGATTGCTGCTTTTAAGGAGTTCCAAGTGTCGTGCACTGATTTTTTTTTTTTTTTCTGTAGACTAGAGGTAAAGTTGTATTTAATCAGTTCCTTTCACCTTATATAAAGATCATTAATAACAATTTAAAAGTACTTATTGTCCCTGGTTGTCCTTTTGTGCACTTGGACAGGCATCCACTTTGGAGGTAGATTGTGCGTGTGCTGTCGTGGGTAAAACAGCATGTGTTTGTATGTGTGTGTGTGTGTGTGTGTCTCCAGTTATAATTTCCCAGAGCCTAAAGCTTCATTGATTCAGTTTCTCTTGTCTTCCCAAGAAACAGGGCAAGGATTATGCCTTTAAAACGAGCTTTCTCATTGCAGATATTAGGTCATTAATTTCACAGGCTTACATATGAAAATATTGACTCTTCCCAGACACCCCACTATATCCTCTGTTCCTGCCGAAGCCTTGCATAAATAAATCTTTTCAAGTATGCAACATTGATATGCCATTGATTTATTTGTTTGAGGATCTTATAAATAAGCAAATGAAATGGATTATAGAATGAGTAATGAATTATAGTTTAATTAATAAAACTCTTGATTGATTTGTATTGGAATATTTTCGCCATTTGGATCCATTGTAGCTTAAAAACTTTAAGCAAGATAAGTTCATGACTTCCAAAGCATTAAAAAGGAAAAGATTTCGTGACATTCAGCCTTTCTTTTTCAAGTGTTTTCTTCCACTATTAGAAAAAAAATGGTATTTGATTTTAGCACAACTCTACTCCTTTGCTTCACTTTCCGCTGTAGCTGTTCCTCATCTGAATCCCACTGGAATAAATGATTTGTCTTAATGAACCTCCACAGAAACTATGACACAGTTATTCTTCAAATCCATACTGACTTGTCATTCCCATAAATTAAATAAATCCATGATTCACTGCGTGGATGGAGGGACCCTGAGGACTAGGACCTGTCTACACGTGTGCTAAAATTATCCAGGTCATGAACATATTAAAATGGAAAACAGTCTCAGGGAAAGACGCGGTCCTCCAATGGGAGTGGGTGGGAGATGGGTGCAGCTTTATGTCCCCACATTGCAGATAAGGGATGGGCAGACTTCAGGGGAAGAAAAGTGCGGGAAAGAGGCAGAGGGGAGAGATGGAGCGAGAGTACAAAGGTTGTCGCAGACTAGTCACTGCAGAGAAGGAGGGGAAGAGGAGAGGTGGAGGGAAAGGATACGTTCCAACCTCTCACATCTGTTATTCGTTTGTCCCGAGCTGGGAAGAAAATAGCAGGAAGCATTCTGGTGGTGGCGTAAGATGAAAAGACAAGAAGATAGAATAAAAAAACATGTGTCGCACATGCACTGTGGCTGATTGGATGTGTCCCATGGATTATCCCCAGGAGACTCTGCCAGCTCGGAAAACATACAGCAGCTATGCATGTACAGCTCATGAGACAGAAAAAGATTCCCTTCATTCACAAAGCAGCTTGGCATGCACTCTGAGTGTCGGAGATCTACGCCTGTGGCCTTGACAGGCTGTTGTCGAACCAAACCTCCCAGTTTTGTTTTGGCCATCATTACACACACACTGCTGCTACAGCTTCAATTACACAGCCGACATCAGCTCACATCTGGGCTTCTGTGCTCAAACTTGCTTAACCCAAGAAGAAAAGCTTGTATCATTCATCAGGCTAAGTGGCAGTTTTGTGCTTTCTTCATTACACACAACACCAGGTGTGAACAACAGACGCAAAAAAGGAAACAGATGCAACAGTCATCGAAAACGCGACATGACAATGCCAAGTGGCGACCATTAAAAGCTCGTCACCGGCCCACACGGTGGGACCTCCCATCGCTAACGAGCTAAAATGAACTAGAACATGGACAGGTAGGAGTAATGCCTCTACAATTATGCAAACTGTGCAAGTCTGCAGTTGTACGCACATGTATGTGTTTGTGTCTGAGTGGGAAAGTGTGCACAAGTGCTCTGCCACTTAAAGCCCATCCCACAGCTCATTAACAGTAATAAGTGACTGCCGCCACTTCTTTTTTGTCAGTGGGGATGTGAGCCAATCAATAGGGTCATTTCACATCATAACGGCTTACCAGAGCACATTATGGCACTTGTTCATGGCTGGGAATGGCTGCCATTAGTGGCATAGCCAGATTAGATAAGGGCTGGGTGAGTGGGGGCTGAGGTGGAGAGGGGCAGATGGAGAGAGAATTAAAGAGGAGGAAGAAGGGAGGTGGATCAATATATGGATAGTTATGGAGATAACATCACAATAGGGTGTCTGGGTAAGATAGCATATTACAGACTCTAATTTTTTCTTCCTTGTGGGAGTTAAAATGGGTGTATGCATGCATGTGTGTGTGTGTGTGTGTGTTTCTGTGACAGACAGGAAAAGAAAGAGAAAGAAATGAGGGACGTCTAAGGTGTGTATTTGCTCGAGTTATGATGCGAATGAACTCTCGTCTATGAATGACTCCATTGAGTGTGTGTGCAAATTTGAGTATTGTGTTATGAGAGAGCATGATTTACAGCTGGCTACTTGCAAGTCTACACCTTACTTTGTGTGTGAGAGTGTATGTGTGCAAGTGTGTTCGTATCTTGGGGCAGGCAGTCGTGTTTGTGCGTGCTTTACCTTGGCATGTGCGTGTGCAATCCTGTTTAATTACAGATCAGGCTTTGAGGCAGAGGCAAACAGCGCTATAATTACAGGAAACACCTCCTTTAATATTTTATGGAAATCTACTCTGTGTGTTTGGGTGTGTGTGAATGTGTGTTTTAGTTGCATGTATTTATTCAGCGTGAGAGATAGGAAAAGAAAAAGTAAAAGAGAGGAGAGACTTCTTATTCTGAATGACTTCTGGCTCCTGCCTCATGGTGTTGCTCCCATCCTTTCATTCCTCCTTTACTCTTTACAGTCTCTTATTTCAGATTTGTGTTTCCAAATGGCTCCTCTAAACGTCCTTTTTCCCCCCACTTTTGAACCACTGGCCTCTCAAATATTTATACTCCCTTTTACAGGGCCAAGAGACAGACGGGTGAAGAAAGAAGGAAGAGACTTAGATCTATTCATTAAATATGAGGAACATTTCAGATGCATAAAGAGGGGTGATGAACACACATGCTTAGGGATAGGAAGGTGTAAGTCAGGCTAAATGCTTAATGACAAACTTTGGAGAAGGTTTCTTTTTGATTCACTTAAAAGCTGGGAAAACAGAGCATAGCTTGGAAGAGAAAAAGCATCGTTTAGTAAGGTGAAATTGTTTACTTTATTCAGACTTTCAATTAGTTATGCATCTGTTTTTTGTCAATTTTATTTTCCAGTTTCTCCTCAAGTGTATGAGCAACACACACTTGGAAGTTTGCGTATTTCAACCACAAAAACATCACAATGTCATGGCTCTCAGTAGATGCTAATTTATTTATTTGTGTGTTTTTTATGTTCAGGAGGCCAGGCAGAGGCCAAATGAAACACATGTTCCCTTTTAGCCTTTTGTGACAGAAACATATACACATGCATAGACAAACACACACAATGGCAATATGCTCACACTCTGAGATGGTGCCCCATCCAGTGTCTAACACACTGGGGAACTGGGCGCAGGCTTTGCTGGTAGCATGCTTTACTACTCTTTGATATGCACCAGTCATTAAAAATAGATGGCAAGCAATCATTACAGGGATCGGAATTAATCTAATTAGCCCAGCACACGGGGCCTCTCTGGTATTGGAGGGGTGGGGGGCATTCTGCAAACAGAGCCACCCGGCCGCAAACACAGTGTAAGCAGAGAGGGCTAGGACGCTACGGGGACTAAAGTGTTGGGGAAGGGGGGGATAATCTGCCTTGACTTATTAATACGCGCAAACAAGATTTAGCTCCTCAAAGCAAACAAATGAAGCAAGTGCTAAGAGGAAAAGGGGGTGAGAAGGGAGGGAGGGAGCAACAGAGAGCGACATGAAGTCAGAGCGCAAGATCGAGGGAGAGCAAGGGGAGATGAATTATTTAAGCCTGCTTGGACTGTGTGGAGAGCTGCAGCCAGTCACCAGCGGTGAAAATGGACTTCAGGCCAGAAAAATGTGTGCGCTTCAGTCCATGCTTCCACCTTTATAAACAGCAGAGATGCACAATAAAGAGACCCTTTTCTTTCCCTTCAATCCACTTTGAAAGAAGCTTTGGCATGTCACAACATGGATCATAATCTGCTGACTGGTAATCTCCCTTCAAACACCACCTCCAAACACATGCACAGTGCTGTCTCGCTTTAATAGATCACTATAAGGGTCATTGTGGAGAGACATGAATCCTTTATTGACTCTGCAGACGATGAAGTGCTTAGCCTACAACCCTTCTTGACCTCTGTCATGGGTATTGACCGCTGCAAGGGGCTATGGGTAATAGACACTAAGGAGTGGGAAGCAGCCCTTTTTTTGTAGCTACAGGCTAATAACTGTCAGGACGTGTGCTCAGCTAAGCAAGGGTAGGTACTGCCTCTCGTGATTAAACATGAACGTAACTTCGTGCAACTTCTGAGGTTATTGCTTAAGACAGTGTTTAGCAGGCGTAGCACTGAGATTTAAAACAAATATGCAATGCAATTTGAGATCCAATGCTTTTGTTGGCCTGAGCTGGGGAAGCAATTAATGCATTGTCTCTGCTAAGTATGATATTCTGCTCCTTCACTGTTAAATGTAGCTTTTTGTTTCAACGTAAAATAAAAATGATGCAGAGGGCTGCTTTAAAATTATTTGTTAGGTCAAAAAATAAATTTTGTTGTTTTAACTCCAACATAAGTCATCTTGATTAAGACATCTTGTGTCAACCTTCGTCTTAGATGGTTGATTTAGTTGTCAGTTAACTTACTTTATTCAGGTATCAGTTTATCTATTTCGTATCAATTACACGTTTCATTGATGTTAAACTTTTGTTGCAGTTTACTTAAATTATATGTGTTAGTCAACTGAATTTTTTAAGGTAGTGGTTTGTAATAATAAATCTAATTCATCTCAATTGAATCAATCGGGTTTGTAAATCATGGATTTCAGCTTGCCAATCTATGCCGCAAAACTCTGTCAGACTGTGTCATAAAGCTCAAAGCCTGCAACACAGACGGATACGACATGCGGCATGATTGATGCTTATTTGAATTTAAATGTACAGCAAGGTCTCATATCCACTGCATTCCCTCCTCACTCATGGACTAACCTCTAGATTACAACTTGAAAGTTGTAGCTTTACTAAAAAGCTGGGAGGTGCTAAGGTGATTGTCAAGTCAGCATACATCACTGATTAATTTGTACATAGAGTTCAAATATATTTTGTAATTGACATGATGACTCATAAAAAAGAGCTGTGACAATAATTTCAATAATCTTTTGTTATATTGACAGAATATTATGCTAGAAAAACGTGTATATAAAAAAGCATTTTTTAGTGTACTGTTTCCTTCTTTTTAATTACAACCTTCTTTACCAAAAGCAACTGTATGTTGCTCAGAAGTGACAGGCAGCAGTGGCCACAGTGGCTATGTACTTAGGCTCGACACATTGCCAAACTCTCCCCTCTCTGTGGGTTTGTTGGCCATTCTTTCATCCCAGCCCCTCTAATGCTAGCAGACGGTCATTACCATCTCTTTGATAGTCAGGGTCCCAGCTGTGTGCAGGGGTCTAATACCCCTCAACCTCTGTCCCAGCCTACTCCTCCCCTCTCTATCCATCCCTCCATCGCTCCCTCACACAGCCTCCCAGCACAGGCGAAAGGTGCAGCTGAATAAAACCCACAGGAGAGAGGTGGGATGGGAGGGAGAAAGAGAGAGATAGAGAGGAGAAGAGAGGGAGCACTAATACCAAATCTCAGGTGACCAAACCGAACGAAAGTCTATCAAAAGCCAGCTCAGCAAACACAACTGCCATACTGATGAGGAGGGAGCAGAGTAGGGCGAGGACGGAGGGCCGAAGCTAAGCTCATACACCACTTCAGGGGGAACTGTGTCTTTGTGGCTGTAGTAGGTTACACAGTAATTTATCACCAAAATGTCTTTATCCGTTTCCTAAAATGGAACAGATCACAAACCAAATGGAAAGTTTGTAAATTGCATCTAAAAATACATGTTTAGAAATCTGCAGGTGGGTCTTGAATACAAGTGAATAGACCTGTAAGATATGATAATAAATCATAAAATAAATTCGTAGATAACAAGGATAACGTATTCATGGAAAAACGAGGGGAGTGCTGCCAATAGTGGAATCTTTCCAAAATGGAAGCCCCTTTTGCTGTCGTCATAATGCACACAGATAAACAAAAGGAAAAAGAATTAAGAGTAGGTGAACTGTAACAGTAGGTGCCATTTGAAAAAGACACAGGCCAAAAAAAATAGAAAATTTCACCAGTGACTCCCTCGCACGAAGGATGTAGTAGTGCTGAAAGCAAAACGACTCAGTGAAACAGGAAAAGTGTATTTCTTAGACTTTGCGTACACTCAATTTAGAGCGACATTTTTGGCACAGATTGCAAAACAAGGGAAATGCAATGTACTGAAGCACAAAAATAACTTTTTAGGACTCTTATCAGGGGTATGACAAAAGACTCAATGTTTAACATACAAAAGATAAATCATAACTAGACATTAAGCCAATAAACACATTGAAAAAAATAAAGCGTGCTTTTTAGCAGCAATGAAAATCCAACTTCAATTTTTCTTTTCTCTTTCTCCTTCCGTCCATCACCAGGTTAAGTTACAGACATGAGGCGCAGGAATGAGGGAGTTAGAGTGGTAACATACGGTACCATGAGGAGAAAGACGCCGGCCCTCCCTGACATGGCATGCGCTGAGCAAGAACCCCTCCTTGGACCCCTCAGGCATACACACACACACACAAAACACACACACACACACACACACACACACACACACACACACACACACACACACACACACACACACACATATAGACACTTAAACTCATAGTATTTGGACTTCAGTCTGTACATAAACAGACCAGTCTACCAAACACAGGCAGATGATATGAATGTGTTCTTCAGTGTTCATTCACACAAAGGCAGAAAGATATACAGCACACACAAGCATGCACACCCCCCTTTGAACCCCCCCCTTCAACAGCTCGCTCTGTATGTGTCCTGTCATATCTCCTTCAGCCGATAATTGTTTCAACTTATGGTGTTTCTTCCTGCAAGCCACAGTTTAGGGGAAGTGAAATCCTTCTAAGTGACTGTCACAATGCATCAGCCTCAGGCCAGGGACACTCGCTCGCTCCCCTCTCCCCTCTCCCATCCTCCTCCTTCCTTCAGTGAGTCCCCCGGCTGCAACCCCCCCCCCAATCTCTGCTTGCTATCCCTCACTTTAAGTATTTTTCTTGCTGAGATGCTCTGTCCGTGCCTTCACTCGGTTTCTCTTCAACGCTCTGTCTCTTTTTTCTCTGTGCGGTAACTCTCCCAACACACACCCACACACACACACACACACACACACACACACACACACACACACACACACACCCTTTCTTTTGTTAATCTTTCTCTCGCTCATTTGGCTCTGTGTTTAACCCAAAGAAAAAACTGCTGTCACAACTTCACACAGCCATTAATCCCTGCATGTGACTTGCTCTCCGCTCAATCCTTGTTCCCCCTTCAACGCTTACAATGAGAAGCTAAGCTCAAACTCGCCTCAAGTCCCGGTCTTCCTTTGAAAGAACTGTCATTCCTTTCAGACACAAAAACACACATCAATGTGAGTGTGTGTTCTCTGGACAGCGAGAATGACCCTCTTCTTGACCCTAGCATGTCACAACCCTGTGATGCATGTGTCACTTCTTCTCTGCCTCTGACCCCTGGTGCTCACATTTTGTCACCCAAGCACACAGGACAAACACGTCCTTTTCTCGTGTTGCACCTCACTACGGACAAAGTCAGACTGCTCTGCACCAGCAACCCTATGCTCTGTTTTGAAGGGTTTTTTTTTTTTTAAGTTCACCCTGTTACACACTGGAGCAGGACCAGAATCCTGCAGCTGATGAATATATTTATCATCTGATAATCTTGCGATTGCTGTTAGAAAATGAACTTAATGCCAAGAAAACATCAGGAAAAGGTAAAAAGAGGCCTGGAAAAAATTAAGCTTACTTTGTCTTAACAACCAGAACTGAAGACAAAAAAATCTGCACACAATTATTTTTTTCTTAAAGAATGTCTGTCTTTGTAAAATGGTGATTATATTTTTGTGTCATCAAAAAATAAATATGCTGCCTTTTGTAGGCTTTATGTGGACACAATAGACAAAAACAGAAGATAATAAAATACAAATACCAGATTTTACTTTGACTGCAGAACAACAGTGCCTTACTTAATTAAGCAAACACGAGAAAAGCAAACACATTGAAAAATACAACACAGTTCAGTGAAACTAGCAAGGAAATATGCATTTACTTTGGGCCTCAGTCACATGCATATGTGCTCATGTGAGCACTGTATGTGTATTTGGATGTTTCTTCCTCTAAGGTGTTTTTCTATTAGCCCAGTCAGGGTCAGGATCGGTGCTTTATTGAGCATTTTATTGGCACTGTGGACAGATCATTCACCCATCAACCTTTCATCAACCAATCATGTGCAGTGAGGGGAGGGACCAAGGAAGTCTGGCAGGGACTAACACTCTGTGGGGGACGAAAGGGGGAGTCTGGTGGTCACTCACTCATCACTTGGATGCAGTCCGACATACAGTGTGTATATGTGCTTGTGTGTGTGTGTGTGTGTGTGTGTATGTGCAAGACAAAAAAAAACGGGTCAGTCCCTGGTCACCAGATGGTAACTGTTTGGGCTGGACCATGGTGAGCCAGCGAGAGAGGGACAGTGTCTCGGCTCAGCTTTCTTTCTCTCCCTCTCTCCCTCCTGCACACATTCACACACACAAAACAAACCATGAGAGTGATGGGTGATAATGGAGCAGACACTAACAAATCTGCGCCTCCTGGCTTGTAGCCTTGAGTCAGAGAGACAAAACGTAGACAGTGCATCCAAGTCATAAGCCAGAGTACAACACTGTACTACATGTTCAGCAGACAGAGGGACCAGTGAAACTAACTGTACAGTATCCTGTTTTCAGAGGCATTTGTTGGACAAGGACATTGACACCATTGGAATTCACTTTGGTTAGCATGTTCATGTATAAGCCATTGCTTTGCACTGCAGGAGTAGCATGAGTTTTAAATACAGCGGTCTGAGTGGGACCTTGTCACTGTGTGTGGCCTTACAATGTGCAGGCTACTGCTGCTCTGGATATTAGTTCTTCAGTATGTCTGGCTATTAAATACCAATCCCCAGCCACACATTTATACGCGCATACACACACAGACCACTTCCCTTTCAGTCTCAAAGTCAGGGACATAACAGTTTTGGCTGGCAGTTTTGTGTGGGCCACAAGGAGAAGGAGAGAAAAACCAACTGTTCTTTTTGGTTGAAGCCTCCAGCTGGACACAGAAACATGGAGAAAAAAGTAACAGACGTTTGCCAGGACAACCGAGTAGAGCAGGGTCGCTGTGAGCAGCACTTGTGACTGAACAAAAAGAGACTTTCAGGTGAAGAGTATAGACAATCATACAGAAAAGACAAGAAGAGGATAAGTAGAATAAACAGAGCATTGGAGTGAAGCCACAAAGAAGGAGTGAGAGAGGAGACATGAAAAGAGTGAAATTTAAAACACAGGAAAAAAAAGGAAAGCAAGACAGAAAGAAGCGCTAGCAGCTGGACTTCTCCTGCTAATTCAGCACTTTAACAAATCAATGCCACTTGAGGAGCACAATTCACACCCTGAGTTCAGTGAGACGCATCACTGAGACTGTAGGCGTGTTTGTGTGCTTTTGTGTGTGTACAAGTGTGTGTACAAGTGTGTGTGCCTTGAGGGGTTGATGATGTTAGTGTGTGGTCGTCCACAGTAGTCCACATTAAGGTCCAGTAATGCATTAATTTATAACTCTATCACCTCAGACACCTGCATTATCCATCTGTGTCAAACATAAGGACGACCGTATCTATCATCCAGAGGGGAAAAATGGCCAGTCCAGAAAGATTAAGCCATCAGTCGCACAATTTCTTTTGTCCTTCTTTATTTTCTCTTTAGCTTTTAGCCATTGCATTCTTCCACACCACCTTCTTCTTTTGTCCTTAGCTTCCCAGGTCAGAGTGATCAATTAGAGCCTGCCAGACCTCTTAGACCGGGCTGACCACTGGAGCTTCAGAGGCCCTGCAGACATCACTATCTGCCCAGTGACTGAGCACTTAGGCTGGGCTTCAACACTCCCTTTCTCCTTACTCCGGCCCTGGAGGCCTGTATAGACGCATGTTTGTATATCGCTGATCAGAGATTGAATTACACTTGGCTGTGACCTCCATGAACTCCCGACATGTTATCACTTACAGGAGATTGACAAAACAGATTGTGAAAATAAAACAACACAAGTGTGTGTGAGCAGTGAGCGCAAAAGTGGACTCTATTTGAAAAGACCCTTGACACATATAAGTCAGCGACACATAACCTGATCCGTTATAACACTGCAGGAGCTGAATTTTACAGGTTTCCAGCTCTTCATCTGGGCAGTAACGTTGATATTTCCATGAAACATTATGCAGTAGGAAAGAATACTTTCCTCCTGTTGAAGCAATACATTACAGTTGTCAAAACATGAAAACAACATACTGCTTGTGTGTGTAAGTGTGTATTTGTGTGTTTGTCAGTTTGTGTTTGTGCAGGTGGCCCATGCTCTCTTTGTCAGCAGCAGCAGGCACTAATAACACACAGGGGGAAATGATCAATACTCACCGTCTCTATTCAATTTCACAACATCACTACTATCACAGGACACAAATGCACACACACTAACAGGGCTCTATGTAAAACACACCGATATGAATGTAAAACAAAGGGCCTTTGACGAACACATGTAGCCAGAGGGCCAGCTAAAGCAGGAGAATTAGCTTTGGTGTGAATGTGAGCAGTGCATTAATATTTATTTAGTTAGAAATACTCGCCTCAATCCTGGGAGAGAGCTCACGAACATGAGATACACAGGGTGAGTGAGGGGGAGGGGTGATAAGAAAGACAAGCAGGCAGTTCCACCTTTAAAGAGTGCAACAGTCATCACAAGAGGAGAAAGGGAATCTGCCCATTAAGACTAAGTGGATGTCTATTAGATCATGGAGGTAAGGAGGTGGGCATTTACCATCAGTCCGACTCACAAACAACCTTGTCTGCCCCTGAACTGTGCCAAGGAGTGTGAACATAACACCCAGACACCACGCTGACATCTTTGAGAGTTTCTCAAAAAGTTTCTCTCTCACAAATTTCTCTTCTCCGGCAAAATAATTTTCTGTTTGAAAGCATTCAGCCCTGACAGTTGTAGCAAAAACATTACCTCTGTGAAAATGAAGGCAATTAAAAGACTATCAAAGTCACCACCCAGTCCTGCGAGATCAAACAAATCCTGCACCCTCTCTCCCTGTCTGTCCCCTTTACTCTTCCCCTCTCTCTCTCTCTTCTTCTTCTCCTCCTCCCCAAGTGTAAAACCCCCCATTCTTATCACTGCGGTACAGTTAATCCTCCCTCTCCTCCGCCTCCTCCCCCTTCCACGGTGGCGTCCCTCAGGGACTTGCGTGAAAGGCTAAAAGGAGGGAGCACATTTGCCACTTGCCTGCGACACATAATACGGAGCAGGCAATCAACTTTGGCTTGACATGTATTTGCTCATCTCTGGGACACACACATATATATAACCCCCCCCCCCCATCACTGCTAGGAAATTGAAGGGTGAGGGTGGGGGTTTGGAGAGGGGGGAGCCCAAATTAACACTTGACATTCAATACGGTCAGGTCCTTAATTGGCCGGGGCCTTCCTGAGAAGGCAATTTTCTATTCCCCAAACTGCCCCCGCACTGCGCCATGTGCCAGTGTCATCTGTGTACAATCGTCTACGTGTGTATGTGTTAGTGTGTGTGAGGAAGAGGAAAATGTTCAAGTATTTGCCAGCGAAAAAACTGAGACAATGTGTGTTTGCATATATCTGTGTGTGGCTGTGTGTGTTTGTGTGTGTGTGTGTGTGTGTGTGTGTGTGTTGGAGCCAGGGTCCTGTCCTGAGAGAGGCCCTCTGGTCCCTTTCCTCTCTCTAATGAGGCTGGATGAATTAGCGCTACGTGACATGATTTGAACAGCGCCACCCCCCTCTTCTTTTCTCTCCTTTGCTCCCCCTCTCTCCTCTTTGTCCTCCTCCCCTCCCTCATCCCCTGCTCTTTTTCTCTTAAAGCGGTGACAGGCATCTGGTGGCCAAAAAATGCCAGGAACAACCCCGCGGCTCTCACCCTTTATGCATGCTGCTGCTTTACACCACACTTATACACAAACACACACACACCATGAAACACTTTCACCTTCCTCCCGCTCCTTTTTCCACTCACTCACGCACGCACACGCAGACTCACTTGCACTTCCTGGCGGATTCAGTTACAGTTGATGTTATTACAGCTTTCAACCTGAGAGGTATTAGGCTTCCTTTAACAGATCTGACAGCATTTACAACACAGGCAGGTCGACGCCTCTAATCGCCTCTGTGACTTCAGCCTATTACCAATTGATCTCAGAGAGAGCTTCCACCTCACCTTACGACTGATGCTCAAGCTGTCGGCTCCTTTTCCTCTTCTTTGTCATAATGCGCTATCTCTCTTTGCCGCTGCATCCTGTAAACTTGACTGCTCTTTAAGTGCTTTCATTTCACTGCTTTTCCTGCAATAAATCTCAAAGCCGTTTGATAGCCGTTGCTTATGATATTTTTATTATTTACGCTATCGAGTTATATGGGGCAGCCCATTGATCAGGCACAAAGGATCACCTTTGCCCTCATGAGGTCCCATTTAAGCCTCGAACAAGATGCTAAATTTATTAGCTGAATGCTCATGCTGAAAAATCGCAGTAAATCTGGGTGATGAATCCCTCGCCGCTGGCCTTTACAAATCTAAACTGATCAACAAGCTGCGAGGTAATGGCCTGGATAAAAGAAACAAAAGCTGCAGATTTTTTTCTTATTTATTTTTTGTGTTCGGAGGAAACACAGCAAATGGATTAAATGCCATGAAATATTAAATGCCAGTCAGAATCACACTCATCATGCAGCGGACAAAGCACTTATCGCTGAGTGTGTTTCCCGACAATGGAAGAGGCGGCTCAGGCCATTTACAGACAAAACATCAACATAGAGAGTGTGTGTGTGTGTGTGTGAGTGTGTCAACAACACAAAATCATATGAATCACAGAGCTTCCATGCAACAAGAATTCTCACTTTGTTCCATATCAAAAAAAAAAAAAGAAATGCAGCTGTCACTTCAGTTGCACAATAAATGTCATTAGAGGGGAACAGCTAACAATGTTCGGTGCCAGGGGTCACGCATGCTGACCTCCCACCTCTGGCTGGTCGCTGCGGATACAGGGTCAGACTGATTGATGCGTATCAGAGTAGGCTAATTAGATCATTTGTGAGTTAACTGACATTATAGATTGTTAGAAAGTGAAGTGCTTCTCAATATGTGGTGGTCTCACATGCAAACATGCAGTTCAGTGTGTGTGCACATGTGTTTTCATGTCTCTAGAGGTCCATTTATATGCACAGGTATGCCCTATGACAAAGGCATTTTGCTTTACCCACAAAGCCCACACACACTGTGCCATACACACACACCCACACACGCACATACCCACAAAAACAAGAGCCACCCAGAGTCTCTGTTTGCCAGAAAAAAACACGAGCTGTGGGATGCCAAGGCAGCTGCATTTAACAGTGGCCATTAAACGTTATTAATTCAACAGTGCAGACATCTTTACAAAGTCAGCAGCGAACACAAACAAATGCTCACGTGTTGCTTTAACACTTTGCGTACAAGAAAAAGTAGCTAATGAGTTAAGACTCAAGTTGCTAAAACGGTGCTAAAAGGACATGACAGTTTGCAAGAAATTTACACAATCTGCATAAAGAAAAGACATGATAGGAGTGTGTGTGAAGTGGTATTCTGTATATGCCTGTAGGACTGAAAACCTTTGTGTGTGCGTGTGTATAAGTTGGCTACAAGCCTACCACAGCCTGTACCACTAGCCTCCCTTCTCCAGAACCTCCCTAAAAATCCTCCCTGGGCCTCTAGCAATCAAATCTCCTCGGTAAGCTGGAGACAGAACAGAGCAGGGCAGAGCGGTGAGATAGACGCAGAGTTAAAATGAATGAGAGAAAGAAATGAATAGAGCAAAATTGAGGGGTAGAAATCCTCTTCCCCCTTTCTTAGTCTGTGTGCATTAAGAGACAAACTTTCATTCTGTGTAGCCTGTGTGCACACCAGTTCTCCTCACCTCACATGTGAACCGCGGACATGAAATCGCTGTTACCTGTTGGAAACCCATTTTCTCTGCTTTGGTACTCTGCCAGTACATCCAACACAAACAAACACACACTCCACAGTACATGTAGGATTAGCAGAGGAAAGAGAGAGTCAACTGTGAGCCCTGAACTAAATTACCATGATTATACATAACCATAAATAAGCCTGATGATGATGATGATGGCTTTAACAATAATAATAGCAATTCAGCCTGAGTGCTTTTTCAAATAACAGTGACAGCATTAGCCACACTGCCAACAGAAAAATGAAAGACTCAAAGCCTTGAGAGCTCTTCTTCAGCTTCTTTTGCCGCTGCTGATGGGGCAAATTGGCAGCCAGAGCAAGCAGACAGGGGTCCTTAAGACGGATGTAAAAATAGTTGGCTGTCGATTTTCCCGTTGCGCTGGCATTGCTCCAAAGACAACAAAATCACAGGAGCTGAGGAATAACAGGAAAAGGGAGAAGCCGTAGTGAAAGTATGCCCCAAGTTCCTGTCACTTAGCGAAGGTCACACCTAAAGTCACCTTCCTCTGCGTGCAGGACGGGAAAGAGTGGCCTCACACAACAATGTGTCTGCCATCTGGATGGGTCTTAAAATACGACAGGACACTGCACAATATGTGTGTTAGTTCTGACTCCTTCTTTCTTCACTTTGGTCAATTATATGTGATGAACCTCTCCACCGGTGGCAACCTCTGGGTCGCCAAAGCAAGCACATGCCCCTCCCAACTTTCAACAGCCCCATGACCCCTGGTCCTGCCATTTCAGACACGCACACACTGTCGCACACACAGGACACAATTATACTTCAGCCCTCTCATAACTGCCCGGACCTCGGTGACAGCTGCTGCATTCCTGCTGTGTCAGAGTGTGTGAGTGTGTGTTGCGCTGGCCCTGTGCTTATGTCCCTCTCATTAACCAGTGGCGGGGTGGTGACATCCTGAGCGACCGGTCCTTCAAACACACACTTCCTATTCACGCCAGCAACTTCTCCTCACTGCAGGAAACAAGCTAAAGACAAATCTGTTTTTAGAAGAAAATGTGTAACAGCTTATGTAGAAGAATAAACAAGATGCAGGCAGAAAATGATTTTAACAGTTGGAGTAAAGAAAGAAAAAAGGAAAAACAAATACAGATTTACAATAACGCCAAAACATATTAAATGATTTTTGACAAAGTAACACAATTTTTTTTTCTTCAGAATTGAAATTGTCCACATTGAATTGTCTAAATGACAGTAATATACATATCTGATAAAACCTGTGATGATGTCTCAGATAAATTGACTAAGAATTTCCTTTTGCCACTTTTTTGGCACTAAATGCCGGAAAACAGTCAATCTGCTAGTTTCTTTAAAAAAACTAAAAATTAAATGTGAACTTTTGTAACAAGTGACAGGTGACGTATCTGGGGAAATTTTTATTTTCAGTTGGATTTAAAAGCTGTTTTAAATGTCTGACAAATATTAAGGGCTTATCTTTGCTGTTAGGAGATGTTAAGAAACTGGATGACACTTAGATGTGCTTGTCTGCCTGCTATCAAATCCTCAGAGAGCCTCTTCAATTAGGCCTTGATGGAAATGAATTAGACATCACTACCACTGTGTTCTGAATAAATTGGATTTATAAGTTTTAGTCATTTTATTGATTTTACATTTAGTAAAGTTTGTTTTCTAATGTTGAAACCAGCTTGTGCCTTATGCGCCTCTCTGAAAATACATAAAGAGACTGCAGAGCTGCAGCAAATCAACAACAGCAGTTTCATGTGGTGATTGTAAAATTTTATTTTGCAAATACATCTTTCATCTCTCTATCACTCAGACAGATATTCTGTAAAAGGACTTAAATACTAGAACATCCTGTCTGATCACTCCATACTTTTTGCCAGCGTCACCACTTTAAGAGTGCTTAAGTCCCATTTAACCAAGCAACAAATCTAGACCTGTGTCTGATTTTCTGCAGATTTGTCACTGCTAAAGATATCTGACTGTTCTAAGCTGTTCTGAGTTAATTTACCTTTTCGAATCCCCCATTTTAATCTTTTGATCTCAAAAAAAGCTGCTCTCGAGGCCGGCGATGCTACTCAGCATCTGCTGGACACACGATGATACTTGCATTGGATGGCTGTTTTTAGACTGTATATGAACATTGTATCTGTTCACAACAAATACACAGTGAATAAATAAATGTAAATATTTTTTTCACACAAAGTAAAATACTTCATAAATCTCCATCATGTTACATGTTGAGATTTCTATTCAGATCAACTTGTAGCTCATCGATTATTTTTGTCAAAAAGCAGCCTGCATAATAAAAGTAAATGAAGCACAACAAAAGGAAATACATAATGTATTTGTTTCCTTTTACATACACATGCCCACACAGGGCTAAAAGAAGTCCCTGGGAAAGACTCAGCTCTGAGGATTTCACCACTCAGTCCTCTGATAAGAAGCAGAGCAGTTGGCTTTGCATTTCTATCATTGCTTAACACGCACTAGCACAAAAACGCACAGTACACTGCCCCGCATGATGTACGATAAAGAGAGCCTTTTGACTTCTAAGATAGTGTCTTTACGTTCATTATTCTGGCTTTCGGCATGGCGGTGAGGCGGCTGTTTCCTCAGGAAAAACAGGAAACAGCTGACATGAAACCCGTAAGCGATGATCACATGATGCTTATTGATCGCTGCTTGGCCCTGGGTTTCACACTCAGAGTCAGGGTCGGTGCTTAGCTGTAACGCTGCTCCTGCAGGGCATTGCTGCATGGTTGCAGAGGTTACTGCGTGACCTAGGACACACAAGCGTGTGAGGGACAGAATCTTTTTAGGGAGTAAAAGTTTTACTATTTACATTACAAGGTAAAAAAAAAGAAAAAACAAGGGTGAAATAAAGAGAGCAGAATGGAGGCGTGTGATTAAGACGTGGTTTTACAGTACGCATAAAAGCAAAAACAAAAGAATTAAGATGACAGCTAGATTTTACCCGCTTAAAATGTTAGTGTATGTCAAAATATAAAACACCATGACAAATGAAAAACTATATTCATGTATCAGATTTTTAAGGAAATCATGCTTATGGTGCAAGGAAAAGAACGGATTGAGGGAAAATCAATTCAAAGTTGAAAGTAAAAATGTTGTGGACGTCATATCTCCCTGGTTGGTGCCTGGGTAAATAAAGTGGGGACCACAGCATGAATGGAACCTTGTACATCCTCCTACTCCGTCAAACTAGATGGCTTCTTAATGGTGCGCACACACACACACACACAAACACACTCGTATACAGTAAATATACAAGCAGCTGCAGCCACCTTCCCACTCACTCTCACACTCCTGTTTTTGAGCTCCTTCTTGCAGAATAAACGCTGCCCTTAGGAAAAACATAATCATTGTTGAGTATGCACAAAGACTGAGAGAGATGCCCAATGCAAAAGCAGCCTTGCTCAATACTGCCAATGTTATCTGGGCCCCTTAAACTACCCAATACGGTTACAATTATTGCAGTCAAGAAGATGCGAGCCAACTGCAAGTTTACAGTTGGAGGCAGGTTGAAGGTGAGGTGGTGTAGAGGTACCTTTAAACCTGCTCCAGCCAGGTGTAAGCCCAGGCAGCCAAAGTGAGAGACAGGCCCAGGTACCTCCCCATCTTCACGTATTTGTCTTTGTGTGTTAATGTAAGTTTAAATCTTGTAAACACATTGAAAGCAAGTGATCCCTTGTTAAACATTGTTAATCTCAAGAGGTCTGTATTTCATACAAAGACAGTAGCTGCAGAAGAAAATCTGTTTTAACACTTGGAAGACCGGCGATGGTGATGGGGTGTTAGGTGGGTATGATCGTCAAGAAGAAGGGAAAGGGTAACAGAGTTGAGGTGTGGGGAATAAGATGAGAAAAGAAAAGCAAGTGAGAGAAAGAGAAGAAGAAGCAATGAAAACTGTGTAGTCAAAGAAGAGGAAGAAGAAGAAAAAGTAGTAATGGGGGAAGTGGTGCGTGTCTTTTCTGCAAATCTCCTCTTTCACCTCTGCTCTCCTCCAGCTCTCCAGCCAAGGCCAGCCAAGAGACACTTCACCTCGCACCCACACACACATGGAGCCCGAGCCAACACACAGAGACGCACACACACTCAGAAGGAGAGAGGACACACACCCACAAAACTGCACATGCTCGCTCACTCTCTCACTCTGTCTTTTTCAAGCACACACACTCAGAAAGAACTGGTATATGAGTATTTAGCCACCCACTCAGAAAAATAAATGGCAAAAGCACAGACACAAAAGCAGTAACACGCACATGCATGGACATAAACTTCCGCGTCACACACACTTGACACCAGATACATATCCGTATAAGCATCCATATGCTCTGTGTGCAATGACCCATCAAAGACAGACATGGAAATAACAGTTGAGGGTAACGACACACACACACACACACAAACACACGCGCATCCACTGACTGTGGATAATTCTACACATATGCATCAAATCACTCCCTCCCAGTCACACACACACATGCACGCACACACTTTAGTAAGAGGCATTGCATATGCACCACATATGCAACATGCCTGTACCCCAGTGTGTAAAACAAAGTGTGCACACACGCTCACTCACTCACTCACCACCACAAGAGTATGAATGTGTTAATGTGCAGATTAGCATGGTGTGTGATCTGCACTGAGGAGGATAATATCAACCTCGTTTCAGTCAGACAAAACAGAGTGGAGCAAGTTATTCTCCAAATATGTCTGTCATCATGTGCTTACAGCAAGCAGCGTTCACATTCAGAGGTTTGTCATACACTCCCAGCAAGTTACACTCTGCAATGCATCAATGAAATTTATAGAAAAGGAGGAGATAAATTACTATGAGTTTGAAGCGATAGAAACAAAAGTTTGAATGTGGCGAGACGAAAAATGACAAATCATTCTAGAAAGATGAAAGACTTGGAGACAGACTTAAGAAATAAAAAGTTGATATTGATTTTTTTTTTCTTTTTTACAAAAGATTAATTTGTAAGACTAATACTCGCATGCTTTTTCCAACAGTTTTATTTATTCTAAAACAAGGATTTTTTTTGCTGTTTTTCTTTTTAATCAAAGCTGAATAAGATACTGATGAAATTTATAAATATTGATTTGTTCTTATATTTTATGTCAATATTTCATATTTTTCACTGCTTCTTGTTTAGATGATATAACAGTTTAGGATTTGATTATAGATTTGATAAAGGATAAAGCATTATGCTGCAGGGTTATTGATTAGATTTGAGAATCACATTGAAAGAAAAATATAAAAATGGACAAAATGCATTCATGTCTAAAGAATCTGAAGCATGTGGACCTGTACATTTTGGGAAGGCCTGCACTCTTGGTATGATCATTCTAATTATCATCCGTTTTTTTTTTTTTAATTCTGATGTAAATTTCTACATTGAAGCCTTTGTTTTGTTATGTGGAAGTCTAAGAGTCTCGGTGTGAGGTGAGCAGGCAGCAAAGAGCAGACATGATGCCACTGTACCTCTTCCAGGTCTCGGCCCATAGTCGACCTGTCGCACTTCAAAGGAAGCCGCGTTACTGCACCCTTTCAGAAAGAAAAGGAAGAGGCTGTTTTAGAGAGCGTGTATCACTGAACACATGCACTGATTTCTTCTCTCTCTCTCTTTCCCTTTCCCTCCCTCTCTCTCTCCCTCCTTCCTCCTGACTCCGGGCTCCGCTGTAAGCCTGGGTGGCAGCATCAAACCCTCAGGTGGAGGTTAGGAGGCACATTTCTTTTACGAGCTTTCCAAACCCTGAATTGTTCCCACATTCCTCCGACTTGAAGCGGAGTGGAAAGTACAGCCTACAAAAGAGGAGAAGAAGAAGAAGAAGAAGAAGACGCGGCCTCCGGCTGTTGTATTGTGAAAGAATCATCCCTGATGAACCAATTAGGCTCGTAGTATCACTTAACTCCGGGCTTTTTAACTTGCGAGGGTCGATATAGAGAGGCGCGCATGTACAGCAGCGGGTCAATTAAGGCTCCAAACATTATCAGCGCGCAATGCTGGGAAATAATTCAGCTCCTAATTAATGTTTGTTTTATTTCCCGCCATTAAAACAATTATAAAAGTTCCTATTTGCAGTGTTTAGTCAAATGTGCACCGATTTCTGAACATTAGGAAGCTGAGAAAACAGACAGTATTTATCGAATCCATTTCATTGATTTCTTTTAAATTGCATGCTGTTCATGTTGTTTCCGGTTGACATTTGCGTGGGTTATGAAGGCTGTGAATCTCCTCTTATGTGTCTATGAGGGGGGAAAAGTTTTGACAAAAGATTAAAAGCTTATTAAGGCCTGCTCTGAAAGGTGCTCATTATTCGCTCACAGTCGTTTTAAAATCCCCACCGTCGTTAGGTTCGTTAGTTCATTATAAGATGTAATTGTAAAAACAATTTCGTGTCAATTAATATTTAAATGCAGCATTAACAGTAAAAAACTTCACTGGGAAAAAAAACAGGAATTAAATGTTTTAACTCGGTGTTTTGTCCGTTTCTTAAATTTGTGACCATCACTCCAAGCCAATTTATTTTTTTTAAAGACGGATTATTTCATTTTTTTGAGAAGAAAAAAATAAAACGTGATTATGCAAATACATATATGTGTTTAGCAACTTCTTTTGAAATTAAAACTGAAAACAGACTTGTGAAAAATCTCGAAATAGCGGGATTAAATTGAAGAAATTGACCAGTTTTGTGATTATTCCCAGAAAATTATCCAGTTTTTTTTGTTTTGTTTTGTTTTTTCTTTTTTTATTATTTGAGTGTCCCCACGCTCCTTGACAAAGGTGCTGGGCCTGATATTTTTGTTTTACAATATTTTTGAGAAGATTTAAAATCCCAAATGTTCAAACACCCTGTTTCAAAATTAAAACCAATCTTTTCCTCTTTTCATCGGTCTCTGGTATTTAAGCACCGACATGATCAGACACCTGCTGTAAACGACCAGAATGTTTTTTTCATCCCTCCATCTCCTTGCTTTCATGTCGAAGTGATAGTTAACATTTCCAAATCCTTTCCTCGCATGTGGGGTTAGCAGTTCTCTGTCAAAGTTATTTCCACATCTTTCGTCCTGGTGGTGCCCCACACCTCTCCACTGCCGCATCTGTCCAGAGCGCTGTGCGCACAGCTCTCAAGCGTCTCCATCGATCAGGTGAAAATATAATTTGGCCTAACAACGCTAAAATACCGCATCCCTCGTGTCACCTAGTTGGTCTGTAAGGGAGAGGGAGAGAGGGGAGATTTTGAAACACGAGCCCATAACGCATTTCTCCTCCAACACCCAAGGGTGCGCGAGCCTCGGCAAACACAAAGTCATTATCGGTTAGATTCCAAGAAGGCGAGTCTGTCAAGGAACAAGCTTCCTTCGGAGGATTTATGTCATGCCTACTAAACATGGGAAGATGTCTTCTAAGTGGTGCGAGGAAGGATAAATAACAGCGAGTCCCACAGCTGATTATATTGAAACAACGGTGCGCATTTGTAAAAAGGATTGGGGAAGAGAACGTGAGGTCCCAGCAGATGCTGAGCGCAGGGGCCCATCCACCTGCTTCGCACCGGCTCCAATTTACTCATCAATAGTTTCTATCATCTTTTTTAAGGACAAAATGTAATGCTGCATGACTTGAGTAAGGAGAGTAGCAATGCAAGTAACACATTCAGTCTAAAATTTCGTCAAATCTTTGGCCGAAATTCGGCTGAGTGAAAAGCTGAAAAAACGATTCTTCTGCATGAAGAAATAAACAAATGTTGCCAAAAGTTTCATTGGATCATTTTGTTTCATCGTATCATTTTTCTTTCTGTGCTTACACTTTTGATAGTTCAATGATCAAATCCCTGAGGGTTTCAAATGCCGTCAAGGTGACAGAATAACTTTCTCATCCTTTTCAACACGGAGCCGCGGCGAAGCTGTTGCGCAAGAGTCGATGTGGCCTGCGTGCGTAACAGCGTGTGCATGGTACGGAGCGAGAGCCTGCAGGTCCCGCTATGATTAACTGCACCCTAACAACCATCCTCTATCTTTACTGTCTCCCCCTCACACACGTGCGCGCGGGCCAACGGACGCACACACACACAAACACACATACACACATATACACACATTAACACACACATCCTCTCGCCTCTTTCCTTTCCTCACTTGGCATTTATCAGACGAAACCACAAAAAAAAACAAAGACCCTAAAATAAAGCTTGCTTTCTCTAACTTTGCGACTGCTTTGGAAGAATTCAAAAAAAGGACATCAAATGCTGTCAACAAGAGTGAAATTTGGTGTTACAACCAGGAAAACAGGCGAGAAATGTCGGGAGGAAATGTGGACTGCAGGCTGTCCGTTATCATCAGTACTTCTCCAGACGAGCCTGTTCGTTTACGGCTCCTCTGCTGCTCTGTAGCCGCGCGAGGGGCTTCCTGCCTCGGCCACATGAAGTCAATTAGCCGGTCCCAGAGGGGAGCCCCTGCCCGGGTCTTTATCGGCACTGAGGTTACAAAAACACTGCTAGTGCTTGCTTTAAAACTCCACACCGCTCACGGAGCAATTATGGAGACTTAGGCATGTATGTAACGAAGCTGGACAAGTGATAATCCACCAAAGGGTGAAATAACTCGACTGTGGAATTTTTTATTAAGCTGTGCGTTTTTACAAATACACAAAATATGCTACTTTGGTTTATTTTGAGATGGAGAAATAACCCCAAAAGTCAATTAAAAAATAAACACAGACAGGGAGATGCTATATAAATGAGAACACTTTCAGACTTGATGTGTGTATAACAACAATTTGAGGACACACACAACAATTCTGATTTGATCGAAATACATGGAAAAATGGGAAAAAATGCAAGAGACTTAATTTGAAATTTTACAGCGAAATGCACAATCAAACCTTTATCCCCTAAATATACACACTCATACACAAACTCACTTACTGACTTACACATACAAACACACACTTTGTTCACACATCTAGTTACAATATCAATCAAATCGATAAACACAAAAACAAGAAGTTTTTCCTTGAATGAAAATTGAAAAAGTGAGCAGATTGAAGGAGAAAGGAGTGGGAGATGGAGATGCTGAGTGGGTGAGAGGATGAGTCTGAGCTGACGTACCTGCTGGGACATTCTGTAGAGGAGGTTGCTGTCAGTGCTCTGCTGCTGCCATGTCCCCATGAAGCCTGGCTGCTCAGCACTAGGCGGTCTGGTGCTGAACTGCATGGAGCTTTCGCCTGCTCCCTCAGCACTGCTGCTAACGATGCTAACACCACCCAGACCACTTCTGCTGCTGCTGATGATGCCGCTGATGGAGGTGGTGGTGATGGTGGTGCTGCTACTGTGGCTACTGGAGGGGATGCTCGTGCTATCGCCAGCGGTGCCTGTGGCTGTGGGTCCGTCAGACTTAGCCGGAGTTGGCCTGGGCAGCTCAGGGTCTGTGCTGGGCTCTTGTGGGACTGTGTCGCACTCACTGCCGCTCACATCCAACTCTGCCTCCTCGGACTTGGACAGAGAGAGAGGGAAAGACAGAGAGGGAGGGAGGGGAAGGAGGGATGTGGGAGTGTGAAGGAGGAGAGAGGAGAAAAAAAACAGTCAGAAAAGGTGGGTTCTTTTGGGGTCTTGTTGGCTTTTTTTATACCGTCCTGCTTCTGGAGGAGGATAACAGTGAGAGGGGAGTCGAGAGGAGTGGATGTGTGTGAGGTTTCTTGGCAGCTCTGGTGTGTGAAGTTAATTCTCAAGAAGTAGGAGAGAAAAAGAGGGCTTGCTGTGAATTTCCTCGGGGGCCTTGTCTCTTGGACAGGGCAGGATGAGGTGAGGAGGGATGAGGTGAAGGATGGAGGTGAGGAGGGGGCTGATGAGAAGAGGAGCCAGAGTGAAGTTAAAGAAAGAAGAGGGAGTTATGAAAATAAGTGAAGAGGGGGCATGATGCTGCTGGTGGCCTCAGTCTTTGCTTTAACCCATCTGTCAGTCACCCTGTACTTGGACATGAACTACATGACGTAAACACAAAACTAAACTACATGCTACATGTTTACCTGCTGGCAGGCATGCATTCACTCTTACATGAGTGACTAACAATATAATATATAAAAATCTATGAATCAAAGTAAGAAAAAGTTGAAAACTTGAGGCTGTCATCAGCACTTTAACACAAACACATGCACACATAGGGATAAAAACAAATCTGCTAATCAGCTGTGTCTACAAAGTGATGTTGTTTAAAAAAAAATTAAAGGCTAAGAAAAAAACAGCATACAAGCTTGATTTAGACATTAATGAAGAAATTCAAAGAAACATAAAAAAAATGATTTTGTGGAGAAAAATAAAAATTAAAAAGAAAAATCAAAAATGAAGTAAAATTCCAGCATAAAAGGCAAAAAGTCAGGACAATAAAAAACATGGATGTCTCTTACCATCAATTCTGTGCCTGTCCCAGCAAAGTGAAGATGAGGTGTGGGAGTGAGCCACCAGCTATCCAGCTCTCCCTGCCTCCCGCTCCTCTCTCTCTCTCTCGCTCTCTCCCTTACTCTCTCTCTCTTCCTCTCTGTGTCCCTCTCTTGATGTCCGCACCGTACTGCCTGTCCTCTCTCTATCTCCCTCTCTCTCTTCTTTTCTCTCTCTCTCTCGGACTCCTCTGTACTCCGCTGCAGCCGCTGAGGAACTGAGCTGAGCACTTGAGCCTCTGTGTGTGTGTGTGCGTGTGTGTGTATGTGTATGTGTGTAAGACCAAAGCATGTGAGAGTGAATGAGTGAGTGAGAGCAAGAGAGAGAGACTGTGTCTCTCCGAGTGTGTGCGTATGTAAGAGAGCAGGCGAGAGAGTGTGTGAGTGTGTCGGGGGCCGGTGCAGGCTCAACTGAGTCAACTGTGCTGTTCCACTCTGAGATGCTCAATGACATCGCGCTGCACGCTTCCTCTCACACACTCACACACATACACACACACACACACACACAAACACACTCCTCCCCTGCCAGGGGGAAAGAGGTGGGGGCCATCACAGAGCAGAGCAAGAAAAGGAAGGGAGGGGGGAGAGTGTGTCCCCCTGCCTTATTACCATTTGCGCTGCGAGTGGCCGGCACGTCTCAAAGCAACTTAGTTATCCAGAGGGACTATCCCACAAAACACACACACACACACACACACACACACACATTCATTGTGCCCGATAACCCAGAGCTCAGTTTTTGCCTTCTAGAAATAAAAACAGCTTGAAGAAAAGCAACATTCAAAAAAAATTTGAAAATGCAGGATTTGTTTCAACAGAGAGCTTCTTTGATCACAGAAGGTAATAGTTTCATTTTTAATTTGTTCGGAAGCGCTGAAAAAAAAACTCAGAAAAACAAAAAATATATATATATCATAGACTTGTCATATCTAATTCAAAATCTGAGGCCTTTGTTTGATTTTCGCCCTCTCTAATGAAAGACTAATGGAACGCAGGCAGGATGCCACCAGCATGCATAAGAACCCCCCCCCCCACACACACACACACACACTCACACACACACACACAGAATACACTCACACAGACACACACACACAGGACACCCACCCCTCCAACCCCCCCGTGGAGGCTCTCAGATTTTAATTAAGAAAAAAATGAGGAAGAGGTTCCATTTTAGCCAAATTGGTCCCCACAGTAGCAAAGGTAAGGGAATAAAATGAGGGATGGAGGAGTAAAGGGAGGCAGACATGTAGAGAAAGTCTCACAGGAGGGTATAACCAAAAAGGAAAAAAAGGCAGGAGATGTATGCTTCCTTTGACACAGCATAGGACACATCTCAAACAATGAAGACATCCCTCCTCCCCACATCCTCCTCTTTCCTTTGAATCTTTCCTCTCCTCTCCTCTCCTCTCCTCTCCTCTCCTCTCCTACACCCTGTCTTTTCATCCCCCCGTCATTAGAGAAATGACAGAGCAGGTGCCTCAGTCTGCAGCGAGAGGGAGATGTCACTGTGATCTTTCCTACCACCCAGGAACAAAAGAGAAAAGAAGAACTTTTCTCCTCTGCAGCATTAAATGGCTCCTGATGTATAAAGTCACTTCAAAATTTGTGGCAAATTGCTGTAGACAGGTGTGCAGTTGTCTCTGTTAAAAGCCTTTTGTATGGTGTGCTAATGGCAGTATGGTGTTAACCTTTGCTGAGATTATCACACCAGTCGTTACTGTTGTGTACAAGGATTTCTGCCAGCAGGGAAAAAAAGTGTGCAGTCTACCACACTTTGAAAATGTGCAAGCATGTCTTTTGTCTCGGGCTCAATTTACATCTTAATCCTTTGCTTTTGTCTCCTGGGATGTTTTTCTCCGCTTCTTCATGTCTTCATCTCCTTTTCTACACCTGTCTCCCTTTTTCCTTCGTTTATCTTTTCCATATCGTGGCCCTGCCATGTCGGTAGCCACGGGCTGTCTTGTCGTAAAAGACATAATGTGTCACCTCCTGTCCATGTGCTGCGTGCTCCGATCTTAACAACTTATTGAAAAGGCAATGCATGAGGCTTCTGCTAATTACATTAAGTGACAATTTAGCTGCTGAGGTTCCTTTTTGCTCTCCAGCTTATGCTTCTCTCTCTCTCTCTCTCTCTTCCTCTATCTCTCTCCCTCTTTGGCAGTAAATGTGCAAGTCTGTGGCTTTGTCGAGTGGCACTCAGTGCTTCAAGTCAAGCTGGTGGCTCAGCTCTCTGACCTGGCTAGTTAATGGCTGTTATTTGTGGGAGAGGAGGGGTGAACTCTTCCAATACTGCCCACCACCCCACCCCACCCCAACTCTCTCTGCTGATGCTAATGGCCGTGATGACAAGGAAAATGAAGATGTGACACAAAAGTAAAAATACAGAGAGATGGAGAAATGTAGAATGGAGAGGGGAAGAAAAATGATAGGAAGTGGTTGAAAAGGGGGATCCTGAGGCTCCTTTATTAAAACTATTATTGTGCAGGACTTGAGAATTCCCCCGGGGCAGGGGTCCATGTCGAAGCCCATATAATTAACTAGAGGCTCAGCTACGGATCAATTACCAGACAAGCAAGTGATAGCCGAATCAATGGAAGATCATCAGGCTCGTTATCAGTGTTGCAACTCATTAGAGGAAAAGTGAGGTAGAGAAAGAGGGAAAGAAAAGGGGGGAGGGGGCAGGGTTGGTGGCAGAGTGTTAGCCCAGCAGAGGCGGCCAGGCGCGTGTCTGTGCTGGATGCTGGTGTTGGAGCGTGTGGTGGGTTGCAGTGACAGGGGGAGCCCAGTGTGACAGAGTGCAGCTCGCTCAGTAGCAACACTCACTGAGGCTTGTACAGATCAATACAAGTGTGTGCATGAGGTTAAAGCTCTGCCACTGCATCCTTATCCCCCGACCACTCACACACTCAATCTGGGGTACAGTCACACAGCTCGAGCAGCCAGAGAAGGATTGTTGAGATTGTAGAGTTGCGGAGTAAGGCTTATACTTCTCGTCCCAAGGCTGTAGGAGTACATTGCTTAAAATGTCACCCACGATCCCTGAAAGATGCCATAAGTCCGCGCTTTGAATGAGAATACAGAGATTGAAAGAGAGATTGTAACATGTAACATGCTGCTCAAATTTTTACAAAACAGAAATAGCCTCACAGAACAAATCCAAAATCATTTCTTGACACCCAAAATTTTAAGACGGAAACATCAAACAGGAAGCTGATGGGGCTTTAAGAGAAATTATGCAAACTTGTTTACGCAAAATATTTTATATGTAGTAAGGGTTGGGGTTAGATCCTGCTCTTAGGTGTTACATTCAACACCTTAACTCTACATTGAGTGACCACAGAAGATTTATATTTTCTCTCACAGACTGATTTTTTTTTTTTAAAGAAGTAATAATAATAAAGATATTTGAATGCCTTCTTTAACTGATTTTGTTTGAAGAGTATTCAGGATCTCTGAACTGTCACTGTAACTTCTGAAAAGGTGATGCAACCATTTGCTTTACATCTAAGACATTTACATTCTGTTTTCTGAGAGCAACAGATTTAAGACAGAATAGAAAACACTTACAGTACTTGAATGACTAAGCAAAAGATTTCGATCAGAAGTGAAAAGCTGTGCATATTCATGTAACATAACCACACTGTTAGTTTTTTTTAAGTGCGCATCCTTTTGCTGCTTTTAAGTGAGATATTTTATTCCTTTTTTCCCAGGACAGGAAACTAAAATGGAACAGAAAAAAACAACTTTCCCTTGTGCTGACAGACAGTGATCCTTTTCATTTTTGCAAATGACTATATAGCTTTGAGCTCAGATTGTAATCACTAGAAACCTCAAAATACCATTTATAGACGCATATGAACATGTAACGCGTTTAACTTTTTTTCTAACTAGTGTGAATTCATGTGATGAGCTTTAACAAATGAAAATTTTCTGCTGGCAAAAAGTTGTGAGTTCAGATGCATATTAAAAGTAGGAACACAAGTATATTTTGGCAGACAGGTGAAACAATATTTACCTGATAAGTCTTTTTTTTGTCCTTTGACTATCATCTGTAAGTGTGTTTCTTGAGGCACCCTCTGTCTCTTTGCTGCTATTATTGCACCCATCAAACCTCTCAGCTCTTCTAATGGGTGAAATAGCCCAGAAATAGGGTGTGACAACACCTGGTTGTTAGAACAGTCTTGAGAAAACCAATTCTACTTTTACGCTCTCAAGTCTTGAGAGGAAAAGTACCTTGCTTTTTTATTTTCTATGCAAAGTGAGAAAACCTGTTTTTAAAAAAGCTTGAGTACAAAATATTTGCACAATTCATTAAAATCACGCAGCCATCTTCATAGTTATGTTTCTGTTTTGTGTGTTCTTTGTTTTTTTTTGGATTCTTTCTTTCTATTTAGGAGGTGGGATAATTTTCAGGGATGGAATCACAACTGCACAACTCAAATTGGCCTTTTACACAACAGCGAGGGTAAATGGAAGGACAGAAGAGCAGGGCAGAGGTACAGAGAGGAGAGTAGAACAACATAATTTGTGCAGTGATGGTGATTATCTGCTGCAGAAACGAATGGCCAGTAGAAAAAGGTTGATGAGTGTCTTTTTGCTGAGGAGGAAGCAGCCAGAGAACACTAGTTCACTTCAGGTTGCACATGTTTTGCAATCCTAACTTTTTTTTCCTTCAGATTAAATGCTGTGAGATTTTTTTCTATGTCCATTTGAGGTCAAATGATTAGAAATAAACAGAGCAGAACAATAATAATCATGGTTTAACACTGGTGGGAAGTGACATTTCCAGCAGAGTGAGTGCAGTCTTTGTACAGTAGACCAGAGACATAAGCAGGAGCACATGGCTCAGGGGCTGCTGCTATCGATGACCTGATTTATGGGCATACAAGGATGCTCACACACACAAACAGAGTCAAACAGGCTTCGTGTGTGTGTTTGTGTCCGTGTGTGTGTGTATCTGTGTGTGTGTGTGTGCATGTGACAGGGAGCTGCGTGTCGATCAGATGGCACAGGGATAGAAGTGTCACTGTTCTGCTACCACTACGGGGCCACAAGACATCATATGACACTGACAGGAACAGCCCTCTGCTTGTGATAACGGTCGAGATGGGGGCGGGAGAAACATGCAGGGAGACACAGACGAGGGCACTCAAAGGTCTCAGATAGAGCCACATGATTTTGTGTCACTGATCACTGCCGTCTTGCTTCACATAATAAGAGCACCTTTGTGGAAAAAATACAGGAGGAAAAAAAAAGACATTTCGGTGTCTTTTAATGTGTTAATCACAATTTTCAACCATTTGTGGCAACAGTAAATGGCAAAGGGTAGCAGCCAGGGGCATGTTGTGCTTATGCTAAGCTGTCAATTCTTGACCTAATGACATGTTATATATTTAGTCCTCCATGTGCTTTTTTTGAGATCCAAGAAGGAGAGATTCCTATCAGAAGGTCATGACACAAATCTTCAACTTTATCAGCACTAAAACAGCACACGCACACACACACACACACACACACACACACACACACACACACACACACACACACACACACACCTCTAACACATGTGCATTTCTGGCCCTGAAGATGTCAACTGACCAGCTTGTTGCCCTTCTCCCCAAATTAAAACAAATCCTAAAGCTGTCTACAGCCCTGCCTGTTTTGCACTTAAACCCTTTGAACACACACATTTACACACACTGTCACTGTTTTATTAGGTTATTGAGAGTATCTTATCTTCACTGTTTTCAAAATTCAGTCCAAAAATATCTGATGATGCTCTAGAGCAGGGATGTCCAAACTACGGCCCGGGGGCCAATTGTGGCCCGCCGTCTGTTTTCAAGTGGCCCCCAGCTCTCATCTTACCATGTGTTAGTTTTGTCACTTAAATTAATCATGTTTGAACTATTTACATTTACAGTTTCTGTCAAGTGCTTGCAATAAATCTTAATATGTCTCGTAACGTTTCACAAAGATTTGGACTGTGGATAGGCAACTTTATGAAGCTAAAGCTCTGTGCAATCTGCAAAAACTTAACAACTTTTACAGCTGACATTTAATTGCATTGGACATGATGCAAAATGTGTTTCATGAACTGTTGAGAACTAAAAAAAAAACCACACACACACACACACACACATGAGAGGACCAAAAACTGAATGAAAGATATGAAATGATCAAAAAAAGACAAAAGTTGAAGCATAAAATGGTTCAGAATGCAGGGTCAGAGATATTTGGAGTTTAAAATGTTTTTATAATTGTCGTATAAACATACATGATAAAGTCCAGATCCTGATCCTGCCATAAAATTGTTACATATTTTACCCAGGTCTGGTTTTATCTCAAAGGTCTGCAATAACAGCACAAGCATGTTTGACTTAACCTTTTTTTTTGTTTGTTTTTTTCAGAAACCACTAAAAAGAAATAGTTTTCTAATAGAGCACTCATTTGTAACTTTCACTGTTAGTAAACATGCCCATAAGAGCCGCCGGCCCTTGGTCATTTTCACAGTTTGGCCCTTCAGGGAAAAAGTTTGGACACCCCTGCTCTAGAGTTATTATTTCTCCACAATCTGTTGAGAAAAGATGTCAAAAATTGAGATCCAAGATCCTGAAGTTACACCTTAGAGTAAAGATGCACAGTATTTACAGGCTGTATTAATTATTAACTACTGGCGAGGGAAATTTTGAATTTGTATTCATTACTCCCTTGCATTAGGACACAGTAGGTGGTGTCATGTGATCTATCACTACATACAGAGGAGAAGGGGAAGCACTGCAGCAACAAGCTGACGAGCAAAAACAGCATCACTTGTGTGTATGTTTATCACTGCTTCAGGGGAGAGTAAAAATTGGATGGCTATTCACAAAATGTGGAGCAAGTAATCTGAGAGGAGGATAAAAATCTTGAAGTGTTACACAAAAAAATCTCTTAATTTACCTTAAAAGTTTTCTCTACAGCAAAGACGCAGTAAAGAGGGATGAATTAGTGCATTTCTAATTTGTATAATTTTAAACCTTAGAAGATGCAAGCAACATTTTACAATATCTCCTAAGTATTACCTTGTATATGAGCATTCAGGCGTGTTCAGCCCTAGTTTGTTGCTTTGGACTGTGCTGGAGGAAAATGTGTGGAGAAAGTAAGAAACAAGAAAAGGTTTCACCACTTGCTCATTGACTTGGTGCAGTTTCGGGGCATTTCATCGACATTTATATCATCTATCCTTTTTCCCTCTCTCCCTCTTCTTTCCTCTACTTCTCCTCAATTCTCTCTCTCTACTCACCCACACTTGGGCAATTCCCTTCTAATCATCTCTGGCTCTTCTGCTCATTTACTCCTCTCATGTCCCCCCCTCCCCTTCCACACTCTCCCTTCTCACCTCATCAGACAGGCCTCCACCTCACCCCTCCGCTGCCTCCATCCCCTCGCTGCTGTCCTCTCTCACTGACCCGTGCTCCCCCCAGTCACAGGGCGTTGTGTCTCTACCTGCCAGGCTCCCTGACAGCCCCACGTCCCCCCTCACCCCCTGAGAGGAGACCGCCTGCCCATCCGGAACGCTGCCGTGGCAACCCTGCCAGTGCCCCTATTGTACAGCCCCACCACCACCACCACCTCCAAGTGATCTCCTCCTGAACCAGCTCGGAGAGTTTGACAAAGTTGTCTCCTCTCTTTGCGAACTTCCCATCTCTCTGTCTCTCGTTATTCTTTGTTTTTACTCTTCCTTTCTTTCCACTCTGAGAATTTTCCCTTTGACCTCACTAATTCATCGTTTTAGCTTTCTGCTCCCTTTGACACTCACTTTCTCCCCTCGCTGACATCCAGATAAAAGAGCATGTGATACCCGCGCTTGTTACCGTGACCTTTTGGAACCACTTATTTAAAGATTGCTGTTTACTTTGTGTCATAACATATTGACGGAAAAAACAGCTACAAATAAGAGTGAGAAAGACCAATGTAATTTTTAAAAGTGGTTGAATTAGTTACAGAGTCAAGATTGCATTCCAAAACAAGGTGTTTTGTAATTACAAGCAGGTTGCACTGTCATTTCAAGTCACTGTTGCATTGCTTTTTGTTGGCAATCTTAATAGCACGAGTGTGTGTCTGTGTGTGTGTGTTTGTACCTGTGGAGATACCTGTACCTGTATCAGTCTTGTATGAAGTACTTTGACGCGATAAGTGTCTTAGCAGAAAACAACTTTGGTGGAAGACTTAGTAACCTTTTGGAATATTACTGAATTCTCATAACTTTGAAAACCAACATCCTCTGAATATGAACAGACACCTTTTTGGTTTCAGTGAATAACTTTATGCCAGTTGAAAGACACTAGCAATTTTCACCAATGACAATGGCAGAAGTTTAATTTTCAGTGTTGAAAAAGTTCAAGCTTCTTTCTGGATATTATGATTTTACTGTTAAATAATTTCATAATCGAATAATGGGAGCGGTCGTTTTAAAAAATATATTTTTAACTACTTATACTGAAGTACATTTCAAACTAGGAAATTACTCTTGATACTCAAATACAGACTTTTACCCAAGTAATATTCTAAAAGGTTGCTTTAACTCCTACCAAAGTCATTTTCTGGTACAATACTTGAACTTTTACCCAAGTAAAAGTACTTCATATAAGGCCAGTGAGTTGACACCATTTTTTGAGTATTTAATGCTCACAAAACCAGTGTGGTTCAGCTGTTTTGTAACTCTGTGTCCAAAGTACTTAAAAGTCTTCTGTGACAGCGTCTTTTATGTCGTTGTGCCCACAGCACTCTAAGTTGAAAATACTGTGCTTCTTAATGTTACTTAAAAAGCCTTGTTCATACTTCTGAATTGACTTTGTAACCATGTGGCACAAGCACATGCCATCATGAATGCTACATTCATAGACTACAGAGTTTCCATCGCTCTGCAGTACTACACCCGAAGGCTAGGAGGCGATGTAATTTCTACAGTGTTATATTGCCAGTTCTTGTTTCATTCGCTGCTTGTCATGCACTTGAAACTTTGGAGCTGATGGAATCTGTGTATCATATGTTGGAATTAGAGCTGAATCAGTGTTGTGTGGGGGCTAACCCACACAAAGTAATGTAAATGCAGGAAATATAATGCAACCCAATCACAGAGTGAGTAGTGTGTTTCAGTGTGTAGTTACAGTTCTGTGGAGGTGCTTGTCACCTTTTAAGTACAACTTCATGGTCAGGAGCTGTTGAAACATAATTTATTATCACCTATCTTAAAGTTTTTGGACACAAAGCTGGAATGCCTTAGATTCCATGCTCTGTTGTAACAGTACATTCCTGTCAAACAAAGTGAGTGAGAAGCTTTGGGAACTCTCTTCTCTCTTATGACAAAAACTTTGAATTATGAAGTGAATTTCTAAAATTCTTGGTGACTTTAGGACAAATTTGGACAAAAATCTTAGAAATGGACTTATGATTCAGATGCTTTTATCTGGGAATGAATGAATGTCCAGATATTTCAAGGGAAGACATCTGTAAGCAACTGTGTGTCGGCTCAGATGTGACGCGGTGAACTAATAGGAATCACACCAGTCGGCCTTTGTGAGTAACAGGGAAGTCCACGGCTGCTTTTGATATCGAAAAAATTGATGACCTCAGAAAAGTTGAGAGTCAGTCCAAAAGAGCTGTTTACCATCTGAATCCTCCTCTAAAAAAACAAATGCAGCTCCGGGAGTGAGTGAGTGAGGGAGGTGGGAACAAAAAACATGTGCGTTACATTAGCTAGGGGAGTCTTTATTTATGGTGCACACATGACAAGGAACATAACCACTAACAACACGACAAACACACAAACACTTGAGACCCTTGCCAGCCAAAAACAACTTCGAAATAAATGTCACACAAATCATTTAGCACAGAGCTGCGCAGTTTGGATTTCTGACTTCACTTCTGAGGAGGAAGAATTTCAACAGTAAGAGAAGTTGAGTTTGGACTTCAGGCACATCTCTTTTTTGTCTTTTGTGTTTATGAAAAGAGGACAAATAGAAAGTGAAGCTTAAAAAAAACCCTCTCATAATTGAATGCTGTCCCACAGCCTGGGCAAAAATCAGCTTATTGAATACAGAAAGCAGGAAAAATATGAAAAAGCGATTATTATTCCACCATCAGGATTCAATTATATGTTAAAGGGGGGGTTAAGTGAACATCAAGTCATATTAAAGTATATAGGAGGCCACTGGCATGAGGAGACTTTGTTGAAAGCTCTGGTGTATTAACACACATTCTTACACGTGGCCAAGTTACATTATTTGATTATTACAAGCGAAGCCGCAGGTTTGGCGTGCACGCTTTTTAGGTTCCCGCTCTTTCCTTAGAACCACTTCCACAGAGAACAAGAACCTATTAGTCTCAAAACAGTGATGAGAGAGTGAGAGAGAAAGATCTGCTGTCTACATCTGGCATGCACACATGCCAGACACAGCTCTGTGTGTGCGTGTGTGTGTGAGTGTGTGTGTGTGTGTGTGTGTGTGTAAAGCATGGGCATATATTCCATTTTGCGTTCCTGTGTTGCATTGCTTTAAAACAGAAGACATATAAGACAGATTTAATGACAGAACAAATGTGTGGTTCTGTGTAATGATGCTGCACTGTAAAAATTCAGATGAAAAAAAAGTGGCTGCTGTTCATTATTTTGTAGTCACTCATAAATCGCCTGGAGCTCCTTTAATTCTTGTCTGTTTCTGAGCGTTTGTGTTCACTCTGCTGTCTTCCTCTCTTTCTTTCGCAGTCAATCTTCCCCACTTTGTCCTCACACACCACCACACCGGATTCTGTCACCTGTCTCTGCTTGTTCTATCACTCGCCGAGAGGCAGAGCGATGGCCGCAGCATTCCCAGAGGCAAGACATAAAGGGCTGTGAATGGATGGATAGATGGCAAGAGGGACGAAACCAACGACTAAATTATTAAGTGACACTTTGCTTCACTTTGAGACACACACCCCCACACACATCCGCTCAGAAACACTCTTGAGGCAGGAGGGTAAACGCATTAGAACAGTTAGCCCCATGAATGCACCCGACAACTCGACTACACGTTAACTTGCGTCAAAAATCATCAAACCAGGCTTGGGGCTCTTAAAATTTTTACGCCGCTGCTTGAGGGGACGCCATGCAGCCTGGGAGGCTTTCTGAGAGTGAGTGGCCCTGTCATCACAGCCATTGCTGCCAATAAATAAGTAAATATGGGAGTAGAGGGGCTAAGCAGCATTGCCACAGAGTTGACAGCACCCATCTACCCTGTGTGAACATCAGCAAATAGGTATTTGCACCTGTGTGTGTGTGTGTGTGTGTGTGTGTGGGTGTAGGTGTGGGTGTGTGTGTGTGTGTGTGTGTGTGTGTGTGTGTGTGTGTGTGTGTCCTTGCAAAGCTCCAGGGGGCTGTGGTCTTGCCACTGTCTCCCCAGCTAAGATGTGCCAGAATGGGGCTTCATTCACTTAAGATCTACCTGGCCTTGATTTCCTGTGCACAGGGCTGGAGCACACTGGGACAGAGCTGTTCTAATTTGGACCATAAAGAGGAAAGTTGAGTGTCCTTTTGGCCACCACTGGCCCTATCTCTATGTTTAATAGGCTGAGGAACAGTAACTACAGGACTACACAAGAGTGAATCGAGTGATCAGTCCCTTAATGCACAATAACAGAACAAGATGATGGAAATGACACATAAGTGAAATAGTAACGACATATGAAATTCAGATCTCTGAAGCTCATTAAACAAGCAAATTAAAAAAAAGAAGTCACCACCATTTCCTGTTTCCTGCTGTTACTACCCAAGACGTATCTCTGGTGAGACACGAAGAAGAAATACCAATGGCGGAACTTTTTGAAGAAAAATGCGATGTATTTAACTACCTCAATAATCACCATTCTACAACACCACCTCCATTTTTTTTTCTTTTGTGGAGGAGGAACATAGGCAATACATCCTTGGATCAATGTTCTTACAAGCTATAATGTCATTCAGCTAGATATTTCAGTGTCCCATAATTATTCCATAACATGAACCCTTTTTTAAACGTGGTAGAACAACAAAGGATGTCAATCAGTCTTTGATATAAAACTTAATTTGAAAAAAGGCATTTTTTGGAGCATGTAAAATTTATTTAGCTTTTTGACAGCCTCATGTCTGATGGCCTCTACAGAGACCACCGGCAGATAGCACTGACGTTTGGGGAACTGTTGACCAAACTGCACAATGAAATGGCACAATGATACTTAAGCTGGAGTAAAGAGGGTTTGTGGTCCCATAAATGAGCACACAGTTTGGATGTATCTGTTCAGTGTGTACATGTATGTGTGTGTATGTGTGTGTGTGTGTGTGTGTGCCTGCATGTGTCTATCTGTGGCAATGCTCATTGTACAGCCTGCTAATTGCAGTTGAGACTCCTTTAATTAACACAAAGAGAGGTCTCGGGGGTATGCATGGGCACTGTGAGTGTGTCACGAGTTTATATCTTGCCAACCTGTGGGACACAACAGCCTAATCAGAGCCTTTTAAGTTCTGCCATGTTCACACTGGAGGATTCACTGAAGACACACTTTAGTAGTGGAAATGAGACAAGCGAGGATCGTGTTGGTCTGGCTGACAAAACAAGCACAGCATAAAAAATATCCCAAATGTGCTGAGAAAACCAACACTTTAAACTGAGTACACAGTAATAATGAGTACGCAGGGGCTGTAGTGTGAGGGTCTAGTGGCTTTCAGAATAGCCGTTAGTTGCCAAGTATCTCCTCAAGAAGATACTTTGGTGGAAACAGCTTGATAGCTTTGTTTCAGCATAAACAGAAACGCCCCCTAATTAATTGTTTGCGTATGCTAAGTCACCTGACTTTCAACTATATGTCATTTGACTAAATGTAATATAACTGTAACAAATGTAATGTTTACAACGTGTTTTATTCAAGGCTAAAAGCTCTTGTAAAAATGTAGATATTGTCACAAAGCCCCCATTCACTTGTCAAAGCAGCATTTGGTTTCATTCCTCACATACTATGATCACCACCAACATTAGTATACAAGCCACTGACAGATATGACTATGAAAAGGCCATTTTTAAAATACAAAAAGTAAGGAAATATATTTTACCATTGTTCAAACATTTGGAATGTAGTGTACACGTGTCTTTATGCCAAAACCAAGTTCTGAGATTTTAGTGTTTTTTTAAAGATGCATTAAAAGGATAGTCTTGGAAAAAATAATTTGGGCAGACCATAGTTTGTCTAAAAATTAGTATATTTCTTTTACATTACTGAAAGTTGAACAAGTATCAGTAATCAATTAAACAGTTTAAAAAGAACAGGATTATAGATTTGCAGGTAAAACTTATTATTCAAAGTTTTTGGGCAGTTCCCCCTCATGATGCCCAAAAGTGGCCTATATTACAATAGTTAAACAAATAGGTTTATTTGCAAATATGAGAAAGGCTTAACCTTCCAGGTGTTTCCCTGGGTTCCTCAGATATGTGATGGTTTCAAAATTGAAGTCCCAAAATTGTGTTTTCCTGAAGGTAGCTCCAGATAATATTTCATTTAATTAACTTATTTGGACAACATTCATTTGTACACTATGATGGAAATATAAGTGCAAATGCTTCATAAATTTGTCAGCACTGGCAAGACACTTTGATATTATGCCAAATAGGGCAATGGATGTATGTTAATTGATTTAAGGTGATGGCTGTCCAAATAAAAGTTGAAGCTGGGCGGTCTCTTCAGATAGCAGAAGAATGACCAATACCTAAAATGTTAGGAGAAGTCAGATTATTTTTGTAGTGGGGGAGGTAGAAGACATACGTATTGTCTTTTTACGTAGTTTGTGTTTTTTTCAGCAGACAAATTCAGTTGGACAAAAAAAGTAGATGTCACGTCATTGACCCACATAGATACCTCCAAACTAACAGTGCTGTCTCAAAGTATCCCATATGATCATAGGTGTGGTGTAAAGTCAAAACCTCGTGGAGCTGCCAGCAATTTTCTGCATTGTTCGCTATCTTATTGAAATTTAAGCTTGCTAACTGTGCACCCTGCGAGGAATCACTGGATGCTAACATTAGCTGTTGGGGAGTTGTTGGTACCTTGAGAGTTATCAAATGTGTTTTAATAAGGCCTCTCTGTCACACATCATTGTCTCAGCTGCTCATCTTGTACCTATAAGATGGCAACACAGCCAAGGAGACTTTACGCCTTTGTGTTTCTCTCTTTCCTGTGTCCACCCACCTCTTCATCTGCTCACTCACTCCTCCTCTCTCTTTAAAAATAACTTCCCCTCTTTTTATCATTCCTGCCAATTTGGACAGCAGCCCTGGTCAAAGACAGATTACACCAAGTCGCATATCAAAGCTAATCAATCTTCAGCCCCTGGAAGGAATCACTCTCCCAGTGAATAATTACAGCCATCCAGTTATGAGCTACCAGTGCCAAAATGTTGCCCCAACCATCCTTTAAGATGCTGGAACTCCTGGGTTATCATCCATTGAACTTTGAGGGGGAAGTTTGTGAGTATGTGGTCCAGATAAAAAGAGAAGAGAAACAAAAGGAAGGAGAAGTGGCACTGTTTCCCATTCAAGAGTCAAATAATTCACTGTATTTGAACCACATTAAACACAAGTGGCATCTTGGGTGCGAAGAGGTTGAAGGGCTGATAATTGGGTGATCATGAGTGTATTTTGATCTGGTGGGGTTGATGTAGTTAAACTAAGGCCAAACTTATTTTGGCTTCCATATATCTGTATAATAGCAGAAGTGTGCTACTCCACCCTCTGTTGTTAGCATGCACACAAAACACCACACACAATAAGACAAGATGATTAAACACAGAGAAAGGGATGTGATGTTAAAAGAGGAAGTAAAGAGTAGAGAGAAGTGGGATAAGAGTGAGTGATGAATGGACTATCATCATGTTGGTAAAGGTGCTGTTACCAGCGGGAAGAAGATACTCCCTTCCTGTACTGTCAGTCATTCAGCTGATGATGTGTGATGGTGGTAAATGTAGAGTGTTTGTGTGTGTGTGTGTGTGTGTGTGTGTGTGTGTGTGTCTATGTCTGTGTCTCTGTGTGTTTTCATCAAGAGGCATGTTGAGTGGCAAACATTGAGAGAAAATTGACACAAAACTGCTTTTTTTTCACAACAGGGAGGGAGGGCCGTGTGTTGTGCATGAAAAGAAGTGTTGCAGACTAAAAGGAGGAAAAAGAAAAGATTGGGGAGAGGAGAGGAGTGAGTGTGTAACTGCAGGGCAGCTGTATTGAGCGGAGGAGGGTGTCATTTAGAAAGTGGCTGGCTCAGCAGTGGCCATTAGTAGCGCTGTGACACAGTGGACCGTCAAGCAAACAGATAGACAGGCAGAGGAACAGGCTTGGATGTGGGCAGACAGGCACGGCAGGAAACAGATGAACCAGTAAAAAATCAGCCGGGAGAAGATTAACTTCTGATTACTTGCAGTATTGATTAATGTGCCGATGACCTTTTTTACTAATAACCAATTAATCATCAAGTAAGCATATTTTAGAAAACGGTTGGTCTGTCTTTCACTAGAAAGTAACTTGTCTGAAAATATTCAACCTCTGACCCAGATCTACCTGCTAATCAAAAAAACAAACAAGAAGCAAATATTCACTTAAGGGCCCGCCTAAACTTAGAAAACTTTATTTTTTAAATTATTGATTTTCTGAGTGTAAAGCTGTCTCTGAATTTGAGATTTATTAAAAGAAGAGATACTGTACACAATATGAAAGTTTTGTAATGTCACACTGATATGCCAATAGTAGCTTTATGTGATTTACGCTAAAAAATCTTGACTTCTCTCAGGCTGGTGTCTTTCACAACTTTTTTCGTGGCTTCAGTCCGAAACACTTCAATCATTTTCCATCACTTTAAGGTCCCCCAAGTATTTCAAAACCCAACATTAAAGAAGCCTCCTTCACTGCTGCACAAGCTGCAACCTCTGGTCTGAAAACATGAGACAATGCGGAAGTGCTAAAAGTTGCTGTTTGTTGAGTGTCCCCTTGAGGCTGGCTCTGGTAGTACCTGAAATCACATACACACCAAGCCAAAAAAAAGGAGGGGTTTCACAGCAGAAATGAACATGTTTACAGCCTGGTACAAAAACTGTCTCCCATCTGAAATGATAATACACTATAGGCATGCACTGTAAAGGGGGTGGGGTGTTCGAACTCAGCAATTCAGAAGATCTTAAGATCATGACCTCGCCCAATCAGAGGCCCAGCTGAGTTAACGTGACTGATGAGTGCCCAATAGCTGTTAGTGTGGCGACTTGTCAACCGCCTTATTCTCAACATGGCCACGTCAGCCTTTTTGCTTCAAAACTCCATTTGAGAAACAGTGGGGTGACCTCGTGGAGACTACATCTATCTATAATACAGTCTGTGCTTCTGCCATGTATTTTTTTTTAACTATGATAAATTTACAGATTAACTCCCCCCTTCTCAACTCTGGTTGTTTGTTGATCAAAAACTAAAAGAGTAAAAACAGCAATTACTTTGGGCATTTTTGCACTGGAGCTGAAAAGGCTTTGCTCTATCTACTTCAAGCCCATTGATATCACTGTGCACTCCTGTAACCTCTCCCGGCTCACATGGACGGTTGAACCTACATGCTACGACAAAAGCTGGCGCCAAAATTACCCACAATGCAAACCGCCCATGATTTGGTTGAAGACTTGGGTTTAAAATGCTAATGTTGGCTTTATAGCCTTGGGCCGAGATGGGGATAACTGCATGGCTCCAGGTTTATAAAACTTGTAATCTTTTGATGTTCTCTCTGTCATTGACAGAATTAACATTAAATGTACTCCGTGCCATCGAATGAACAATGCTATTGTTCATAATGTCTTACAAATAACTTTAAACTGTGTATTGAAACAGAACTTCAGTAATGGAAGCAAGACACAGGAATAGAGTTATGTGATACTTTGGGCCAAGGAAGCCTCTTATAATGGTACGGTGAAAGAGTAGATACTTAATATTGGAATAATACCGTCCTCTGAAACCACAAGCTATCGAGCACTTTACCACAAATAACTGTGATTTTAAACAAAACTGAGTGAAAAATAGAGGTATAGTATGAAGAAACCAAGAGAATGAAAGATAGAACTTAAAATTACTGAAACTGGTGAAATTCCTCAGACAGCAGAGCATACACTGAAGGCCAAACACAGAGTCCGGGTGTTGGCAGACACAAAACACAGCCACAGACTGAGGACTGAGGCTCTAAAACACGACTACCACAACTTCTGGTCCGCAACGGTTCACCAATCACAACTCAAGCTCGAGTTAAGGCACCAATCAGAACTAGGATTGTATCTGAGTGGAGTGTTAATGCAGATGAGATAAGCTGACTTTTTCTTGACTATGCGCATCTGATAACTGTGACAGAGTATTTAACTTCAGTTGCCTTATATTTGACCTTTGACCTAACAGCACGTAGAAATAACTGTTATAATCCAGCTCTCTGATTTTTTTTTCCATTTTTGTCTAGTAGACTGACTGTGAGGTGAAACACTACAATCATGCCTTATTTATTTGCCTGAAAGACAATCTGAGCCTTCACTCCACTTTCCCACCAGTCGGTCCAGCTGCCCCCTGCCAGAAAGCGTTTTGCTGGGGACAGCGCGGTCCTACTGGAGCGGCAGGAATTCACAAACAGAAGGGGGCAAACCAAGGTTACTTAGACGGAGGGCCCAGGCACGCTCCCAAACGAGGCAGGCGGTGACGCAGCCAGCACAATCTGGGGTCCTTCTGCTGACTCGCCACGCTAGGACTCATGGGAAGGGAATGCAAGAGTTTGTCATGGGCCAAGTTTGGAGGAGTGAGAGACAAACTGTTTAAGGAGGATGGGGTTAGTTCACGAGAATGCTGCATATGCGTGCGTGTGTGTGTGTATGTTTGTGTGTGTGTGTGTGTTTAAAAACCTTGACAAGTAAACTCTGGCTGCCGTCACTCGTCACTTCTTTGTGTTGGAAAAGACGGCCTCGCCACACCCCGTGGTATTCCTGTGCAGGCCAAGTCTTCTCCCATTCCAATGAGGAGACATTAAGGGAAGAATAATCACTTTGGACGCAAGCTGCCAATTTAGTCTGAACTTATTTATCTCATTTAGAGTCAGTTTGGAGGGATAGACGCATGGCAAATACTGACTTCTCTGTTCCCACAGACAGGGGAGTAGAGGCCGCTGGCAGAACTGACGATGTTCCTCCATTGAGCTTTTTCTTGACTGTAACAAGAGAGGGGGTGACATTGGTTTGCCAAACCCTGACAACTGCAATCCTGTCACTGCTGGCTGCCAGATAATCTGTGGGTTTCTTTTTTTCTGCAGCATATACTTCCCCACTAATTCAATTTTTCCTGGTGTTTCATGCATTAAATTCTACATTAAGATGCCCTCAAACAAAAAGAGCTTACCTTCACAAACAAAGCCACACATGCACACAGACGACATAATCACCACTTCTACCCAGACCTCATGATGCAAGGACCCCCCAAAACCTCATACCCTACATGGCTCTGGCTGTGCATACTAACTAGCCAGTGCAGCACCCAAAGGGGGTACAGTAATGCAACTGGAGATGGTCCCTCTTTTCATGGAGTATGCACACATGTAAGCACACACACACACACACATTAGGTTTAGCCTAATTAGCACTGGTATTTTCAGGGCTTGTTTGCGCAAATTGGAAATGTGTGATGTGAATTAAAATATGGCCGGGGATTTTTGTTCCTTGTAAAGAAAAAAAAGACAGAAAGAACGGAAGAAAGAAAGGGGTTTCACCTTGCCCCTTTGTTGAGGCTCATACGAAAGTAATTTAGTCCACAGAGAGAGAGTGAGAGAGAGAGAGAGAGAGAGAGAGAGAGAGGTAGTAAAAAAGACAGAGGGAAAAGGGGAGACAGAGGGAGAAGGGGAGAAAGAGGGAGGGAGATGAATTCTGTTTGGCCCAGAGTGAGAGGCACTGTGGGTGTCTGAGGGCCCTTGCTGCCAGTAATTGCTTCCATATAGGACTTGTCCATGGTCACACGCATTTGCACGCACACACAAACACAGTTCAAGATTTGAAAAGCAGACGTTTGTCTGTTTAAAAGTGCCATTCATTAAAATCTAGGTTCTGGGATTCCACTAAAAGAAAAGCACACTTAGTGTTTGCATTCATTCAGCTGCTTAATCTTGTTTTCTAGAAATGTGTGATAAAACAAAAAAACAAAAAACGGTTCCGGTGAGGCTCTGTAAAAAGTCATTCGTATTCAACCTGTATCTGAAGGCCTTAAAGAGATGCAGCAAACCGTTCTGACACCAAGTATTTCACTTTAAACTTTGTAAACAGAACACTGTCAAAAACAAACCTACAAGATCAAAAAAAGAGAAAAGAAAAGGAGTCTACAGGTTCTCCTCTTCTCCCACCTTTCATCAAGCACCGAATTCCTTTGCCAGTCTTAATTTTTCCAACATCTGTCCCTCAATTTCTTATCTCCCATGTGTTGCTTACAGCTGCTGTTGCCAGGCAACAGTTCATGTCAGCAGGTGCAAATTAATGCATTAGGTGTGAGAGTTATGTTGTAAAAAAGTAGTGAAAAGAGAAATCAGGTATTCTCCTCCACAGCATCCCTCTCAGCTTATAAAGTTAGGACGTCTTAACAGCTTTGACTGCTTCATATCCTGGAATGAAGCTGAAAACACAGAACTCTGTTTGCGTGTGGGGGATTTTCTTTGTATCTCAAGTAAAATCTGATCTAAAATGTGATCTTTTTGCATAAAACAGTACAGTACAACAGTTATCGATCTGTTTTCTTACTCCCTGTCCTCCTGAACCACTAGGTGTGCGTATATATTTTAGTACAGAAACCACGTAAGCTCTTGTTTGATGTAAATCCAGGTTCCTGTGCCATACTGTGAGTATGACACACTCTTTCTCAGTGACACACACACACCTACACACATATATAGACATGCACACTTATGATTAATAGGAGTGGGTCTGAGAGGGGCAACAAAAGTCTTCCTCTGCTTGGTTGCCAAAGAAAAACACACAGCATTTGGCATATGGAAGCACATGTGGTTGTGGCTACATTAGACTGTCATGCACTACCTCTCATGTCAACAACAGAGACTTTCCTTTTTTCCCACATGCGTACCAAAAAACAACTTCTATCATTTAACACAAAAACAAGGGACAGAGAGGATGAGGAAGATAATAATTGAATCGATCAGAATGAATTAGAAGGAGCAGGTAAACAGAATTTTTTAGGATGAAACAAATTTTGCAGTTTAAACTGGTCACAGAAGCTTTGCCAGATGTAGAAATGCATAACAGCGCAGAGGCTTTAACTCATACAGAAAAAGAGCCAAGTGCATAAAAATGAATCGAAACTTTACGGGGTTCCACCAGAGTTTATACAGCAGATGGACTTTGTGTGTGTGTGATTTGTTCAAAGCGTTAATGTGACTAAGACCACTCCAGAACATGTAGCATTGCCACTTAAACAGGTGTGGGCTGAGTTTTCAGCTACTAAAATGAATGTAGTCACTAAGCCCTAGACACACAGACACACACAGACACACACAGACACACACACACACACACACACACACACACACACAGGGTTCCCACCTGAGCAGTAATGTTAAATGACTGTTAGCCTATGTGACTGAATCAGCTGAGCTCACAAATCAAAGGCATCTGGGGTGAGTAAAAGATTTCCACCAAAACGGCAGAACAAATTTCACATGTATGCAAGCTGTGCAGGTGTTCGTGTGCATGTGTGTGTGCATGTGTGTGTGAGTGTTCAGAAGAAAGACAGAGAGTCCGTGCATGAATGAAAATACAAAACAACAGACAGAGAGACTTGACTGCCCTCTCCTGACTTGAAATGATCTCTAGGAGACCTAAGTTGTGACAAAACTTTTTATAATACATGGAAAAAGAAAAATTCTGTTATCCCTCTGCCACATATACGAACACTCTGCAGCCTGCGTTAAGAAGACCCATCGGGAGAGCTGCTGTAGATTTGCCGTAAACATAAAATGTGTGTGTGGCTGTCCTGTTTGAGTGGCTGTCACTGTATCAGTTGCCACAGTAGATAAGGTGGTTTGCTGTAGCGCTGTTGGTAATGATGCTGGGACCACTGAGACGTGTGAGGGGAGGTGTCTGTGCTGCTTTTTGCTGATCTCATCACATCAAATCACATCACAGAGTTTCTAAACACAAAAAGCCTCACAGCATGAAAAAAACCTGTTTTCCAACAAAAGCAACAACTTTGTGCTTTCTCAGATACTCCTCTTTTGTCTTCCATCTGTTTGTATTGTCTGCTTTGGATCTATTTTTATCTAACAAGTGTGATAGCCTCCTCCTCAACAGCATAAACTGCTACAGGATTAAAAAAAATACCTTAAAGCCCCTGTGAAAACTTTCAAACTGAGGCAGAACAGACCGTAAATTATTCTTAATGATTTGCTTACACAAACCGTACCATTGTCAAAAAATGGGGCAATTACCGTTGTTTGTCACACATGTGACGACTGTGAAGGAACAGGGGTCAGATGAGACAATTTACACTTCACAATAAGCGATGCATTTGATATTTAAAGGAGACAGAATGAGATTTCTTGTCAGGAAACTTTACTTATAGATGTACAGAATACAATCAGGAAGGAGACTCAAAGTGCTCTTTGTCCACAGGCGTCGCTAAAACCAGCACAGACACAATGCTCCTTATGGGAGCTTTAAAGGAGAAAAACATCTTAATGAAATATTTCATTAAGTTCTTAAATATGTTCTCATATATTTTTTATTTCATGATGGCATGGATTAAACATTCCACATAATTTTTAAGCCATTTTACAATGGGCTTAATCTCTTCTTTTGATACGTATTTTTATAGCGTTCCCATCCCAATACCTAGTTGCAACTTGAAAAAAACATCCTTTAATATATAACACTGCGACTCCAGTAAATCTGTTTGAAAAGAAGTTTTTTTTTGTGTGTTATTTAACTCAGACTTGACTTTGGACGGTTTAACTGAAGAACAATAGCATCATGGGAAGTGAAGGACACTGCTTTGAGAGGGAGATACCAAGAATAGGGACTGGAAGTGAGGGTAACTTCCCATCGTCTCTTTTACTCAAATTATCGCTTACTTTTTATAACAAACTTTCTACATCTATGTGTTCATCTTCACTTGAGTATCATACTCTGCCTTTTTCTCCTCTATGTGATCAAAACATTCATCTGGCACTCTACTTTCCTCAATTGTTTAGCATCAGCTTGCTTAGAAAATAAATTAAATGTCTTATTTGGGAAAAAAGACTTGTTCTCCAAAGAGTTAGACATTAATTGGTGTTTGACCAGATTTATTTTGGAGGTAGAATGATCAGGTTCAGCTCAGAGATTGTTTTTTTTTTCATCAGAGCAAGATAACTGCAATGGTAGTCAGTTATTGAAACCAACAACTCAATGATTTTCCCCTTCCTTTACAAGCAGAGTATCATTACGTCTACAAATTCATAGCTGAGGACTGCCTGGTGAGAGGAACAGAGACCACACTGACTTTACGGGTTTTTCCTTTTCTCCAGCGATTAAACAGGGCAGGCATCAGATGATAGCTTTTATTCCTGATAGCTGTTATTTAGGTGCCCTAGTTGGATGGACTTCAGTGTTTGGCAGTTGAGAACACCTCAGAGGAAATCAAATGGAAAATCTGGTTCAAATCCGACACGTATATAAAATGGCTTTGTGCTGAGTTTAATAGTGCAACCTGAAAACAAAAGAAAAATTAAGAATGATTGTGTGATTTTTAATAAGTGGCACGGACACAAAAGGGCTATTTTTTTCCAAATAAAGCATCCCCCAAAGGTCACTCAGAGGATGTGGTGAGAGGTAAGAAAAACTCTTTCACAGAAACCTCTACAGTCCTACGTCTAACCCTAAACCACTGGTGTTTCCGTGTATAGCATTAGCGAGGTTTGTGGTACAGAGGGTCGCAATCCAGCAGGAACAAGGTTTGAAAGGACATCACAACGCACTTAATCTAAACAGCATTTCCTACCTTGGGCTGCTGCTGATACACAAATGAAGTCAAAACCACACACTGCCCATCCACACAGTCAGAAGCTCTTTGTGTGTGTGTGTGTGTGTGTGTGTGTGTGTGTGTGTGTGTGTGTGTGTGTGTGTGTGTGTGTGTGTGTATACTGTGAGGTTGTGAAGATAGCTGGGTCAACCTCAATCAAGGGGTGGATGACAAGAAAACAAGCACAAGCTCAGCTAAACAAATGGGGGCAGAGGGATTCACAGAGGAGAGACAGAACCCAAACAAACTCTAAGATTGATATAAATAAAGATTAGTGCAGGGTGTGGGGCTGAAGGAGGGGTGTGGGGGTACTTAAATGTATATGACATAGCGGAACATGCACACTCAGACAAACAAATACACTTTTCCCCCCAGGTCACGCACAGTCATCGCTGGAGGCAGCCAAAAGAGCCCAAACTCTGGGATTATCTGAACACAACACTGACGCTTTGGCTTGTGTCTGCCTAAGAGAGAGAGAAAGATGTGTAAACTGTTTACAGGGGAATGAGAGGTTACTTCTGTGTGTGTGTGTGTGTGTGTGTGTGTGTGTGTGTGTGTGTGTGTGTGTGTGTGTGTGTGTGTGTGTGTGTGTGTGTTTGTGTGTGTGTCTACAATGCAATATTGTGGCTTTTTTGATGGGTGAACTCCCCTCTGATTGAGAAAAAATCAACATAGAGAGTGACATGTGTCCATACACAAACACACATGCTGCAAACATTTAGGGAGCTTGACACTGAAGCACACACACACACACACACACACACACACACACACAAATATTCTCATTGAGGTTTTCTTTCATTAGTTCAAAACTGTATGACTGAAGTTTGTGTTCCAATTCATCTTAACCTTTGGAGCAAACTAATATTATTGGGACCATATGTGAATTTTGCATATTAATTTGTAAGCGCTCAAACACTAGCTCCCAGAACTTTTCCATTGTGGCAGGGATATGAAAAACACATTATTTTGAACTTCACCCATGTAAATGTTATTAAAAGTCTTTAAGATATTTATTTATCCATCCCCTGGTCTTTTCCAAACTCAAATTAGTTTTTTCGGAGTGAGCCTGCGAGTGTCAACCAGGTTGCCAGTGCCTAGTGTGACTATTTTGGGTGGTTATGGGTTGAAAAGTTTGGGGACAGCTTTAATAATTGAATGGGTTTGAGTTAAACCTGCAGGCTCTTTTCTATGTCACCAGTGTTCCCCTTTTTGCCACTTTCCCTCTCTAAATGAAGGTACAAAAATCTAGCTTTGAAAGGAACAACTAATGGTCCATCATTATCACAAACTCAGGGGAGTAAGGATGAGTATCGAGAGCCGATTCCTGCTCTGAATCAATAAGAAATGGTTTAATCCATTGACATCATTGTCCTTAATGCTCAACGATTCCCTCATCGATTCTTTACATTACACTGGAGCAGCCTATGTCAAAATACTAAGCGGCAAATTTTCCAAGTAAGAAGTGCAGACTTATTGCTGACTTCAGCATAACTATGACAAGCTCAAAGTTGAAGGTCCCAAACAACTCAAAGCATCACTAGGTGGCCTCTTTCAGTCAATAACATACACCAGAACAATACACCAACTCCACCTAATGTGCAATTATCAATCATTTTGATTTATTTACCTCTAGAGATATCAAAACCCACTGACCAATTTCATATTTTTTTTACTCATAAGCTCAATAAAATACAGTACACAGAAAATTCACATGAGAAACTGATGTAGAATCTGATCAATAAGCAGAAATGGTAAGGGCATCAAGGGTATCAATAAAATTGTATCAATACACATCCCTACAGAAGAGGAAAACATGACTGCAGCTTGCAAAACTTGTTGCAAATATGCTAATAAGGGGAAAATAGTTCCTAAGTTTTAGCATGAGAATCTTTTAAGTCACCTGAAAAGTAACATAATTATGATAATTGAAGAAAGGAGTGATTATCAGGGATACTCTCTTTGGCAGTATCTCTCAGTGGCCAGGATATGTTAGGCAGGAGGTTAGCAATTTATCCTTCTACCCAGAGAAGTGCAAGGACTTGATTGACTTTGAATGTCTAATCTAAGGAGAATATTTCTGACAAAAGTAGTTCAAGGAAGGAAATCTAGTGAATCAGAAAGGCAACCAAGGCTCTTATATACATGTGGGGAATGAAGGCTGACTTGAGTGACCTGATCCAACAGGAGAACAACTTAAGCTCAAATTGCTTAAAAGACTATTGCTGGTTCAGTACTACCTAGCGCCCGAAAAATGAGCGAGAGAACCAAAAATGATACACCATAATATATATGTTCAAGGCCCAGGCTCTCAGACTTTTATACATCAGGAAATAAAAGTGCCAAGTATACAGTGTAGACCCATTTTTAGTGATCTCCTACCTGAACCTGACTATCCAGATCATTTATTGTGTTGAAAGATACTGACCATATGTTGCTTGTGGCTTCTGCCTCAAAACTGTTGCAACCAGAAAAAGCTTAACAAGTGCTCTTATCCCCACAGAAGAGTCTCCATGTCTCTATTTAGGTTTTCTTACAGCTTTTCTTAAAAAGTCTTAGTTTCTTGAGGCTTTATTCAGTGAAACACTTATTCCATGCCATGCAGATATTCTTAAATACACATGTGGATAAAGCTGGGATAGACTGGATATGACACACTTCACCTCTCTGTGCCTTCAGCAATCAGCCCACTGTGGGAGGCTTCTTGTTTCAAAAGAATCACTACATTTTTAAGCCCTTTGCTCAGTGGCATAAAAATAGACCAACAAAACTGTCCAAATTTTTCCACAGCAAACAACGGTTTGTCTCTTTTAAGTGTGCCTCACATATCGCTAAATGTTTGATGCTGCCTTGTGCCTCGCAGCAAATGTAGCAGGCAAATCTATGTCACCACTGTGTTTGGGTGTTTTCTTTTTTAAGAAGAAAAACTGTTTGTTGGGCCACATTTGTTGCCAGATATGAAAGCATTTTCAGGTTCAGGAAGCTGAAAAAAGCGAGTGAGTAGAACAAAAGAGGAAGCAGGGAGATTTGAGTCAGGCCTGCTGGCTAACAGTTTCTGACTCATCTCAGCAAAATGACCCCCAGTGTTCCTTAGTACTCAGAATAAGAGTGGCAGCTACATGCTAAAACAATTAGCCTTGCCTGCATGGGCTGAGGAACAGCTTGTACATTAGGAGGCTAAACAAGCAGGGAATATGGCACAAATATAATGTGTGTACGTGTGTTTGCGTTTGCAAGCGTGCGACAAAGTGCCTCCCTCAGAGGGAGACAGGCTCTGATTGTACAGAGTGGCTGTGTGTGATAATGGTTTCCATTAACCTGGGCTGAGTTGGGGGACCTATGAGACTCTCCATTCATTTCTGTCTCTCTTCTCTGCTCCTCTCTTCCTGTCTCACACACAAACACAGACATGTGCTCATCATGTAAGTATAGGACCCTTTTTCAGTGGAACAGACTGCTTGAGAGAGGGGCTTGAATGGGCTTCAGAGTATCAAGGTAGCTAAAGAGTCTTGATAAAACTGGGCATACCCAAACCATTAGGTGTTGTCTGAAGATTTAGGAAACATGACCTTTCACTTCCTGAAAGCCTCAAACTTTGTGCATCAATGCAGCTGAAGAAGTAAAGAGGAGGGCCGGGAAAGTGAAAGAAACTCAGTGGAGGGCAGGTAGGGGACTGGAGCAGTCGAAAAGATCTCTCCTTTTCTTTTCAGAGTCCCATCTTCACCTACACCCTTTCTATTAGAGCAACACGTAGAGAGCACAAAGCTCTACCGTGATGCTTTGACTTGAACCAGCATGTGGACATGTACGGCAGTGGCTCCAGCAAAAGCATGTCACATTATGGTGAAAGGGAACAGAAGAGGTAGTGTAGCAATTATTGCAGAGAAGCCATTAAGGGCCAGGGGTGTCTTCTTTAGATGATCACAGCAACTGACTAATGGACAACCTTGTTTCCTTGCTGGCTTACATTCTGGATTTATCCCTGCCAGCTGGCTTTAAAATAAAAAAAAAACAGAAATTCAATATGCTGAGCAGAGTTTTTAGAAAGTGAAAACATGGTTTTACTCCTTTAATGGCATGTGTGTGTATATATGTCTCTGTGTGTGTGTGTGTGTGTGTGTGTACGATTGTTTCCTCCATCAAGAGCAGCTTTGGCCCCAGGGTGATCTGTCCCAAAGCCCCACCCACTCTTTCCTGCTCTGCACACTTCTGTAGTAGTCTCAAGACTTGTAGTGTATTATTACACAAAGTGAGATAGTAAACTAGAACTAAAATAATGAAGAGCAATGTCAGCTGAACAGAGAACTGTCTGAGCTGACACCACAAGACAAAGGTCGGAGGATGCTTCTGAGTGCTTACAGAGTTTTGGCGAGCACACTCTGTAGATACCATTTTTTGTTTTATTATTTCGAGAGAACAAAAAATGAAATTAAATCCTAAAAACATCGGAAAAGAGCAAGTATTTATATGACAAGGACAAGATAATCATGAGCTAAGAATAAATCACTGATAGTAAAACCACTAATAAATTTACATTGTTTTTTATTTTCAACAAAGTCTGTATTTCTGCCTAATGAAAAGGAAAAATACATATAGTATATTTTTACCATGTGAATGCAGGATCATGCACTGAAACTGAAGATAGCAGAGACAGAAGCAGAAACACTGGATGTTCAGTCAGTTGGGTCCAGAAGTACTATAATTTTCAATGCACAGAAATGTCCTCACAGCAAGAGTTGGTTCAGTCAAAGCCAAATATAACTTTGACTGTGTCTCATCTTATTTGTGCAAAACACTAGATTGACACATTTGAGGAAATATCCTTGATTTTTCTATCTGGTGTAGAAAGTGCAGTGGATTCGGGTGCAGAAATTGGAACAGGAATCATGTGGGATCCATGAAACATGCTTATCTTAGTCAATCACTATGCTTTCACGATCAAGTACCAAACAACAGAGCCCCTAAATACTCCCAGTTCAACTTGTCCAAGGGATTTACGCTATGGAGGGACACACTGCAGTGAACTCCTACACATTGATTTCAATTAACTCCTGTTGTGGTCATTTTGTCACATGTAGTCTGGCCTGGAAGTACATCTCTTGTGTTCAATTACTGAATGTTACATTGATTATTTAAACCTGCAGACCAGCAAAGTGATTTTGATCATATAGAAATAAATGTTCTTTTTTCTTAAATGGTCAGCTCCTTCACACACACAGTTTCCATGATAAAATTGTTTGGGATAAAACAGTCATCAGATTGATCAATTCTGACCTCTGCATGGAAATGATCATACACCTACTTTTTGGTGGTATGCAAAAGGGCTGGGAAATTAATCACAAAGTAGATTAAATCACAATGTGGCCTGCTTTAATATTGTTATTACAGCCAATGCAATATTGTCTTTAATCTGAAATGTGTCCCATTACCAGATGAAAGTTTTTTTTCCCAGTGGATGTTTTATGCTCTAAACCAGTGTTACTCAACCCTGCTCAACCAGAGACAAATTGTCTACCTAATTGTTGACTAATTTTGCAAGAGAAATAATCTGAGTGGTGAAAACTAGCATAAATAGCAAAAAGCAGCAAGAAAAATAAGAAGCAAGAAAAATGGCAAGAAAATTGAGAAACAGTTTGGAAAATGGTCAGAAAGTGGCAATAAAATGGTCCCAAAGTGACAAAAAATAGTGAAAAGTGATTATAATGAGCAAAAGGCAGTCATGAGTGGCAAATAAGATAAAATAAAAATAAAATGGGTTGTTGTAATGTTGTAATTAATGTCAATGTTTATTTCCAAGATTGAAATTGCAATCTGGGGGGAAACAATCACAATTAGATTATTTTTGCTGATTGTTCAGCCAGTCAGTCTTCACAAACAAGTTTTCTCCAAAACCTTTAGATGTGCAAGAATGAGTTTTAAGAAGGTGGTCTTTTCATTTGTGTCACAGTCCCAGCTAAGTCTGCTTAACTGGGAATTAATGATATATTTGTCTTTTCCTTGATTTATTTGACCTGCACAATGAAAATAAGCTGAGGCACAACCCCATGTACAAACTAGCAGAACTATGCATTCACATGCCTGTACATGCACACACACACACACACACACACACACACACACACACACACACACACACACACACACACACACACACACACACAGACAAAGCATCTCTTTGAGTCGCATGTATTGAAATGACACAACATATATTTGCATGCCACTGCCATGGGTGCCTCTGCTGTTTGCCCTCGGCACTGCTGTTGGCACAATCTCACATCACAAGCATGATTTAAAGTTGCAGGGGAAAAGGGGGGGAACTGAAGAAAAGGTGCAGAGACTTGATGCTGTGTTTTATACATGCATGATTATGTCTGCCAGAAAGTGTGTGTCAGATGAGTTGGCATGCCCAACTGCACCTTTAAGCCATCCCATACCAAGCATTAAAGTTGCTGGAAAGTGGAAAGATCCTGACTTTTAACATGTTTGTGGGGAAAGGAGAGCAATGAAGAAGCTTACCTTTTAGATGCAGGAGTACATGGAAGAGGGAGAGAAAAAAAAAGAAATTAAACTTTTTAAATTTAATGTACTTAAACTCAAAGAATGTATGTTTTGATTTATTGCTGGACCATATATACAACTTGAAACGTGTCTGTCTTTTGGGTCAATCATACAAAAATTATGAACACAATGTGCAGCCACCATACAGCCTGTGTGTGCAGGGGGCTAAAGGGTTAACCTAGAGGTACATATTTCGGAGACAACCTCGCTTCAGATGAGCTGTGTGCGGCTGCTCTTGTGGCGGTAATGGGAAAATTGCACTGAGAGGAAGGACACACGCAATTAGAATCTGGCAAGTCGGCCGGCAGTGGGTGGGTGGCGGGAGACGGGGAGGGAGACACAGGAGGAGTGGAGGAAAGGAAAGGAAGAGAGGGGAACTAGGAAGCGTGGCCCACCGGACGAAAAGTGATTTAGTTGGAAGCTGGCTTTCTGTGCACGGGTAAACGCTGCTGTGCTGTCTGCTTCGCTGGCTGGGGTCTGTCCCTGCCTGCTGCTCTGGGTGACAGCAGCCCAGATGTCAATCAAATTAGCACCCATTTACTGCTGATTTGCCTGTGTCATTCGCAATATCCCCTCCCTGCCTCTGATGGGGTGGCACAGAGAGGAGGAGATGGAGGTAGAGTCACTTTATTGCAGTCTTTCTCCGTGAATGTCATCTGCCCACTTATCGCACATTCCGGTGGGATGCAGCGAAGGAGGAGAGGAGGAAGAGAGGAGATCCTTTGTTCCATGGAGTGGCTCACTAGCACATGCAAATAGGGCGGAAGTGTCAGGGGAGAGGCTGGCGCTGGTTTTAATGGAGTTGGGGCAAACTCATTTTACAGCACAAAGCCACAGAAGAGGAAGATAATAATATCACTGTGAGTGTGTGTGTGTGTGTGTGTGTGTGTGTGTGTGTGTGTGTGTGTGTGTGTGTGTGTGTGTGTGTGTGAGATATTGGCCTAAAAGTAGACTTACAATAAAAAAGGTGCCTGCACGCTGACTTCGATGAACAAGTGCTAATTCAAAGCATCAGCAGCTTTATAAAAATCCTTTATAGTGATGCCGTTTTACTTCACGTGCAATTGTGCTGCTACTGTTTATGTACCCTGACAGACGGCGTAGAGACACCAAACACGGGCAAGAAAAAAAGAAAAAGGCTAGAGGAAGAGGGAGTGAAAAGGCGGGAGGAAAAAGAGACCATCCTGATTGATGCTGTTTGATTCAATTTCCAACGTGTGGAGACATTTCAGGGCCCCGGGGGCCTCTGTGTCTTCACAGGAGCAAAGGAGGGAAAGACGGTGATAGAAAAAGAAGAGGTGGGGGCGTGTGCGGTGCTCACTAATTTGCGATGTGCCTTTCAATGATGAAGGGAGCTGATGTTCAACTTGTACTCCAGATCTGGCAAAAGACGCACCTAATTGGCTTCAAAAAGAGACAAAAAAGCAAGAGGGAAGCCACAATGAAGTCAGGACTGTCTTCAAACAAACACACACCTTGGTACAATCACTGTGTGAAGAGAGGCTGCGTCTGAATCGCTGAAAACAACCGTTTCTATTGGCTGTCACTGTTTTATTGACCTTGTAAGAAACGGTTCAATGGTGCAAATTGTTACCCTGTTTGACATTTGCACTCTGTGAAAATATTCAAATGTTGTGATGATTGAGATGACTGATAAGCTGATCTCAAGAGTGCAGCTGCACATTGCCCCCCCTGCTCTTTGAGACATAAGTACTATATATGGAAATTTAATGAAACTGCATTTTATTGCACATAGCTGCATCTGTCATTAATGGTATACAGCCACCGTGTGATGAGCGGTGGGAGAAAGTGTCATTCAAGTGCCACTCAGTTGTCAGATCCCAAAGAGAGGCACAAAACAGCATCTGGAAGCTTGTACTCACACACACACACACAAACACACACACACACACACACATGCACACACTCAGAGAGAGAGAAGGGGGTTGGGTGGTGGAGGTTTGGGCCTGTCACTGCTCCGTCACTGACTCCCTCCATTTAATGCCGATCCTGTCACGACAAGACAGGAGCAGAATGGAGTAGATCACCTACAGGCACCACACCTTGCCAACTCTCTCTCATTCTTTCTCTCTCTCTCTCTCTCTCTCTCTCTCTCTCTCTCTCTCTCTCTCTCTCTCTCTCTCTCTCCTCACTTGCTGCAGCTGTCTGCTGATCTGAGCACAGACAAGACAATGTCATCCCTCAGCTCACATCCAACATGTGGAGCTCTCTGACCAAGCAGGACTGACTACTGCAAACTAGGAGCAAAGATTTTGGAAGTTTAAGAGACCTGAAAGTGTCAAATAAAAATGGAGAAAAAAGGCAGATTGTCTCTAGATTACCTGGGTTGATCTCAGAGTCTCTAGAGGGGAGGAGGTGTATGTGTGCGTGAGTGTGTGTGTGTTTGTGTGACATTTTCCAAAATTCTCTGCCTTTTCGTTGGTACAGATATACAACACCAGGCATTTTGCGCCCCCAGCTTTCACACAATAACACACAATCCTCTTTTGCAAATTACCTCAAGCACCATCTATGATTTTTCTCTCCATCATCAACCCCCAGATTTTCTTAATGCATTATAAAGAGGGCTTGAATTAGCACCCGTGTGCTTTTAGTTTGAGGGGTTGATTGCTGCATTGCTTTTCAACGAGCATCAGGCCTTTAGTTTGGGGAAGGAGAGAGTGAGAGAGAAAAAAGAAGAGGGGAAGAAAGAAAGCTAGAAATCTGAAATAAGACAGAGAAGGGAGAAAGAAATGAAAAGAATAAGGAGAGATGAAGTCAAGGAGGAAAAACAGAAAGTTAATGTCAGGATGTGCCCCATAATGACTAGTATAAGCTCTAGTGGGAGCTTCCTCTCGCGCCAGTTCCAGAGAGGGTAGCTTGATTGGGGATAATTGGCTAGCCTTCACTAGCGGTTAGCATCCAGGCGTGGAGACAGGGGAGGGCACAGGGGCTTGGCATACACACATACTTACACTCACACAGAGTTACACTCACATATGCCCAAACACTTATATGTGTGCAAACACAAAGTCATATCAGCACACACACAGAAAAAAGCAGTTTGGTTCAAAAAGACATTGTCCAGGATTTAGTCAAGGTGCTGACAGTTTTGCAGCAAATTCAATTCTGTTTGCACATTTTTTTTTAAGAATACAAAACTTCACGTAGCACCCTTTATTCTCCACATACTCGTTATTTTCAAGTACATGAATTCATGTAGTCCTAAACGGACTACCCTGCAATAATTCACTCAAACACATCGCGGGGGGGCTGCACGGTGGCGCAGCGGGTAGCGCTCCAGCCTCACAGCGAGAAGGTTGCCGGTTCGAATCCCCGTTTGGGCATGGTTGGCCTTTCTGTGCGGAGTTTGCATGTTCTCCCCGTGCATGCATGGGTTCTCTTCAGGTACTCCGGCTTCCTCCCACAGGCCAAAAACATGCCCACGTTAGGTCGATTGATTATTCTAAATTGACCTTAGGTGTGACTGTGTGTGTGAATGGTTGTTTGTCTATATGTCAGCCCTGCGATTGACTGGCGACCAATCCAGGGTGTACCCCGCCTCTCGCCCAATGACAGCTGGGATAGGCTCCAGCCACCCGCGACCCTGATTAGCAGGATAGACGGTATAGAAAATGGATGGATGGAGATCACAAAAGGGGTTTGCACTTTCTTCTGCTGAAAACAACATATATTTATCTGCAGTACAAAGCTGCACTTTTCTGAATGTCTTCTCAATCTTTGATGAAGCACAGTGTAAAAAGGAGGCTCTAGGTGGCAGAGAAGCTTGTAAAAAAAAAAAAAAACACTTTCTCTGTTGCTACAACGCTTACACACACTTTCATTTCAAAGCGATAACTATAAGGAGGCACTCACTCCCCCGGCGCTGTGTTGAGCCAACAGCGGTCTGTGCTATCAGAGCTTTCTGCCCTCCAGCTCAGGTGACTGTATGAGCCACATGTTGACAGCAGCCTGCCAGCGATTCAGAGACAAGCAGGAGTGCACACTTTTAAGCAATAAGGATCACCATCCATATAAAGATGTTGTTTTAAATTGATCTCATGTAGGCTCAAATCTAAAGTCTCATTTGCTTCCTATGATTATAAGATTGGGCTGAGAGGGTATCATGTTCTTGACATATTTTTTAGTAATATTGTTGCTGCAGAAGAATATTAAAAATGTGTATTCTTAATTTGAATGTGATATATAGGTACATGCTTGCTGTTGGGATCTTGCAGTTGTGCCACCAGTCTATTTTGTCATCTTTTATGAAACTAACTGTGCTCACACGCCTATTAAACTAACTTTGGAGAAATAATGTACCAAATAGTTAATAGTTAAGATTGTGATGTTCTCATTACTTTCAAGTCTTTTTCTCTTTTTTTTTACTTTGACTTCTGAATCACTATAGGTCTGAGTCTGTTCCTTTCCAAAGGCATACTTCAGAAAATACTAATCAAAAACTCTCTTTGTCTTATTGCCAGTAAAAAAAAAAGTTCTCATACGACTAAATAAGAGCCACATTCACCTGACGAGTCCAGAAAAATATCTTATTACAAGATTTCAAGAGAAAAATTATGTCTGTATTGCCCCAAAGCATCTGCCGGTGGGGTTAGAAAAATTTGTTTGTAAAGTTTCTTGAAAAAAGACAGTCTCATCACAAGAAATTAATCAAGTACAACTTTCTTACCCCACTGGCTGTTTTCTTTACTCCTTTCAAACAGTTCAATCTTAGTTTTGTCTTTTTGTATCTAAAAATGAAACATTTTTCTGTAATTGATGTGAAGGTGGCTCATAGAAAGTCCACAAGTTTTTACAAAAAGACAAACATTTTCTTAGGTTTTGGCTTATAGCAGCGCTGATAATTGCAGGCAAACTTTAAGAATTAAATATAGATCATTTATTTAGTGAAAGCTAAGTTCATATGCATGCAGGAGTTGTCTTTGTATCAAGTTAAACCAACAAAAATCTTCACAACTGTTCAAAACTTCTTTGTTGAAAGAAGAACAGATTTGGCACCAAAGGTGGTAGTTAAGATGTTTCACTCTTCTTCAGACTGCTATCGGCAGGAGTTTGATTCACCAACTGTCTTTTCTAATTTGGAGTCGGCCTTTGATAGAAACTTATGGACAGATGGTTGACCCAATCATCTGCCAAGAATCTGTCAAACCTTGACCTGGTAGTTACCAAGGCATACTGCTCAGATTGCTCTGTGTTCAATTCTTTCTACAAACTTTAAGACTCAAGGTCTTAAGCCCTAGAAAAAAACATGTATTTTAACCCAGAATTAAAGTTGTCAAATAATAATTAAAAAAAACTATGAATATAGTTTCTTATAATTTTATAGTTTTTATGTTCAGGCGTAATTCAAAAAGTTCAAAAAGCACTATCATTGCTTGTAACTTTTCTTCAAGCAAAAGAGCAGGTGAAAGAAAGCTTAAGTTCCACCTTTGTTGTTGCACAACATCACATTGTCCACAGAGCAACTGTAACAACACACTTCACTCCTGCTGTAATCAGTGAAGCTCACAGAGCACTTCCTCTGGCCTACCTCATACACATGCAGAAACGAATCCATGCACACACACACACAGACACACACACACACACACACACACAGACATAGACTGGATGCCTTAATGAATTAACAAGGGTCTGCAGACACACCCCTCACTTTTAAGAGCTTCAAGGAGGAGGACAGAATGTGAGGTTGGAGTGGCGAGGGGACTTAAGGGCGGCTTTGAATGGCAGGAAATCCCTGAGATGTTTTCTGTACTCTCTGCCACAACCTAGGGCCTGCTAAGGTGCAGAGAGGAAATTGTGTTTGTGACACACTCACGGTACAGCTTTCTTCTTCCTGTCTACCCTCACTTCCTTTTTTTGCTTTGTCTTTCTTTCTACCTTTTTCTATTGCTTTCCGCATAATGCGTCTTTTCACTTTGCACCTTTTATCTGCTTGTCTCATTAATCTATCTTTCTCCCTGTCTCTCTCTTTAACTCACTTCACACATACAGACATGCACACTCACACACAAACATATATAAACATGTCTTACACAAACCTTCTTTCTGCAGCCAGATGTCCTGGAAGAAGGAGGCCAACGTGCCCCTTCACTTAAAACAGCATGCACGTGCACACACACACACACACACACACACACTCTGTGTCAGTAGGCAGGGGAGTGTCCCTGTGCAGGAATGCGGGGATGATAAGTTGTGGAGGTGTCAGGGGAGAGACACATGCTGTTACAGCCAGACACCTAAAAACACTCCACCCTGCCTCCAACTCCTCACTGACTACTTTTTTCCCTGTTTTTAGCTTTTATTCCCTCTCTTTCTCATGCTCCCTTTGCTTTCTGTCACTTTTTCTGTGAGGCTGACTCTACCTTCACCTGGACCTTTGTAATGCTGCATCCTCTACTCAGTCCCAAAAGGTGATTTTTCTTTTATCTGTCGCTCCCTGGTTTGTTTTTTGTTTTTCTTCCATAGTTCAAATTCTTTGGCCCAGTGACAGATCTCAGGCATATCAGATAACCTATTCCTGGACATGCTGGACTTCACTTTGATGTTATAAAGCTTACATCTATATTATCAAAAAGACAAGTTGTTCCCCAATTCCCAAACTTAAGATGCCTGGTAAAATATTGCTAATTATCTTGCACTTCTATATTTCTTTATTGATCACTTCCTAAAACATGCAACCCCTTAGCTGCCGTTGCAACACCTGTTGAGCACAGGTTGCCTGTTTCACTGGTTGCAGATTAGATTATAAATCATAATCTCAAAAACAATCATTCTTTGGTTGCAATTAGACTTAAAAAGCAGGGGTATCAGTTCTGGTCAGTGGCAAGGATTTCACTTGTAAACTTTAGCTTGTAAATTCTAGGGGATTATGCTGGTTTGCGAGCTAAGCTTAATTTGGCACGATTAGTCCCAGGTTAATTTTTCAGCTAGACTTCAAATTTACCAGAACAAGTGTCAAAAACTGTCTTTATAACTTTTGTAAGCAATAAAATGTTTATATAGGTAATGTAAACTTTTATCTGTAACGCTAAATTGAATTGCATCTATAAGTCAGTTGCATTTTCTACGCGACCACAGCTCATAAACTAGTTACCAGTCTACAGGCTTTAAAATAGAACCGATATACAAGCATCATCACATATTAAGAGATGTGAAACACTTTTCTTTAAATAAGGGAGGGCTGTGGAATTAGTTCATATGTGATTTGGATAAAAGGTTGTCTGTTTTTTGTTTTGTTTTTGTTTTTATATAGGCTCTCTGACCAAACCTCTGGGATTTTCTGCCTCTCTTTCTCTTCATGTTCCCTCCCTTCCTCAGTCATGATCCCACATAGTGACCAGGTCATGGTGACATCCTGCCTCTTCTCTGACCATGCTGCAACAATATTACCAAAACACACTCACAGTCACACACTCACCCACACCATACACAGGAACACATGAAAACACTGTTACTAACTCCAGATAACCACAGTATTGAGCAGCTGGGAGGAATTCCTTTTGTATCAGTAACACAAGAAACTGTTCATGCAGGACCCTCAGCTGTGTCCAAAGAAAAGAAACCAACTATTTCATTTTCAGCGTCATGGGGGGACAATAATTACAGCTGCCTATGCAGACCATTAACAATTAATCAGGCCACACAGGCTGCTGCCTTCTGCACAGCCTGAAACTCAAGACTTTTGGGGAAAATTGTTTTAATGCCACTAAATGATATAAGGTAATGGAGGAGAGTTTGTCAGATTAATTTTAAATATGGAAGTAAAGATGGATTTTTATCTTGTGATCTGATAAGTATACATGAGAAGGACCTAGGAAGAATCTTTTAACTTGATAGTAATCTGTACCAAAAAGCTCAAAAATGTGTCGCTTCCTAGAAAAAATAAAACATTGATTTATTTAAGATAACAATGCCCTGTCTCTGCAGCACCAATGAACTAAAAAAGTTTCTTTTCTCCCTTTCTTCTCTCTTTAAATTGCATTTCCACTCAATGATTACCTCTATAAATACATCAGCACAGGCTTTTACTCCCACTATTATCCTCTTGTTTTTTCATGGCTGTGGAATAATGTAACCCTTCTTCTCCATGGACTAAGTACCAATATAAGCCTGGTTTGTACATTATGTATTTACCGGTATTATGCTGTACTGAGGTGTTTTGGTTAAATCCTGTATCTCCTCCTTTGATTTTTAATACATGATGCTGGTTGAAAGAAGAGGAAAGTGGTTGGCAGTAGCAAAAAGCGTGACTCATGGCAGTAAAGACTATTAAACAAAAGCAGATGGTAAAAACTTTCCCCGGTAATTAAGCATGGGTTAAGTGCTGAGAAGTCATAAGGAGATTAAGGAAAGTGTGTTGTTTGTTCCCAGGCTTCTATGATATCACCTGGTGTTTGAAGTCCTTCTCAGGGCTAATGACAGTGAGAGGAAGCATTACTTTGTGTTTGTGTGCACTCTGGCAAAAAAAGTATTCTTTGACGTAAGTGTAGGTGTGTAAATTTAAATGTGTTTTTGCACCCGAAGTGAATCAGGTGATGGGAGGTTGAGTGTTACCATAAACATCAGTGGCCTGTAGGTGATGTGTTCGAACCTGTATCCCTATTAGACTCTTCTCCTTCCTGGCTGGTCTGCTGTCTCAACCCGCCCTGGCGGAGACCGGTAAGAGTGTTTGAGCCTCCACTTGGTGGCAAGGGCTGGGTTTAAGTGAGTGATGGTGGCTTAGAGAGGCTAAATAAATTCAACAGTTATCAGAAAGGATAGATCAAAAGGGTTTAAACACATGCAGGGGCAGTAATCGACGGACACCCTGCAGTTGTGGTAAATTCTATTGGAGCAGAGTATGGTTTTTATCGCTTCTTTACACACACAGACACACAATGAGAGGGTACAGCTGTTTTATGGGCTGTCAACAAAACTCTGAGCATGTAATAACAGTGCTGGGGCCCGACGGTGGCTGAAGCATCCCTTTTAGCCCATCACAACTTAAGTGGCTGGAAGAGGAGTTAAGGCAGCGACGGCGAGACGAGTGGACGTGGGGTAATTGTCCGAACCAGGTGGAGTGGTTTCCAAATGGGAAAAGGAGACACATGGGTGAACAAGCAGGAGGATGGATGGACAGGTTTATCATTGTGACGACAGGCGCTTTTTTTCTATCACCACGGTCACCTCTTCAGAGTCGTCAGTGGGAATCAGTGCAGCCCCATTGAACATGTCACTAGGAAATAAGAGGGTCAGCCATGACGACTGGCAGCACCAGGAAGAGTGTGGATGGAGTGACAGGAGGGGAAAGATGCTGAAGTTTACACATTTAAACAAAAAGGGGACTGCTGTGGGAGAGAGAGGCTGGAGGGCACTGCGTGTGGGAGGAAACCAATTTTGCTACTACACTGCACAGCTGAAAACTCCTGGTGATAAAGGCTGCATGCACACTTTCAGTAAAAAGTTTTGAGTCTGAGAATCAAAGACCCAAAATAAATCTGTGAAAAGTTTCAAAATACAATCACACTCTGTAGTCAACAAATGGAAAAAACTGTTTATGTAAGATTTAACTGTTACTCCATGCCACTTTTTTACTGTAAGTTTAATAAAGAGCAATCGAGGGCTTTACTTGATATTAAGATCAACACTCTAGAAGATCTCGCCAGAGTTGTTTTGTGTCAAAAGCTGTCCCAAAGGCTCTTTCAAGTGTGACCGTCTTTTCCCAGGCTGCTGAATGCATCTAGTAGGGTGCATCCTTCAGAGCCAGAAAAATCCCATAGTTCTTGGCATGCCACCTTGCACAAGTTAACACAAAACATAACTGATAAGACTTAGGGCTGCACAATATATTGCTTCAGTATTGTCATATGATGTGTGCATGGGCGATATTCATATTAGTATGCAATTAATCGTGATGTATATTTGAGCCTTTCAAATAAGCTTATCTAGCTTGTCTACACCCAGTCACTTCACTAATAGATTTTAATGAGCATAAATCTATGTGTTTTACTACATTACTTGCAACATCTTGCACAGTTCGAGCACCTTCTCTGTGCTCTGACATCTCGCCTGCTGTTATGAGGGTCGGGCAGAGCAACGTGCCTCCTCTTTCTCTCTCAGCAAACGTCTGAAAGACAGCATTGAATGTGAGTGGAGCATAGCAGAGATCTTGACAGTCTGACAGTTTGCTTATAGATAACATGACATCAGGTGCTTTATTTAACACTTTCAGGGTTAAAGGCAGTTGCTTCCAGATCTGTGTGTTCAGCTTTGTCTTCAGTCAGAACAAGCTCTCGTTTAGTGAGGTCTGTTTTGATCTTCTGATCACTCATTTCATTGTGTATTTCATGTCCTCCTTCCCATGCCTTATGATTTCATGAGCTGTCATAAAACTTGAAACAGTCTCAGTTAAATGTCCAAGTGAACTGTTGCTTAAAGCTAGCTTTTCTTCCTGCAGAAATTGCCCTTTTTCTCTAAATAAGGCAGACTATCCTCACAAAATGCATTGTGCTTGTTCTGGAAACATCTCTAAACAATACATCCCTGGAAAATGATTATTCAAGCCTACAAAAATGCAAAATGCAGGAGGAGGGAAAACTCTGTGAGCCACTACACGTGTGCTCAGCTTGTATGTGCATGCTGCCACAATTGCTCACCTGTAGACTGGAGGGCTCAGAATCATGACATATTTAACACATATTCCTGTGATATCATTAGGTTACAGGGGGAAGCTTAAATGATGTAAACCCTTTGCAGGATGCGTTCTCAAAAAAATCTAACCTGATATGAGAAGAATCACTTGCAGAAAATATTATGGATCAATATCAATAATAAACAGATATCACTATGATTAAGAGACTTTGCAAACTCAAATAGTGTTTGCTGAGGGAGAGGGCAACAGGAGCATTTGGGTAAGATTCTGAAATCATCATTTCAGGGACAATCAGGGGAAATTCGGCTGAACAGAGCCAAGCAGTAAACCTTAAAAATGTTTAAATAATGCAATATAAACAAAGAAAACAAAAATGTTGCGATAAAATTTTTTTTCCAATACCATGTAGCCCTGATGGGACTTATAAAACATGTTTCGATGCACTCAAAGATGTTTGACATATTGTGCATGACTGTTAAAAACACTGAATGCAGGAAGCTATTACAGAGACAAGGAGGAGGTAGATGTTACTTGTTGTAGGCTTTTTTGAAAAGGTAGGTTCTGAGTTAATTGTTGTATGAGGGAAGTGAGTCTGTGCTACTGATGTTAGGAGGGAGAGTGTTACAGATAGGTGGAGTGGTGGAGGCAAAACCTTTATCTCTCAAATTGCAGTTCTTTGTTTTGGTGATAGGAGACAAAAGTTTGGTATCTGATGATCTGAGGCAGGAAGACCTTGATACAGATAACTTAATAGCTAGCTATGCACAAATTAAAAAATACAGATGTCTTTAACTGCTGAGGAGAGCTGGTAGGGGGCACCCATAGGAGGAAAAAACTTCCAGCACAACACCTAAGCAGCTGAAAAGTCTAGACGCATGCTTGAATGAAAACAGTTACAAGATTTTTCTTTGCTTTTCATAAATCTCTCCAAGGATTGAGAAGACAAACAGACTCCTGAGCAGGAACTGTCTTACAGCTCTGTTTATCATTTCCTTCTGTCCTCATAGCTACAGGCCGCCAGTCACAGAGAAACGATCATGGGAGGCAAAAAGCAGATCAATATTTTAGTGACAGCCCCAAGAGATTTGATAGATGCCCCTCTCTTCGCTTTTCACTGTAACTGTGCAATTACACACACACTCTGCTTCCTGTGTCTGTCCATAAATCACAGCACTCACAAGACAAAGAATGTGACACAGTGAGCGGGCAGGGAGGAGCGGCACAGAGAGCAGAGGTCTTGTGAACTAGGGTCTGATCACTGCCAAAGTGCCTGAGGAGGTGGAGGTGGAGGGGGTAGATTAAGTTGGGGATAAGACTGACAAGGATGAAATATCAGCCCCCTCCTCCTCTCCCAACAAACATAAATGAAGATTGTACCGTACAGGACACATCTGCCTCCTGCGCCCTTGTCTTTCCTTGGACTCCCTCCCCTCTCCACCTCCCTCTTGAGGGTGCGTTGGGGAACATTCCTGGGCTCCAGCTCCTCCACTCTGGGCATTAATCCCCTACAGCTGTGCCCCTTTACTCCCTCCCTCCTGCCTCCCACCTCTATCTCACTCCCCCGGTCCTTGCTCACTCCAGCTGGCCATCTGACACTCTTAATACATTTTTCACAAGCTACTCACAAGTGACACATGTAAACCAGGCCAGGGGAGGACACACACTACCACGGCGACAAACACACATAGAAAACACATGGAACCATATAGAATCTTTATGATGTTGTTTAAGTCTACCAGAGTCTTTGCCAGGTAGAAAGTGTCGCACACACACACAAAGATAAGCACACAGTTGCAGGCACACACACACACACACACACACACACACACACACACATACACAATCCCCTCTGGCTCTGCCCTGAAGCCTCTGCTGTGAGATTGGGTCGAGGGCCTGAGGCCTCAGCATCACACACCAGGACCCCGGGATAGCCCAGCATGACTCATCTGCTTTCCTTTGAGACAGACCACAGCCCCTCTTTTCATATTTAATACACAGACAGATAAAAAACTCAGGGAATAATGTTCCAAGGGGCCTGTGAGACACATAAAAAATGAATAAATGGGACACTCATAGTGAGGCGGGTGCTTGCAGTTCATGGTGAAACTTTGCCAAAAACAAAACATAAAGACAAAATATTTCAATAGTTTCAGCATAACCTATGATCAGCTCTCTGAAAGCAGATAAATGTGAAGTGGTGTTAAACCAATTATCACCATGCTAATTGTTAAGACAACACTGAAGCCCTGCTGCTGTTGGCTGAGCTCAGGGTCAGACCTTACAAAGACTCCATGGAGAGTCATATATCTGTACGTTTATGGTTTATATGTGTCTGTGTAGATCACTGTGAAGATTTACAGTATGCGCTGATGTTAACTTGTGTGTTTTCCATTTTTTATGGCAGTCAGTGTCTGCATTAAAAGGATTTCAAAAATTCAACGTGACCAAGCCACACTGAGGAATGTTGTTCAGAAGTACTGCCCCCCCCCTCACCGACTCTCTGACAGACAGGAGCGGAGTTAATAAGCCATGTCTCAGGAGGGGCTGTGTGTGTGTGTGTATGCATGTGTGTCAGGATGCAGGGGCTCACAGGAGCAAAGGAGTAAATTAAAACACACTTTAATAAAGTGACCAGAGGCAAGGCCCGTAGGCCACCTCCTTCTACGCACACAAACACACACACATGCTGGCGTACACACAGAGAGGGACATGCTCCTGGGGGACAGGATGGAGAGGTCTCCTGGTGAAAGGAATGTAGGCAGATGAAGGGACAGAAGCAAAACAGTCCTTTAGAGAGAAGAGAGGAGTACAGAGGGAGAGGAAGAGGAAGGAGGTGAGGAGAGGGGGAGGTCAGGAGCTGCAGCCCTATACTGTCTCAGGCCAGGTGTCTCCTGACCAAGTAAATCACTTCAAAATCTCTGTGTCACAAAACTGGAACTTGGTTAAGTCTTAAATGCAAGAAACAATATGTTTTCAAAAATGTCTATATTTATGTGGACAGGGCCTTAGACCTGCACCTGATTTTCTTTCATGCTAGAATTCAGGGCTTTAAACACTTTATGCTAATGCATTAATGACTAACTGAACCTGATTGAGCAGTGGATGCTATGAGCTGTTTATCTCAATAAACACATATTTTTTAAAACAGTAGTCAATAGAGACATGAAACCTAAGTCTGGTTTGTACTTTTGCAACAAATCAAGGTCTGCATCGCTCTATTTCAATGCTGAAGCCTCCTGATGGAGCCTGATGTGCGCTTACTCCCATATGAAACTACAAAATGTTGAAATAACGCAGACCACAAGCCCTATGATTGGACGACATACATCAGCTATACGTCGTAGTGGCTCTACATCTCGTCCCACTGACTATACGTCTCATCAGCTGTATCCCCTCCCACATCTCCTCTCTATCCGTCCTTATTAAAGTTGCTGTATGATGAATGTCAGTGTGTATCAGTTCAAATTAAACATGTTGTGCTCAAAAGTGTTTTGAAAAAGCAAGTTGAAAACCTAGCAGGGATAGACAACAGGACACTGCCCTCTAGCATTTTGAAGGAGCAAACCAAGCTTAGGTGCTTTTTCTTTAAGTTTTAAGGTGAAATCGTTCACACATTTCAATGGATTCTAATTATAGTTATTTGTGTATGTTGAATGAGAAGTTTCTTGATTTCCCTCTCAGGTATATTTTGCTGTTCCCTTGGTTGCTATCAATATGTTTGAGTAGTATTTTTAATACCTGGCTTCAGAGAAAGTAAGTCAGTACAAGGCAACTCGTGCCAGACATGGAGGTTGAAAGTCTACATTTTTGTTTTGCAGTGAACTGTCCCTTTAAGTTCACAAATGAACTGTGACACTGATGTAGGATGGGAACAGTCTGTGTTTCTGTGGTCAAACATTGTCTTCTACTTAATAATCTCATTTTTGGTATATGAACAAAAAACCTCCCACACACTGATCCCATTCCACATCCAGTAAATTCAAATGGCCCGTTTCTTATGTGCAGGGACTCACACACAGACACACACACACACACTCACGCACAAACACACACACAGGTCTGTGGCCAAGTGCTGGGGACTTCCACTGTCATTGTTGCCAAGTGTTCTTGACTTCTTCCAAAGAAGACTTGAGATATGAGCCTCTCTCTCACACACACGCACACACACGCACACACACACACAAACACACACACACACACAAACGCACACACACAGAGGCACATGCATACAGACTTTGAGAGAAGCCAACAAACACACCACTGCTTCTCTGAAAACCCCTCCAGCCAGCACATCTTGTTCTGCTGACCTGACAGAAATAAATGTCACAAGTTGGGGATACAAGGCGACTCTTCTGTTGTCCTGTGTGGTTTTCAATTTTTTAAAATGAAGTGTGTTTTAATTTAAGTTACTTTGCATTTCACTGCGGGGCGTCACAGCATGAGATGAGTTATCGCCTGTGATAACTGCAGCCTGTCTACTATAAGTACAGGCAGAGACTCTATCTATCCATTGATCTATCTGGTTTTGTTAAAGGCAGGGTATGCAGGAATTTTTAATAGGTCTCATTTATTTGTTTACACACAACACCTAAACTGGGCTCCTTCTCCGTGGCTCAGTGTCAGCGGCTGTGCATGCTCACAGCTTCCAACCGTAGCTAATAGCATGGCTAACAGTCCTACTTTTTTCACACACCACAGACTGTAAAAAACAGCCCTGCAAGCACCTGCAGCTTCGCATGAGCGAAACTCAAGAGCGTACACATGACTTGCTGCAGGTAAATGAGACACGCAGCAAATATTGCATCATTCTTTCTCTGTGTTACAGCCACTATTGTATCCGCTCAGGATAGCTTCTCCCATTTGCTATCATCAACACACAGAGTCACATGCACACTGAGCGCATGTCAATCTTCAAACAGAAGATTAGGGGTTCAATCCCAGGTCTTGTTGTCCACATGCTGTTGTGTCCTTGGGCACAACACTTGCCTCGGGTGCTGCACCATCGGTGTGTGAATAGGATAGGTCATGAATGCTGTCTTTTCTATGAACATTTTGGCATCTAAATCCCTGATTTTCCTTTTCACAGATAAACAACTCTAAAATCTATCATTTAAAATAGTAACAACATGATTATCATTGGGTATGTTTTACACAATATGAAATACCAAATGAAAAATACTTCTCATCAAAATATATTGAAGTAGAACAATACATGGCAAAGTGAAGCGCTTGCTTTTTACTTTTCCATATATAAAGTCTCATTAATGAGAAAAAGGTATCAATAGTTGACCCAAAAGTCAGGCTCTGAAATTGGTGAAAAATCAGGGAATCATCAATGAAAAAATGTAAAAAAAAAAAAAAGAATAACTGAGATGGGGGCTTTTTCTTCAGCCCATACATTCTTTGGACATCTGAACCTTGTCTAATGTAGGTTTTTTTCCATTAATAAATAATGGTAAAAGTATTTTACCTTGTAGAAAATATCATAACACGGGGTGAATATCACCTTAACACATGCCTGTTGGAAAAAAGAGACAGTTGCTGGGAAACATGTCAACTTTTGATGAAGTGAGTGAGCAGCATGACAGTACCCAGGGACCCATGACGCTCAGACTAATCAAACAAAATGAAAATCATGTAAATACATTTGCCTGCGATAGTATTCTATGGTTGAAAGTATTTAAATAGCACCTATAAAAGTCACTCAGATGTGAGATTCCACCGGACTGATGAGCTGAACTGCAGGTTTTCTGGGATATCTACTTGAACTTGTCGGCTATAGCTTGTTAACTTGCTAACTCTTTCCTTGATGATAAAGATTGACAATTTGAGCAGAACTTCAGCAGATTGATGTCAATGAAGATGAACAGTTGTGCCACAGTGTCACCAAACCGGGTTGTAATGTGTCTGACTCTGTCCTGTGGATTGGTTTTACATGACATTTGTTTTATTTGCTCTAATGTCACTGTGAGAATCAATCACTGTGGTTAAAGGGCTTTGATTGGTTTACATTTAAGAACATCACAGCTGTATGATGAGGTGTAATAATTTCTTTGTCTTTCGATAATCTCTTGTATACAGGCCCCACTAAAAGCTGCTCCTAATCTCATTCAAATAGACATGGGCGCCCTGGATCAGGCCTGTCTCTCCCCAGGCGAGAGGGCCCTGAGGTGGGCCACATACGAGGAGAGGCCCTCTCTCCGGAGCTGTGGAGGTTGACACAAAGTCCCCACCCTGAGTCCTGCGGGTGTTTGTGAACAGTGGGCCTGTTTTGGAAGACAGTGTCCACACCACAGCTGTTGAACAGTTCAAGGCGGGGAGTCCTTCTGGGCAGGGGGACTGGGCGGTAATGAAAATTCCCCAGGAGAGAAGCAAGGGGAATTCTGCGCTGTTATTTGTTATGGGAAAAAGGAGAAGACAGGGACATGAGGGGAGAGAGCGGGAGCTGTGTCAGAGGAGGGGAAGGGTCAGAGGAGACGACTCATTGTGTGTAAGTGCGCGTTTTTGTGTGCATGTCTGCTCAGGTGGTCAAGTGTTCCCTCCCAAAATAAATGAAGGATAGAAAGAAGGGAATGAGGTAAAGGGGTAGAAGGAGGCAAACAGTGCACAACGAGGAGAACATTGTGTTGACAGGCATTTCATCCCATAAAAATGACTTGGGGAGTCACATTAAAACAAATATCCTCCAAACCGAACACACACAAGGTTTTCAGCTTGAGCTTTGTTTTCCTAACAATAAGAACTGGCTTTTCTCTTTCCAGCTGTATAAGTTCCAGCACTTTGTCCCCATTCTCTGAGTGTGTGTGTGTGTGTGTGTGTGTGTGTGTGTGTGTGTGAGAATGTGTTTTATTCTCTTTTTTTGCTGCTGACCAATGAGTATGAGCTTCTGTTTATAATGAGAGGGTTCCCTACTGTGCATAAATTCAAATGGGACTTGGCAATATGCACGTGAATGACATCGTCAAAACACCCTCACTGCCTGCTTGCTCTGACAAAACAGGCCACAGTTACAACTCTACACACACACATACACACACACACACACACACACACACACACACACACACACACACACACAAACATGGACTTTCTCTGCCCTTGTGTCACTGGGATACTTGAAATTGAGGCAGAGTGAGAAAAAGAGAGCCCCCTCCCTCATAAACAGCATGGCAAGCCAGCTCCAAAGGCTACTTATCAAACCAATGTGTTTCTACTTTTCTAATCTGCATCATTTATTATGGACAAAACCAGAGTAGGGAACACAGCCATGGTCAATATTATGTCTTGGCCCTTGTGACTATTGCTGAAAAGAACACCAGTGTCCTGAATACACATGTAAGAAAGCTTACACACATGCAGAGTCGCAGACACACTTCGTTTGCTCCAACAGACCCCTCACCAGAAAACCCTTGAGTCTCCAAAGAAAAATACATTGTTATGGGAAAAGAGCTACAATGCAGTAATTTTTACTCAACATAAAATATAATTATGTGGGCTTTGACAAAGACCTAGGAAAGCTGATAAAAAAATACTGTGGCACCAAAATGAGACTGGATCACTTCTCTTTGCGCTTGCTCTCAGACACACACAACACACAACACAAGCCACTGGGGAGGTAAAGAAAGGAGGGACCTTGAGAGATGCCTAGAAGGTTCCTTGAGGCCCAAATGACAGAGCTTGCATTCACACACACACTTACACACAAAAATGCCGAGGCTTTGCTCCAAGAACAGCCCTAATAAAACAGGAAATAGAGAGAGAAATGAGACAACTTCAGTTGTCTTATATGTATATGTATATGAGGATAACAATGTGTCCTTAATATATATACTGAGGAAACATACACAGCTTTGTGTGTGTACATGTGTGTGTAAGATAGGGCTGTTTCAGGGGCCTGAGGTCTCTGAAGGATTAATGGTGGCAGGCCAGGCAGGGTAATCAGGACAGCGGATAAGTCCTGGTCATCCAGGCGTTGAGCTGAATAAACATGAGAGCCCGGTGATATCTCCTGCACATTTGCAGACACACACACACACTCACAGACACACAAATAATCACACATGCGCGCAGACATCAACCGGATCTAGAAGGAGCCAGACTTGTTCCAGAGGATGATGCCAATCAGGAGACTGTGTCACATGCGCTCACACAAACACATCCATATAAAAGCAGACGTACGCACAATATTCTCCTTTATGAGCTTCATTGGGAGGACTCCCTCAGGTCATTGAGAGTAGTATGTTTCTATGTGCCAACAGGCCTCTGATATGTCCTCTACCTCTGAAGACAGTCGGGTTAAAACATGCCAAGACTAAGAGAAAATCCCCATGTGTCTCTCTCTGTGCTAAAACTTGTATTAAATGGGCTCCATATAATCTTTTCTTTATTAATGACACATGTAGACTAGAGTCAGGGTCATGTTTCGTATAAAAACAACACTTTCAACATTTGTTATACTTTCTCAATAATCTTCTCCCAAATTAACTTTGCATAATGCTACATGGCCCTGCTTTATTACCTGGAAATTGTGTTTTTTTATGTTTTCCTGCACATTTCAAACTGGGTGAGACAAGTGTTTTTGCTTAAAACCTGCTCTGCTAGGCTGTAGTTGGTAATCAGCGTAATCAAGAGAATTCCGTGGCTTAACCATACAAAGACATTTTTTCTCTTTACCACAGGCAACATAAGATGAAATAACTTTGTGCACACTTTCTACTGTTAAAAAACAAGCAGGGGACTATCTGAGAATGGCTGTGCTTGTTGTGGCTGCACGCCAAGGGTAGGTATGCAGCCCAATGGACACCATCTGCATGAGCACTTTTTTTTTTTTTTTTTTAAAGCTAGCATTTCAAGTGTGTGCTTGCATGTGTGCATATGTGTGTGTTCAGTCAAAAACCAGGAGCAAATGCTTTACGCCAAATCGGGGGGACGAGGTGGGAGAGCAGGACATTCCTGCGAGATGACAAGCCATCACAGTCACACACCAGCACAGGAATGTTGGGAAAACAGACAGAGTGGGTGGGTGGGTGGGTGAGATGCAGGGTGATGAGGTGGGGGGATGAGTGAGCAAGGCTGGAGAGAGACACAAGATGAAAAAAAGAGTGTCGCTTCATTTAAGTAGTAGTCATGGGTTTCCAAAAAGAAGCGAAAGAGCTGCTGTAATGAGTTTGCACTCCTTGAAAAGAAGACAGAAAAGGAAACAAGGATACAGACAGAGGAGGAGGAGGGAGAGAGAAAGGTGAAAATAGAAGGCTAACTCTTGCCCCCTCAACCCCATCACCGCTCCACTTCACCCCCTTGGCCCACCCCTGCTGGTGGTTAACTCCAATTTCTGTCATGCAACTGAAAAACCACTGGAGGGGTGAAAGAGAGAGAGGGAAATGGTTGAAAACAAATCTGTGTGTGCGTTCTGTGTGAGCGTGTGTGTTTCTGAGTGAGTTTATGAAGTAAGAGGTGGGCTCGGTGTATCGACGACAAAGGGTCCTGAAATGAGTGGGAGGAATGTGTCTGGTGGCAGCGTCAGGATAAATTGAGGGCCAGCGAGGAGTGAGAGGGAGAAAGAGTGTGAACACTAGTGAATATGCGCTCCAGATGTGTCGGCCTGTCACGCTGCAAGTAAACACCCTCGCTGATGGACAGCTCAAGACTGGATGGCCTCAGCGTCTTCCCCCTGGGGAAAGTGTGGAGAAAGAGGAGGTAGGGAAGGAGCAAAAATGAGGAGGAGGAGGAGGTGTTGTGTGAAAGCAGTGGGTTAAGGAGAAGAGGAGAGGGCTCAGTACTGAGGGACCCAAGCCAAGAGTAAGCCACCCTGAGGACCTGTGTAGCCTGGCAGGCTGGATATGGAGAAGACAGAGAGAGACAGGGGAGAGAATGAGGAAACATGAGGAAGAGAGAAAGAGAAAAAATGAGAGGGAACGAGAGTAAAAAGTAGATGGGCGAAGGAGAGTGGAGAAAAGAGAGGACTGGGCCTGATTGTTCCCCTCCTGTCCCTCCTCCATGTGGCCTCCGAGGGGGCTCTTGCAGCCTCAGCGAATTTCCGTCTGGCACAGACCTGCGAGCTCCTGGGAGCAAACTGAAATATGAACTGAAAAAAAGGAACGCTGAGGGAGAGATGGAGAGAAAGACAGTGAAAGAAGGGATGAAAGGACAGTTTCAGAGATGAAGGAGGTGGAGAACTCGTATAAGAACATGTCATATCTACCACTAGTCTTTCACAGATTCAAAAGATGGGGCCATCCAAATTTTCATTTTCACACTTTTTTACCTGGTTTGATAAACACAGCTCAGCCGTCTGAACTGAACTGCTTTGTGGTGAAGTGTATTGTGGAACTCAAACCACAACAAAAATATAATCTTGAAAATTTAAGAAATAACTTTTGTCTGCAGTAAAATTGTTCCAAATATGTGTGATTACCCATGGGACACATTACCTATAGATAGACTGGCATGCTTTCAATTTCAACAAATTACTCTGGGGAACAAAGTTTTTTATAGTGCTTCCAAGGTCTCTGACCATTACTATAGATGAAAGCACATTCTTCAAACTCAGTTCAATTAATACACAGTGATTGATGACAATATTTTTTTCCAGTCAGAAGATGCTGTTTCATAAAAGCTCCAGCTGCTTTTGTACTTTTTATACAGAAAGTAATTGAAAGATTCCTAAAATCCCTGAAAAAAAAACTTTAAACACTTTTTTTTCTACCACTCTTGTGAAGGTTCTACTGGTACTTCCTGCAGCGTAGCAATGTTTGAGTGACCCATTAAAGTGAGAAAAAAGGCAGACACGAAAAGTTATTGAGTTGAAGCTTTTAGTTTCTACCAGTCTTGACATTATACTTTATATAGTATACAGTACTTCAAGATAAAGAGAAAATAGAGGTTGAAAACTTTATGCATGACCAGAGAGAGATGTAAATGAATGCATGCTCTCATGATTTGTTTTAAGCTACTCTTTGAGTGAACTTTGGAACAGAAAAAAATGATGTGCAAACATGATATGGGAGAAACAGCCACATGTTAAGATCCCACATGTTCACGTCGAGCAAGTGTACCTTCCCCACCTACTCTGTTTTTATTTTAGCTGCACCGGACAGCCAAATGTGAGGGAGAGAGTTAGCATGATTAGATAACTGTATGCAATCTATTCAGGTGACCATTACTGGCCAAGAGGGCAAACCTGTGACTCATGATGGGTCACCTTGTGGTCGCCAAAGTGTGAATAAGTTAAGAACTGAGAAGAAGAAATGGTAACTGTAGCTTAGGTTGGTGTCATGAAAAGGTAATCAGTGATGGCATATTTATAACGTGACTTGAAGCAACGCTTTAAAATTTGACAGCACCATGAGCAGTGAAGAAGATGAGAGCCCTGCCTGTAATCATACACTTCAAAAGCGATATGTCTTGTGATCATGGGTGAGAACTGTGATATGGCACACATTTAATACACCTTAACTGAGGTGATCCAAAAGCACATTTGTGGATTTGCTAAAAGTGGGGGCTCGTGAGCAGTACATACATTTGAGTCCCGTCAAGTGCAATGGAGCTGCTATCAGAAAACAGCCCTGATGACACTACTGCATTAAGCAGCTGTCCACTCCCATGATCATTAGTGCGATATGGATGCAGCGGAGCAGTGAGCAGGATGCTGGGATTGCTACACAGACAGGTCTCAGGGGGAAAGAAGGCAGAGAGATGAGTCTAAACAACATCAAGTCCCCACAGCCCTTAGAGACAGGGTCTAAACTTTTACACACTAAAAACAGTCAGATTGAATTCTCTGAATATCTGTCTATGATAATCCAATCTTATTTCACTCAACTGCAGCAGAAAAGACCATGTCACAACAGCACTGGAAATCTTAAGAGAAAATCATATTTTGAAACAGGAAAAAGCATCAAGTCACTTCTCTGTCATGTGCAAAAGAAAATACAATAATTTTGGGACACATTTGTGGAAAAAGTGTTCAACCCTCAGGCTCTGAGTGGGCATTTCTTGGTTTCTCATGGTAAGAGTTGAGTGGCATTTTTAGGTTTGTGTGGTGTGTTGTTTACTTTTGTGCTACTGACTATACAATGACAGAGCTCTGTATAACTCTAATGGCGCTTTTCCACTATGCAATTCCAGCCCTACTCTACTCAGCTCGGCTCTACTCTACTCAGCTCTACTCGGTTTGGTTAGCTTTTCCACTAGCCCGTCTTCAGACTCACGGTGGGCGTGGATCTTATAACACAGCTGCGCTAAAGTGCTGCGCAGAAGTGCGTGCATGTCATCTCTAACGCGACACAAACATAATTTTGTACTAACATATGTGCCACCGTGGTCTTTAAAGGAAAAAACAAAGCTTTCAAAAGATTTCATTAAAGTAATACAGCGGCTCAATGTGGTGCGGCATGACAACGGAGGTAAACAACAGCCTTGTGCTGCATGCGCGCAGAGGGATACGAAGGCGCTGCTTTCCGACATTAACTCTTTACTGGATCCTGCTGTGAGATCGCTTTAATTTTTTATTTTTGGGCCTGGTATACCAGAGATTTTTTGTTGAGCAATCATTCTTCTTTGAACTGGTTTTCCTTTTTGGTTCCCTGTGGATTAATGGACTGATTTGTGCTTAAAGACTCTCGTGGCAGACAGATCGCTCCTGCGCCGACGAACTTTGATTTAATCGAAAAGACTCTTTGAACCGAACTATCTTTGCTGTTAACTTCTTTTTCGTTTAAAAGGGACTTTAAACTTATTTAGGAATCATGAAGGTGCATTTTAAGGTGGTATTTTGTGTTCATTCAGTCTGGTTCTGTGCCATCGGGTTTAAATGTCATTAAAAACCCGTCACTGACTTATTCGTTTGCCTCTTGTAAGTGATTCGTACAGAGTCAGAAGCTTCGGTGACGACATTCTCTGACCAATGAGTGACCGGCAGTCCGTGGACGTCACGTTCTAGTATCGGCTTTACTCGCTTGGAACCCGGGTAGAGTAGGTACTAAAAACTGGCGTCTGACGCGTAGTACCACGCTAGTGGAAACGCAACACAAACCGGGTAGAGTCGAGTAGAGCCGAGTAGAGTAGGGCCAAGGCGAGTCAGTGGAAAAGGGCCATAACAGTGATTCTTTGACTGTGTTGTTACATGCTCAGAGTAACAGTCACTGTAGAAAGAAAAAAAGGGAAACAAAAGATGTCAAAACTACAATTCTTCAAATGTCCTCTTGAGGCTTACGGAAAAAACAAACACTAGAATGTACTGCTCAAGATATAAAGAAAATGTATCTTTACAAATTAAAAAAAACGCACATTTAATTCAAAACCACTGTTGTGCTTGAAGTCATGCGTGATCAAAGGCATTGCAGCTTTCTATTTCAGCTGAGATACACTGGTTCCCTCTGTTGTGGCACCTGATCTTACAGGTTTCCATTCAAGCCGATGTGTCAACTTACACTGGATCTGCTTCTTTGCGGTCCAACTGTGTGCCCGGTACAGCAAGTTGTAAGTGATACACAGCAATCCTATCTCAGCTGGATGACAGAGCTGAATCTATTCGGCAAAGGGAAGATTGAGCGGGACAGGAAGTAAAGCCTACAAACCATCTAAAAAGAGCTTGGGACTTTCAAAATAAGACTACATCATATCTAGCTGAACAATGACAACAAATGGGCATAATGAGAGACACCAGCAGTCTGCAGGTATAAGGTTCCTCGGTCTCACAACTCCGGCTGTCTGTCAGTCACGTGTCTTGCTGGGCTGAACATGCAACCAATGTGAGTTGGTGAATGCCGTCAACACGCAATTGAGCAGACTGCAGACAGATCCAGTGTATTTCAGGTGTTATGGGCTTATTAATCACAGATGATAGATGTCTTGTTGTAGCATTCACAGCTGCTCCTGGTTCAGAAATTTTGTATTAAAATAACATGAGTGCGGTTGGTTGATGTCAGAAGTTCCAGGTCTTCTTGATTTTGATTGATCAGTGATCAGTAAAAAAGGGGCCCTCAAGGTGCTGGCTTCCTACTAATTGACAGTGAAATAGATAAAATGAGTGACATTGTTGAGCTATTTGATTGCACCAAGCTTTATGGTATTAACATTCATATCATTTAGATGCAATTCAAGTTGCAAAACCGATGCTGACAATCAAAAGGTCAAAGTAAGTGTTTGGAAATAAAATCATCAAACCAATAGATGGTGCCAATCTGGGGAAAAATAAAATCCTGAGTCATGCACTGCTCCTGAACTTGCTTTGTTTACGTTCCACTCAAGACATTTGTTCCTTTACATCGCTCGACACTTTGAGAACCAGTGCTGCTGTTGGCTTAGCTCTCTAAAGTTAGCACTGCCTTTCATGGAATGTGGATTTTGTTTACTTTTGAGTCACTTTGACATCTGTTGAGTCATCTTAGCAGCTCCTGAAAGCAGGCTAAATCTGTTTGAGGATGTGTTTTCTGTTAGCTGTCTTGTTTTGTTGGTCTACTGATTTGAACACATAATTACAAGTGGAAGGACACTGATCTTTCTTTTATCAATGAACAAGTGATTCCTTCCTCTTGCTCTAACTCAACCATTAATTACCTTTAATCCTTTCTATTTCAAATGCTGTAAGACAAAATGGCATATTCTGCTACCTGTGCTCTTCTCTGATAAGGCATGCTGATGTTACCCTCCTGGTAAGCAAGGTTAGGAAAGGTAGCCTTGAAGACTAGACCTGCTCTGCAAGTGTGACCATGAATCTGAAAACTCCATCCACTAAAAGTATTTAAAGCTTGAATGACTGAGTTGGCTTTTAGCATTTATCGAATTCTTACTCAGAGATATAACCTTGCTCTTGGAATATTCCCTCTATCGCACCAAAGAGAGCAAATCGTGCAAAGATAGAGTGTCTAATTAGCTTAATTATGAGTTCTTAGTAAGGGATTAGCTGATAAAAATCAGAGGTGGGTAAAGATTACAAAAGGATTGCTTGGCAATGGCTGGCACTGGCAATGAGCTCAGTGACCTAAAGCTTGATTTTCTGAGATGATGAAAAAAACGTAATTAAAAAATAAAGCGATGAAAAGGCAAGACCAGAGGAAGGTGTGTATGTATGTTTTTGAAGTAAACCATTATCTAGCTAGCATATAATTTCAAGAAGCATATAGCTGGTATTACATTGGGGCTATATTTGCCACTGTCAAAGAGGAGGGTCTGCTATCTGCTCCCTCAGTGGAAGGCAAAGTCACACAAGGGGTAATTATCTGTGACGTGGAGACAGACATGACTTCCCACCATGCACACACTCTAAAACACACACACACACACCAATATTTATGCATAGCCATATGGTCCCTTGTGTACAAATGTATGACACCAGCTATGTGTGTGTTTGCGTGTGTTTACTGAGCTATGGATGGGTTCCCCCTCAGAGCTAGGGGTTGAGTGAATATTCTTAGCACGTTGGGACAGCCCACAACACAGTGCATCCCTGTAGACCCCTGCCCTGCCTGCCTGTACCCTCTGATTTGGACAGAGGGCAATCAAGCAGACCCGGTAAACAACACAAGTCGAGGCCATGGAAAACCACAATAACTCCTCAATGTATTCCTCTCTTGTCACTGGGGACGCCAGTGTTTGTCCAATCACTGTGGAGTCAGAGTGAGGCAGTATGGAGGGACTATTAAAATGATCAAGGATGTTGGTTAATGGCCAGTGGAAGATAGGCAGCGGAAGATGACATGCTGTACAGTGCTTTCATAGAAGCTTCTTAGAGAACATCCATTAGAGTGATGGCTCATAGGAAAGATATATATAGTGGAGCGTAAATGGCTGCTTTTCAAGCACATGTTCTTGTTTATTTGATCCTGGGAATATCTCCAGGGATCTCAGTTCATCCTGAGCCAGGGGTAAAGAGCAAAGGGGGCATCTGAGGCCCTTCATGTGGCCGTCTTAGAGAGGGAAACTCCCAAACTCTAGGATATCACACAGTGAACCTGTAGGTACACATGATGAGAGGGAAGCTAGAAAATGCACAGAGCTACAAACTGTGCTTTACAGAGAGGATGTTATGACGTGGGAATTATTGAAACAGTTTATAAAACGCTAATTGATGTGTAAAAAAAAAATCCCTGGTGCCTTGATTAGTCTTCTCTTTCAGTACATAATCACCATTTACAGTTTCAAACAGAAATTTTCAACTCTGATCTACAGAAGAGATTGTCGGTAAAGATTGTTGGTTGTTATGACAACTCTGAGAAACCTTAGTGTAGCAAATATTGGTTTCTGATCAGCCCTCTCATTTGGTAAAATGTTTAAAGCTTCAAAGAGCTTGGCTTGCATTGATATTGGCGACTCTTGTGGACCAAATAGGAACTTCATTCTTTGCAATATTATGTCCTGTAGTTGTGTGAGTCATGTTTCTTTCTGATGAAGATGTGGTCAAAAGGGTTAAGGGCGCTGAAAATGTTCCTGTGTGATAATTACCCTGCACTGATTTCAAACATTAAAACAATGTTGAAATTGCAGTCTTGTCACAGATGGTTTTGTTTTCTCTTGTGGCCCAGAGGTATCAGTATTAATTCTAGTTTGTTAAAGTGACTGGAAGGGGAATTCATATGAAGTGGATTGCAGCCTCTCCTTTTGGCTGGAGGACTCCTGCAAACTTCCGTTATGTATTTATTCTGAAAGTGAAAGCTAATTGGATCCTCTTTTAAAACTTCTTTGTTCAAGATAACTTTTTACCAGATACAACTCAGCGAGGTGACGTATTTATCAACAGTTATGTAGCACTGTTGTTTGAAACACGGCAGCAAACTTTGTGAGTTTGAACCATAGTTTAGAAGCCGGCTACATTTGGCACTACTAACAGCCAGGTGCCCTGAGACATATCAGTACTGTGTAACGTGAATGAATCCTGGTTATATCCCACCAGTGCTCGTCTACCAAGCAGAGAAAACGTAACTTCCCTTTTCATTTAATTGTATTTTATTATTAGAACTAAATAAATCACAGATTCTTTTTTCAGCAGAGGAAAATACAGATTTAGTATTTAGAACCAAACCTATTTTAGTGTTGATAATCTAGTTTTAGAGTGGGGATTACGGTAGGGCATATATTTCAATATCAGACTTTTTCAAGATCACTTGGAAAGCCCTCACAGTCCCTTTAAATGTCGAGGTAAAAACTTAAAAAGTTTTTGACAATCATGATGGAAACATGTAGTTGGCAGAAGACCAAATGAAAACTTGTAAGTCCATAAAGTCTGTGGCAGTGTGGTAGTAATGTTTAATAACTGGGAGGAATAAATCCTTCAATTACCACCTCTGAGATGGCCTTGGTGCTTCATTCAGAGTCCAATATTGGTCGCATATTTTTAGATAAATTTGCAGGTATAACAGAGATCAGGCAGTTGTAAAAAAGTAATCTTTTTTTAGTGATGCAAACTATTGTGCTGTCTCTTCTAAAAACTCTGAGTGTGAACTTGCCAGCTGTCTCAAACCTCCTTATGTTTAAATGTTCTCTTTGTAGTTCCCCAACATGTACAGTTATAATTGTCTCTTAAGAAAGTGGGACACAAATTTTGTTCTTTGTTTTCTATTGGACGGCACAACTTTTACTCCACCCACAACTTTGTACAACAATAAAATATATTGCTCTAATGTGTTACCCTATAAAAGCAACTTTAGTAATGACAACAGAATCCAAAGAGTCATCTCCAGACTGAAGTAAGACAGGAGAACCATCCTCTCACATTACTTTCTGCTACATTGGCAAATGATTAGGCTGCTGAAAACATCTTATTATCAGTATTTATGAGGGAGTGCGCCAGCCGAAGTAATGACAGCTTTACTCCAAAGTGGCACTCTCCCTCCTTGCCTTTTTTCCCTTGACATGCAGACTTTGTGTGTGCACTCCCACTCTCTCTTTCTCTTTTTCTCCCTCTGTCTGATACACACCATGGTATTTAAATGAATAAATATTTATAAACTTAAATGAGAGACACATTTATCAATTAAGACTCATATACAGATACTGTTAACCCACTTCCTTAATCTGAATAAGATAGCAAGTTGAGACATTTTTAAGTTATTTTCCTGCTGTTTTCAAAGTCAGTCTTTGTGCTCTACTATAAAACATTCATTTATCCTTTTCAATTGTTTGAATTAAAATGTAGAGTAGCTCTGATGGCTTCAGTCAGGGTTCCAAGGATATTTGGTCGATGTCCTAAACAAGCCCATTTGTATCCAGCTGTGTATGTCTTGTGTGTACTCCAATCCCATTTTTGGAGAACCTAATGCAGTTGCCTTTTTCAGGTAAAATTAGCAACATGCACAGGTGTGAGATGAAAGCGTTATCTAATTTAAGACCTCCCCACTTTCAGACCACACACATGCTGATACTGAATATTGTAAAAACATAATTCAACAATCTTCCAAATGTAACCCTAACATGGTCTGATCATGGGGTAACATCCTTTTCAAGATCAGTCTGCATGTCAACTTCTTTGTTAGAAGATTGAGTTCCAACTTGGTTACTTGTTGGAAATTAGGTTTTCAGTCGCAGATACTTACTGTCTCTGGACTAATATTTTTTTTTTCATCTGTACATCCAGCCCAAGAGACTGAGGAGATTTCTTATTAGTTTGGATCCTGTTGCCTGAGGGGCCAGAAAGCGATGAGATATTTGACCAAACGTAGAGACCCAATAAGGGGCCATCGATTAGGAGGGATGAGCACCATATTGGAAACACAGGTGGCTACAAAGAAATTAAAGAGCTGCAACAGAGAAATGAAACAAATCAAAACTAAAACAAAGTCTCTTTGACTGTCAGCCATAGCTGGTGTTTGTTTGTCAGTTTGTTTTCTTGTTTGTGTTTAGGATCGCTCTATGGAAGGGTGCAAAGTCACAAATTATAATGTCCAGCCTTCATGGAGCATGAATGAGCTAACACAAGCTCACTGCACTGGGACTGGTTGTTTGTTTGTTTGTTAGCTTGTTTGTTTGTTTTACCTGTTTTGATTTGATGTGAAGTTCATCTGTAGTGCATGCTGACAGTTCATCATAGTGTATCAAGGGTCTGTTATCTGAGACTTCAGACAACAAAAAATAAAACATCTAAAGGCTAAATTTTACATTTAGAGTTAAATATTGAGTTATATCCCAGTATAAAGTATCCCAGTTGATTGATTGCCTTGTTGCTCAACTAGAATTTTAGATTTTGACCTGTCCAAAAGAGAGAAAACACTCAGAAAACAATTACTGGACACAGCTAAACCTCAGATCCCAGACTCTACCTTGTTATATTGGTTTACTTAATCAAGCAAGGGTGTTATCAGAGCTTGTATCACTAGTCTTCAGTTTCTTTAGTACATGACCATTAACATACCTCTTCTGGTTCGATATCACAATAAGCAAAGTCATTATATACCAGTTTAACCAGGCACAGCCCTAGATCATTTGGGCTCCTTTACCTCATAGCATTATGGTCGTGCTCATTATCTGAGGCTGCAGCCCTGATTCGTGACAGGTGGCTAAGCTACAGTTTGTACACAATACATTACTCCCATACTGCTCACAACAGTAGTAAGATACACAATAAGTTTAACCATCCAGGGAAGCAAGGGTTTTTATTAACTCAACACTCACACCTCTGATTTTTAATCATCAGGTCTTGAGACACAAGACCAATGTAGATCACACATATGAACAATGCATAGACTGCTGACAGCTTTGGGTGCATAATGCTCTGGATTTTGTTTGTAGCCAGAATAATACTTTCAATAGCTGCTGTCAAATTGACAAATAAGCATTCAGAAAACCAGTTCTGTTACAAAGCAAGAAATCATATCCTAATCTTCTTTAATGAAATCCTGGAACCTATCAGCAGTCACCTTACAATGATTCAGCAGTTACTTTTGTCAGAAACTGTCAACTGTACCATTTTTGCAAAGATAGAAACCTTTTTCATTTTCACCTTTTTCTAAAAAAAAGAAAAAGCAGATTTTCTATTTTTGGAATTTGTTGCTCAATAGTTCAGAAAATTGGACAGGGATATGGCCTGTAGGGTTTTAAAGCCTTTTTCATTTCATCCTTAAATTGGGTTACTAGTGAAAAAACATTGATGATGACTTATCAGGAAAATTTGTGCTAAAACAAAATGATTGTAAAGTGGATACAAGGAGAGACAGCTTCACAGCTTCCTCTTAAAGCTTTGTGAATATCGTCTATATTTAACTTTGACAAGAGGGAATGAGTATGTTTGTGTTGTAAATACTAAGTGAGCTGGGGCTATAATATGAATTGGCTGCAATTGGATACATGTGACTAGGGGGCAAATGGATCTAATGGTAGTCTTAATGCTGGCCTTGAATAATGAGGCCTTTGTCTAATAAAACTGGAAAGCCTCCAAATACCTATAGGGACCTCGGCTAGTTAGAGCAATAACAGTCTATCAAAAGAGAAAGCAAAGTGATTACTTAGAGGGTAATAAATACAAGGCCCGTGCTGGGGAGGGACCAGGGGCCAGAGTGAGAGGGAGAGAGGAAGACGAAAAGACAGAGACGGGGACAAAGAGAGACACAAAAGATAAAAAATAGGTTAACAAAACCTCTAAATCTGTACTTTTGCTGAAGTAGACTGTTGATTTAGTCTAAGCTAAACTGTGTATCCAACCTGCATCCTTCTTAGCCAAGTCCTTCAGGTTGAAGTCTTACTGAGCCTTGTAAATCTGTAAAAGAATACATTAAGATGACTCCATTTGAGTTTCGATGAAAAGGGAAGACTTTTAAAATAGTTAATCTTTCGATCAGGAGGGCCTTGATTATTGTCCAGGTGACAGGTATGAAATAATAAAGCTGTAGAATCAAAGACTTCTTTACAGGTTTTTTTTTTAATCTCTTCGTGGTACTTTGAAAAGCTACTTCACCATAACTCTTTGCAAAATAGTTCAAATTTCATTTAAAATATGCTTAAAGAAAAGACCACCAAACAAAGAGCAAAATCAGAGCCACTGTGTGCACTTCTACGGTGGCCAAGGGCAAACACTACACTCAAGAGAGAACGTGGAGCTCTGCTGAAATATTGTCACCTCATTTAAAAAATGACAAAATGAGGTTGAGTGTGAATGTCAAGATTGTTTTGAATTCGAAGAACAGTTTGAAAACCAAGCAGGTACATTGTGATTGCTTAAACAGACAAAGCAAATGGGTAACCCTGGTTTCAGCACACGTGCTGTGCATCCAGAGAGAATTCACAGTGCTTCACTTCTTCAACATGTTGTTATGTTACAGCCTTGTTGGAATAATTTGTTTTGGTGGCAATATGACTTTTTTATTTTTTGAATAACTGCAAATTTATTACAAAGAAAGAACAAACACACTAGATGGTCATGAGTGTTCACAGCCATTATTCAATAATTTGTTGATGCATCTTTGGCAGCAATGACAGCCTCAAGTCTCTTCGAATATGATGCCACAAGCTTTGCACACCTATCTTCGGGCAGTTTGGCCCATTCCTCTCTGCAGCTCCTCTCAAGCTCAATCAGGTTTGGTGGGAAGTGTCGGTGCACAGCCATTTTCAGATCTCTCCAGAGATGTTCGATCTGATTCAAGTCTGAGCTCTGGCCGGGGCCACTCAGGGACATTCACAGTGTCGTCCTGAAGCCTCTTCTTTGATATCTTGGTTGTGTGCTTCGGTCATTGTTGTACTACTGAAGGATGAACCATCAACCCAGCCTGAGGTCAAAAACCCTCTGGATAGGGCTGCGCGGTATACACGGTACGATGGTAGAAACGAAATAAAGTTGGCCCACGGTGGAGATTTGTGCTCTGCTGTCACACAGGGTAATGTGATGTCACGACGTCATTGTATTTGTGTCTGTGTGGAAATGGCTGCAAGCACAGTGGTGGCCGAGGAGGAGGAACTGGTCAAAAAAAGGTGCTACTTCCGTGATTTGGACATGGTTCGGGTTCAAAAAGTCGGATGTGGAGCAGAAAAATGTCACCTGCAAGATGTGTGGTAACTCTTGCACAATTTTGGATTACAGAACCTTTTCAGTATTTTTGCCATTTGCCCTATAGAAAACCTCTCTTACTTGAAGTACTGTTTACAATATCCACTTTACTTTTGTATTATTGAAGAACTTTGTACTTTTGAGGCACTATCCTTATTTCTGTTGTTCTTCTGCATGATAAATGCTTTTACATTAAATTTATATTATATGATTATATGTTTTTTTTTTTTTTTTAAATCAACTTAGCTTTGATAAGAGACTACAAAACCCATTCAGAAACACTTCCATTATAAATTTTGCACCACAACATTTATACCGTTACCATGAAAGAATTCAATTTATACCGTGATATGAATTTTGGGTCATACTGCCTAGCCTTACCTCTGGAGCAAGTTTTTATCCAGGATATCTCTAGACATTGCTATCTTCATCTTTCCCTCAGTCCTGACTAGTTTCCCACATCCTGCTCTTGAAAAATATCCACACAGGATGTAGCTGCCACCACTGTACTTCACAGTCAAGACGGTATTGGTCAGATGATGAGCAGTGCCTGATTTAGTCTACAAATCAATCGTTCAGTACGATAAAAATTTCCCATTTCCTAGTCAGAATATGGAGTTCCCACAAGTCTGGCACTGAAAGTGTGGAATATGTATTCATACAGCAGCTCACGGCAAAATTTTGCAAGGCTTTGTGCGCAGAAGATTATCCAAAGACACATCAAGCAAGCAGCACTTCTCCTCACGTGCTCACTCCTGTGCACATCAAAGCACAGGAGGCTACTGTCCACTAGGAGACCATAGCTCATAACATTTCCTGACATATAGCTTTCTAAAAGTAACAGACTTTACAATTGATCAAAACTGCTGCAAATGAGCTTCAAATGACCTGTTTAAGTGCGCTTGCCTCGCTTTAACGCATTGTCTTTATCAGTTTGAGATAACACCAACTGTCAATCACTCTTCTTCTCATCAGTTGTAGCTCACGCGAGCCAAAGCTCAAGAACTTATATCCAAACTATCAGCCACATTGTGTTAAGTTCTGTTGTTTTTTTAACAAGTAGTTGTTTGTTTCAAGTAGTTCAGTTTAAGTCTGAGAGGACCAACAGGAGATATGACTTCACTGTTTTTCCTCAGACTGATTCAGTGAAAGCTGTCAGCTTCTTCCTAAACACACAGCAATGGGGAGGGTGTGTTTGATTTACTCTCCCGGTTAGCCCTGTTTGTGGAATAGCTACTTTGGAGGGTGTTGTTTTCTTTAGGAGAGTTCATTAATTTTATTATTGAACTCTGACCTATGTGTTGTGCTGCAATAAATATAATTTGAATCCTAATATTTCCCTTAATTCTAAAGATAATGGTGCTTGTCATGTGATTAATTCTTTGAGGAAGCAGTGAAAAGACAAAAATGCTGTTTCGTTTTATGTGAATCCTCTCTGTGACATTGTAAACAAAAACCTGTGCTGTTTTTCATGCGGTTAGACACCACCATAGTAGCAAAGGTGACAGGGAGAAGAATAACTATGCAAAAAGTAAATTTTAAGGCCTGTTTTGGAATGAAGCTGTAACATAAAGTCGGGAAAAGGTGAAGTTCTTTGGATACTTAATGAATGCACTGTACATATGTGTGCTGAATGGCAGAAAATGCTTTTGAGAAAAATTGGCACAATGACACCACAATCAATAATAGTTAAGGGAAAGGACAGAGAGACAGTCTAATCAGAGCATTAGAGAGATGAGGGGTAGACAGATAGATTGACGGCCTCTAGGCAGAGGAGAGGAAAGATTCAGGGTACAGGGGATTAAAGGGAGAACAAAACAAGAGACAGACTTTTGGACAGGATGGGGATTACAAAGAGATGGTCACATGGAGAGAGAGCAGTGGCCTCAGAGGTGGAGGGTGAAGTGTGAGATAGACTCCATCATGGTCAGGATTCATACTGTTTCAAGCTCATAGTCTTCAGGCCTGGGAAGTGAGTGATCATGGTGTGTTTTTGTATATGTGTGGACACTTTCTCAATCTCTAATGGCAGGTGAACGATTCATTGACTCCCCCTTCCTACAAGAGTGACCAATGCCTCTCCACTGCAGGCCTTGATTCATTTCAGCTAATGCATTGCTGGAGGAGCATCTCTGTCCACTGTCTGCTGACTGGGCTGGACCGACCAAAGCACAGCTTTACACAATTCCTCTGAACTGCAGAGTTTCCAAAGAAGCAGCAAAACTTTGGGGTCAGAGTCACAGCAGATTAGGTCACTGAAGTAGCTTAAAACTAGCGTATCTACCAATTTAAGCTTGGCAAACACATTTTGAACATGAAGATGGAAATTTGTTACGCAGCTGTGTTATTGTTCAAATTAACTAAAAGACATGTCAATAAATCAGCCATTCATCGTAGAAATGACAAAGCATTCCATCATTCCTTAGGCTATGGGATGACTTACTGAAAATAATCTTCAAGAGGGGACCAGAATTTTATGACTAGGTTTGCCCAAGGGCAAGTATATAGTCTGTATCTACCCAAACAATAAGGGCACTTTGAGGATAATCTAGAATAGCCAGTGTTTTCCTGGACAAAGACTCTGTTTCCCATGAACTGAAGCACCTACTTTTATGAGGACGTAAGTTTTGCTTAGGTGTGTTTGTGTTGAGCAAATGAATAAAGAGCATATTTTCATTTCAACACTACTTTTTTTGTTTGAGACAATGTTTAACTGGATACAAATGTAGAGCTAATGTATCTATCAAAATCAGTAGCTTCAAGAAATAACCAATTTGTGCTGATAATCTCATTTTACATTGCAGGTTAGGATCCGATTTTTAAAGAACTGATCAATTTCTTATTCTTTGGTCAGATGTCACGGTAGGCTGTGACAATATGGTGCTTAATCTCCTTGTAGCAGGTTACAACAAGCGGACAACAGACCAAGACAATAGATCAAAACACCCAACACCTGACTTAGAAATGACAGACGCCACTGCACCATTTGGAAAATTATAATTTAAGATCTCTAGGGTTGCACTTGGGATGGCCAACTAGATTTCAACCCTTGGCTGCTCCTCTGGATACAACCCTGACTATGGCATAGGCTGTTTGTTTAAGAGAGATAAGCTCCATGTATCATAATGGACCTAAGGAATAACAACATTACCTTTGTTATCTTCTTGAATGTTTGATTTATGTTGTTTAAATCAAAGTTATTTGTCCCATAATTAATCACTTGAATAATAAGCTCAGAATGGTTGGACACAGATGGACAGACTACTAAGCAAGAAGGTGCACTCCTCTGTCGTTCCTTTGGGACCAGACTGTGCCTCTTGGCTGCCCATTGGAAACAGAATTCTTCCACAAACTGTTTGTGTTTTCAGTCTCACTCCTCCAAAGGGCTTCAGCACAGCAGTCACAGCCAGTCTGTCCTCTCATTCTCTCTTATTCTCTCTCTCTGTCTCTCCTCCCTGCTCTGTTTGAAACCTGGCGTCTATCAACATGTGGCACATGTCCTTGACAAGGATCTCTCACCATAGGAGCTTGGTGGCAGCTCCAACCATGCACCCCGTTTTCACTCTTTTTCTCCCTCTCTTCCCAATCCGGCTTCCCCTCTCCCACTCCCCCTCTCTCAATATTGAGTTGCCTGGGTAAAAGGGGGCCTGAGGAATCTAATAACTGTGACAGTGGGGCTTTTTTGGCATTGTTCCTGAAGCTGTGCAGACACACACAGGGCTGTCTGCTGGCTCTAATGAAAGGTTAAATGAATAGGACAAAGTGACAGGAGGTACAATAAAGAAACAAGAAGGAGGAGAGAGTGTTTGTGCAAGCATGTGTCTGAATCTGTGTGTGAGTGTCTCTAGGCCAGCCTCCCCGGCTCAGGGAACAACAAGGACAGGCCCTCCACAGAGCTGCAATATTCAAAACAGATTGCTGTGTGACAAAGTGTGTGTGTGTATGTGTGTGTCAGACTCTCCCGCCAGGACACAGATGCTGAAGAAGAATTTCGGCATGGGGCTCTTTGATAAATGTTAAGGTCACCGGTCACCGGCAGAGAGGAGGGGTAGAGGCTGGATGGGATAGGGAGGAAAGCGGGTGCCGTGGGGGAAGGAGGAGGGCAAAGAGAGTGACGAGGGGGACGCATGTCTCATCTTGTGCCTCTCCCTGCCTGTGCCTCGGTGGAATGTGGAGTCACATGAAAGAGGCCCTCTCTCTCTCCTCTCTCTCTCTCTCTCTCTCTCTCTCTCTCTCTCACTGAGACTCGTCTCTTGTGTCTGTCTCAAAAGGGCCACTGTCCCCTGCCTCACACACACTACCTGTCAACAGACCAACCCTGAGCTCCAAAAGCACACATTGCTGCTAATGTATGTGAAAATACTCATATAATCTGCACACACGCAATCATTTGCACGCAGGCTAGACATCCGCACGATAATTTGCAGAAGTACTCCTCACACAGTTTATGAGGGTTCAATTTCACTTAACAGGAAAAGTGAACGAAGACACAAACAAACATTTCAAAGGCCATCACCTTTTAGACCATCTACTGACTGAGATTATCACCTTGAATAGTGACTTTGTCATCACCAATCACTAGGTAGGACTTCTCATTTGTCATCCAGGTATGCGGTGATGCTGTTCACAATAAATGAAATAGCAAAAATCAAATAAGATGTTGTGATGTGTGATGTATGTTAATGCCATTAGACAGAAAGAGAAAGTTTCTATTGTATTGGACTTCATCAAATTAGGGTGAACCCCTGCTTCCTGCCAAACCATGATAAAGTTAGGATCAGTTGAGAAAATTGGATAGCTGCAAAACTTCAAATATTGGTAATTGATAAGAATGTGACTCCCAGAAAGTAAGAAAGTATGCACTGTGGTAAACTCATCTACAAGTAACATCAGATGCAAAACTTGTGTTTTCAGAGCTCCAAACAGCAAAAATCTATTCGTCAGTCTAACAATTTATCAGAAGTTTGAAGATGGAAAAAAGTGGTCTTACAACAGCATGGGTTAGTTAGGTTTAGGAACATGTAAACATGGTTATTGGTTAGGTTGTAAGAGCATGGTTTGGTTTAAAACTCATATTCATTAAGTGCTGAAATAACAGAGCGGTGAGGGATAAAGAAAAGCTCACAGTCTTGGTTTAAAGTTGTTTTCCGGCAAACTGGGGAAACAAACTGCAATCTTCCATGAAAATGTGCCAGATTTACTGTTAAACCACACCACCATGACCTCCTCCATATGTGGTCTCATAAAATGTCATTCAAGAGACTTCCTTCCAACCAACCTTACTGGAGTCATACTCACCATGGCTGGTAGAGAAAGCTGTCACTGTGCACATTTAAAAGGTTTTGGGGATTTCTTTGGATATTTTCTGACAAAACCACTGCTGTAAGAAGTACTGACTCTTTCAGGCAAATGAATACATGCAAACACCTCAGAATACTTGAAAGCATACACAATGCAATGAAAAAAGCTATATCCAAAATCAGTTACATATTTTATGTAAGGATAAAGGGTCTTGGTATTGGGGGCTAAATTATGCATTCAGCCAACAAGGTTACACACATGCTTGAAAGATTATCACTGCATACAGATAAACACTGAATATAGCCTGCTGAAAGTAAAGACTAGAAAAACCAAGGTGACTACTGCTCCCTCTTGTGCTTGCATATTTCAGATTTACACAATGCTTACAATAGACCAACATGAATGAGCAGATTAATGTAACCCTCAGTAAAGCACCGACTCCCCAATCTAAAGGATAGACGAGGAAACTGGTTCAGAGCCAAATGTGGGTAAGTTTCTAAGTAAGCTAAACTTTCACCACAATAAGTACTTTTTTGTAAGTGGTTGACACACAGCTAATACCAGACCAGTTTAGGACCAAGGGCTCAATTTGCTGTTGCTATTATGTTGGGCTATATTGTCAGTGTCAATACTGCATTTAGGCAAAGTATTGAATGAAGGTGACCAAACTTTTGGTGGCTGGATCAAACATCAAAACACAAAAATATACTTGACAAAGTGAAGATGTGCTATAGGTTACTTCTTTGTGAAATTGGCTAGTCTAGGGATGAAGAGAGCTACCTCCTATTTGTGCAATAATCTCCAACCTGCTGCCAAAGATATTTCTGTTTACACGATTTATTCTGTTGTATCTACACTTGTTATTACATAGGAATAGGAACAGACTTATTTTAAACTGCCCACAACTCCAATTCTGTTGTACCACAGGAGCCAACCAACAACATTTCATTGAAAAAAAAAAACCTCACTGCCGCGTGTGTGTGTGTGTGTGTGGGGGGGGGGTTTGCACAATGACAATACGTCAGATGTAGCCAAAGGCTGGCTATAAAAAAACTTCCAGTCAAGACTTTTTTGCCATGCTCTACACTGAGTACTGTCAAATTAATAACTAAGGATGTGACCGTGTGTTTACTGACCTAAGGTGAGGCTGAGTCACTCTTGCAGATACATCTGTACAGACACATATTGAAATTTCTTGTCTCAATATACTTCCCCAAGAGGTGTCTTTCATCTGTTTTAGGCTGAGTCTCAGTTTTACTGTAACATGAAAGTTGCCCAGAGGCATCACACCTAAAAAACCATCTCAGATTCAATCAAAGCACACAAAAGCTTTGTGGTTTTAGTGGAGATTTAATCGATTATTTTGGTTTTTTCCAAGTCGCAAAATTTAAACACTGATCTCCCTGACAAATCATCAGTGAGATTTTATTGAGCATCTGAAATGGAGACACTTCAGGTCCTAAACAACAAAACACTCCACCCAAAGCTGTTTCATGGCAGATATAGCTGGGAGAAGTCCATAACTCAGGATGGTCACTATGTCTTTCCTAACATGAGATGTGTCCTAATTATTTTAACAAAAAATGATTTAACCTCCTTTTGAAAAGCCATGCACTTTTGCCAGGCAGCTCCAAGACTTCCACCAAAGCCCAGAGATCTTTAACAGGGGGTCCACAGCCCCTAGGGGGCAAGTGGAAGTACTGCAGCCGGTCCGTAACATCTTTGGTTAATCAGGCAATTTTTTTTTCATATTTTCAAATAATTGACACATTTTAACGCCTGGCAGTAGCACATCACTTTTGTTTCCACATTTATGTTTAAAACTAAAACGTGACTCTGAAAATCTAAAAGCTTGATTGCCATACAATTAAGTGACAGACGGTGGTGATATTCGCAGTGCAAAGGCAACACAACTCATTGTACCTTGCAAATGAACATGGGAGTTATCTGAATAGCTTTGTATTGAATGCACAATAAGAAAGTAGTTTTATACATTAGTAGGCTCAGTTTTATTTAAAACGCAATTGTATATGTACATATTACATGTTTTTTATTTATCCCTCCTAATTCAGTAATTCTTGCTGCACAGATCTGGTTTGTTGCCTCCTTCAGTCCATTTGCATACAATGCTGTCAGTAACATTGAATCTTTGAAAATATCTCAGTAGCTGGTGATGAAATTTCTTAACCTATCTTTAAAAGTTGATATTGACAACCTTAGTTACAGCATCTTGGAAACATCTAGGTTGTTCTCACTGAACAATTATTCTCCTCTCTTTTACCAAACTCTGTGGACTAACACAATGTCTAGCTGCGTCATGAAAGAGTATTTTGCTGCACCTTTAAAGTATCTTGTTGAAGAAAAAGACTGGAATGGAGTGAGAGGTTCACTCCGTCCTCACATTGGAACATTTACAGGTTTTGAATCAGAGATTCTGGGTTGAGAATCTGAGGAATCCTTTCAGAGGCGACTTGGGTAAAAATAACATTCTCGGGCACAGTTACAAGCAAAAAACTAGACTCTCAGTGCAATAATTCAAAAGTCAATGTGCTCTGTCTCAGTCCTCAGGAATTTTTCATGAGCCACCACTTATCTTGTCATATCAGATTTCTTCCACCAGCTTATTTGAAGGGAAGAGAAAAGACACCTTTAGGGCAAATTATTCTCTTTTAATCAAATCACACTGTTTGGCCTGAGGAAATCTTTCCATGCCCTTTGAGTCACTGAGGCATGGGTACCCAATGCACACACCCACCTAAAATAATAACAAAAAAGAAAAACAGCATAGTCATACATACAATCAAACATCCAAGCTTATAGACAAGTAGAAAAGTCAGCAGTTTGGTGTCTTTTTATCTGAGAGCAAGAAATGAGACTCAAGAAAATAAAAAATTGAAGAAAGCAAGGAACTAAGTGGTGTCTGGAGTTTCCATCACAAGTGAAATCCCAGATTTTCTCACTCAGTGTTTATGGAACAAAATCGAACAACTTTATTCTGGAGTGCAGTCAGTGCAGGAGGGAGCTATAAAATATAAATTATACCACATAACCCTATACCTCCCAACTGAGCCATTTGGTTACAACTATACTCCTGTTTGTTACGCTGGTCCAGCATGTCTGCTCTTTCTGAAGCGTCACCATGAATTATACTTCAGTACTGCTGAGGAACGTATGGATTTCAAGTGAAAAGTAATTTCCCCACCAATCGGACTGTTGCCACCCAGTGACACTGAAGTGTTTATTTTGCACAGTAATTAGTTCTGGACAGAATTAATTAAGACCACCCCAAATTACAGCTGAAAATGTAAGAATCACAACTGTGCCTCAGAAGAGAGAGAAATGCAGCAGCAGGGGAGTATTTTGTAAAGGCTGAGCTGCTCAAGATGTGTTCTATCATTTCCCACTTTGAGACGGAGAGAGAGTGTGGCTTCTGCACACACTGGGTGTGTTCAAAACCAAAGTTTTCCTGATTCCTTCCTTGAGGAATATGAGAGTGTTTGGATTAGGCATGTGAATTAAAACCAATGGAGGGGGGGAGAGGACACAAAAAAATGAAAACATGTAAGTACAGGTATCAGTTTACAGTTCAAATACAGCTTGTAGAGCTGAGTCTGATTTTAATCTGATTGATTTGCCGTTTTGAAGTGTGACAACCTTCCCACCAATGAGACAAAACTATCATTTAGTGGATAGAAAACGCTCTGAGAAATCAGTCTACATTACAGTACAAGACTAAACACATCTTAAATGTTCATGTCATAACAGCTGTTAACCCTATTCATTACTTTCTGTTATTTATTTCTTTTTTAACACAGACCAAATTTCATAATGTATTCAGAGGAAATTGAAAAGTGTAAGTGTGTGAAGATTTAGTTTCCTACTTTTTGTGCCGAGGTACAAAAATGTAATCATGTCCTCTGAATGTATATTGTTTTAAATCAAGTGTGTCTCGCTCTTTATCAAATTGAGAGTCCTGGGATCCAATTTGTTTGAACATTTTACTGCGTCTCTGTTTAGTCACTCTAGTCGCCTGCAGCTTTGGTTACATGACGGTTTTCATCTCAAGCCACCACGAGTCACAGTATATGACTCCTCTGCCCTTTCGCAAATATTACCTTTACTGCCACGGCCAAGATATGCTATCAGTCACTCAAGAAGAAAGTATGAGATGGAAAAGAGCGGAGCAATATCAGTACAGGAATGACCCAGTCCTGACATATTAATACTGGAAATGTTCAGATAACTTGTCTTCTCACACTAAAGTAAGGATTTAAACCGAGTGCCCTTTTGAATACTGAAAAAAATCAGAAAGACAAAGAGAGTATAGATTCAAAACACTGACTACTAACATCAGCTAACTAACATTACTTTCTCTGCCAGCAACACACTGTAAATTTTATTCTATTAGATTGCAAATACACTCTGGCTTACAGTCCAACTTGCAAAAGAATACATTTCTTGGTTGTATCTTATTCTGCAATTTTTTTATCTTACATTTTTATATGAACTTTTCCTGCTCTTTTGCACAGCTGGTTTATGAAATAGATGCATTCAGAAGTATTTTTCTATTTTTATGTCACCTTAAATGAGGGGACTTTTATTACTTGTGTCATTAAAACAGTGCATTTACTTCTAGTACTTGAGCATTCAAGCATTATTGCACACTGGTGCTCATGCTGATATAATTATGAGTCAAATCTTTTAAAATCACAGCAATAATGTTGCTATTTGGGATCAATTTGTATGAGGATTTTCCTCAATGTGGCTTGCTTCTGGTGCTTATCTCAAGTGATACAATTTCAACATTGAAAGATAAAACAGTGCTACACAATAACTTACTTGGCAATGTTAAACATCAGAGTGAAACTCTCTGAATGAAAATTCATGTATTTGGGAGATGAAACATGATTGGCTGAGAGGGTCACATGGTAAATACTTTCCTCAAGTTTCACATGCTTTAATATTAAGACACCATGATAAAATTTATTTATAAACTGAAGCAAGAGAAAGGCTTACATTTTCTGCTTCTCTGTGCCTTTAGATAAGTATAAAGCCTAAGTCCCAGAATTTATAATTAATACAACATAGATGGATCAGTTCATAAAGGCCACATCGTAATGATCTTGACAAATTAACTACACAAACACATTAAAATAAGCAAGTGAATAAAGCAAAAAAAAAAAAAAAACTGAAATGTATTTAAAGATGTTATTTACAACATATAGATAATGAATGGATTATCAAAGATCCTCTGCAAACTTAGCAACCATTCTTCTCAAGTGAAGTGAGAAGGTACAAGACCCAGGAAGAACAGAGGACGGAGTAGTGGGAATGGAGGAGGAAGGAGCTCTTGATGCAGTGAGCAGTAATCAGAGGGAGCCAGCGGGGGGGACAGGGGGAGTTGGTAGGGTCAGAGCGGAGCACCTCTAAGCAGCCCTTCTCTTCATTAGCAGCCTCTCTAAGGGGGCGTCACAGGCCTACCTGTCCAGCAGATTATTGAACCGACTAACCAGTGGCTCCAACCCCCCCACCCTACACGCACACACACTCTCTCTCACACACACTCTTCCCTCTCTGATTTCCACAGACCCAGAGGAATCACGACCTCGCTGCAGCTGCTGACAACTTTAACTTTTTCTTTAACCTCACGTCTCAGCGCTATAGGCTAAACCCAGGGGCATCCAGCGAGGACATTTGCCTTCACATTCTCTGCATCATTCTATGAGGTGTTAGTTTTTAATAGGAAATATTTGGTTTTTTTGTGTGTATTTTCATGCAGCAACACACCAGCATTTGTGCTTTAACATGAACTTTGTTAAAAGTATATCATTACTTGACAGGAGAGAAGCAAAAGGAAATACCAGAATTAGAACTTCTGGGATTTTTGTGTGACAGTAAACTTGAAATTTACAGATCTATGACTGAATGGAGGTAAGGCAATGAAATGTCACTTCAGGAATGTAAATTGACATTCTTCTCAGAAGAAGCAGCACCACCTCATGAAACACACACACACACACACACACACACACACACACACACACACACACAAACACACACACACACCAGGCCCAAACACTGTGCTTGACATGAATCACACAAATTTTTCAGATCAGAGTGCAAAGTTACTTTAGCAGTGCTTTAAAGAGAGGCCACTCATCTCAGTCTCTTTTCCTCTATAGCCTTCAAATACGTGCATGCTGAAACATCTGAGACTGACATGAAATGCTTGTTGGCCATGAGCTCACAGAGTTTTCTTTTACAGGTACCGTTGTATAAACAGGCACTTAGGCAAGTGTATTTAACACAAAATCACAGAGAGGGTGCAATAATTCAAATTACGCTAAGCTTTCTTCCAACTGACATCCAATATAACCAAACCATCTGTTTCTACGTGATCTATTCTTTCAAAGATTTTCACAAACAGACCAAAAATCTACTGAAACATGGCTGTGATTATTTCAAGAAATCAATAATTTGTTGCAGTAAAAAGAACACACTTCTTCCGGAAGGAATTTCCACAAAAAGGTGAGGCAGGTTTTTTAGCAGAGGGACTTAAAGGCCTGAAAAATAATTTGCTGCCAGCTATGAAAAGAAAACTACTCACATTTACTGGAGTAAAAATCTATAGTACTTTTCATCTGCAATATTTTGTTCTTGTTTTATATCTGAAGACATCATTTTAATTTCAGTTGAACAACATCATTTGATTTGTTAATGTGAAGGCCTGAATCTACAGGTGGTATAAAGTGATAAGTTGAAGCAATTCAGAAAACGTTTGGTCTCCACAGCGTCAGGTGAAAGTTTTAAATTTGTCCTCAGAGAGCAGAGATTTCCCAGCATTGAAAACTGTAAATGAAAAAAAGTTGACTTATATTCTGACAGCTTTCTGTTGACTGTTCTGTCACAGATTCTCAGTCTCCCGTCTGAACCCGCACTGATGGGCTGATAAATACTTTAATGGTCTTTTTTTTCCAAGACGAAAAGGAAAGACGCGAGAGGAAAAGACTGAAATGAGCAGAAGTAATTCATTTTCTCATAACAACAGGAATTAATCTGATGTACGAGTCATGTGAATGAAAGGCAAGTGTGAGAAATTCTGGATTAAAAAAGAAACTCCGAAGTTTCAGTGGGTTAACTCTTAATCTTATCTGATAACCTCAGATGACACCGTTGTAGAAGTTGCGTTTAAGTGTCACATTTTTACCTGGATGTAGTTCCTTTACAAACAGATATAAGGCCATAGCATAAAAATCATATTTACCATTGCTGCATGTTGTAACTGAGACCCAGGAGATGCTGGCACTTTTCAAACTTGGCGTCCTCAAAAAAGTCTGATTTCGCCCTCAAGTGGGGAACTTTCTCCTCTTCAATGCTGCATGCTGTCTGGAGTGATTCACAGTCCGTGTTCCTTTCAGAAACTTATCACCGCTTGTCTGACATTTTCTAAGGAACAAAACGAAAAACCAGTCACTCTTCTTATCCCGCGAATCTCGCCGTCCTCACCGGGCTGCTTCACCGAGAAAAACGCGCGTCGAGACTTTTGGCTCTAGCGGAGAAGAACGCACGACAACGACGCTCTGTCCCCTCTCCTTTCCCCCAACCATAAACTTCAGAAGTCAAGAAGGCAGTGTGGGTTGCTGACAGCCAGTGGCTTGGATGTTACTGCTTGTTCTACCTTGAGAAAAACGAGAAAAAAAACGCCTCACACACTCCCCCAATGAGTTCCTACTGCAGAGTCAGCGCAGCGCGCCGTGGAAAGCTGCGGACGGTCCGGGGCTGCGGAGAAGGTGGCTGCTGTGTTGGGCTGAGTGAATTCAAACCAGAGTTTACACGCCGTGTGTGACTGTAACCCGAGCGATCCAGAAAGTTTATAAACGATTTTCTGTTGGTGGTAAGAGTCACATATTTGAGCGATAAATTGTGCTAGACAAAATCCTCAGCCCGAAGATAAGAAATCAGCAAGACACGCGTAACACTGCCAGGGGCAAAAGAAGCAATGAATTAATCTGTTTAGTGTTGCTTATTTATTTTATTTATATTTTTATAATAAAATCTGTGTTTCAAACGAAACCGCATAAGGAAGAAGTTTAATGTGCGCATAAAGTAAAAAAATATATGTAGATATTGTCCCTAATTTCATCTACTTTTAAAAAGTGTATGAACTCTTGAGTGGCTCTGCATTTCGCTCCGGCAAACTTTCACTTTTTTCATTTCCTCTGCCCTCGCGAGCACACGTTACGCACGTCTCACGCGCGCGCAAACATAGGCACACGTGTTTTCGGTACTAGAAACAGTTCGTATGTGTCTATGTGTGTGCGCACAGCCGAGATGTGACACTGATTTCCTAAGTTGTGTCCCTCAGATCCCGCAGAAGTGGGCGCGCTCATTAAAGTTTCATTGTGCGCTTGTTTTTAGGAGAATTTATTCAACATTTGACTGAGACATCTCAAGAGTGAGGAGGTGTGTGTGTGTGTGTGTGTGTGTGTGTGTGTAAGGGAGAGAGAGAGACAGAGAGAGAGAAGCAGGAAGAGAGACACACTGCATTTCTCAGCCTGGCTTGTGCTCTGTGGGGTAAGAGAGAGAGGCAGTCCAATCCCAAGGCAGTCATTTCTATCAAGTCAAGCGTCTGGAAGCCCCACTTGCATGTTTGGTCAAGGGGTAAATAATAGATCAGGGATTAGGCTTGTGTAGAATTCATTCCAGGGTAACAAGCTACTGGGGTCCCAGGATATGCATATTCATTGGCTGGCCAAGGCCGTGGGAGAGCGAGGACCATATGCCCGTTTGTCAGAGGGCTTACATTGCTAATTAAATGAGATATTACATACTTATGTGAGCAACAAAACAACAAGCCTTTAAAGGATTGTCCAGGAAAAACAGCAAAAACAAAAAAGGAGGTGTTTGAATGTCTTTGTGTGGACTTGAAATGCTTTGATGCTGCTTTAATTTGCCTCAGGAAGTGTTTTCTGTTCAGCAGTGTTGATTAGCTGTGCAGACACTAGGAGCTGAGGATGAGTAATATGACACAAACCACACATCAAAGCTCAGCATGACCTTTTTAGCTGTTAGTATGTTGTAAAACGATTAAGCAAGTTATTTATACAAGATATGTGATTCTATGGAAATGATACCAATAGCTTTATTTTTCCAGCCTCTAGCAATGTCTTTTATTCATAATTGCTTCAAACAAATGTGAACTTATATACTTCATGAGTGGGCTGGTTGAGCAGGGCTTTTTTGTTCTTTAGCTAATTGTTGTTATCAAAGCAAAAAAGTTTAAACAGGCTGGTAGATAGTTAGATAAACAACTAAGATGAGCACATAAAATGATATATGTTGGGCAAACGATCTCTGTCTTTTGGAAGTCATATCTATATTACATTATATTATTCCTGTCATTTTTTCCAGTATTTGAATATATTTCAAGGTGTATAAGACTTTATATTCACCTGAAATCCATCTGAATGTCTCTGTGGCACCCTCTTAACCACTCTTGGGACATATAGTGTAAAATGTGATCTCTATCTCTACAGATCCATTTTGAAGCGTACAACCACAACAAAGACCACCTTTATTTTCACTTTCAGCACTTCCAGAAGATGCATTGCTTCCTACTCTCAGAATACAGAGGTTCTTATCAACAATCACCCATCAAGAGCTCTTTTTCTTAAAATATGTTTTTTGGGGGTTTTTTGTTTTATTTTTCTTTCAGGGCAAAAGCAGCAGGAAAAAATAAATCCATTGAGAGGGCTTTCATGCTGGCCCAGTTCTGGTTGTGGAATCAGTTCAGCTCTGGATTTTGGTGCTTTCTTTGCTGCGAATCTGCCCATGTTCATACAAGTTTAAGTGGAGTGAAAGTGGGAGGGCATTTTTCTGTGTTACTCAAACAAAAGTGAGCAAAACACTGGCAAAATAGCAGAGATCTGATAAAGTTTTATTTGTGTTCAACAACATCTCAACTGCACATACCTTTTATTTCCACCCTGTACGCAGTCAGCTTTTTTAGTTATTGAGCACTTTTTTATATCTGTAGAAAGGCTGAGAGAGAAGTACCATGTTATAGTTTGTTAGAAAAGTGTTTTATTAACAAAGTGTGCTTTTTCAATGCCCTTTTCTCTGTACTATTGAAAATAAAAAGACAATCATATCTGCTTTTGAACCAAAAGCACCAAGTCTTGCTGAGTGTAAAATGTAAACAAAGACACATCAATGAAACAAACATGACTGTAAGTAAATATAATTACCGAACCAAATTGCCATCAAACATTTTGTCTCTCCGCACTCTCTTCCTCCCCATTTTCCTTGACTCCCTCATCCACCTGCTCATTGTCTCTAACTCTTGTTGGTTCCAGTCCTGAATCAACTTTTCAGGTTTTAAACTAACTTTTTCTGGACTTCACACGCCAATTGGCTTAAATTTAGGTTCAGGAACCAGGAACAGCACAGAACTGTGCCAGTGTGAAAGCCCTCTGAGAGACAAGGAGGTAAGTTTCAGGGCAGAGTTCAGTGTCTGCATCCCTAAACCTTTGAGTGGTAATCAGAGGGAAACCTGATATGGTTATCAACTTCTGCAATCGGTTTCTACTGAGTTACCTTGAATTTCATTTTGGCATTTCATTTGGCTTTTGTTATTGCTTAAATTTGTGTGTGTGGAGCGCAGATGGCCGAGTGGTTAAGGTTGCGCCCCATGAGACTCGCCGTCCAGCAGGTGGCCCGGGTTTGGGTCCAGCCTGTGGCTTATTTCCTGCAAGTCACTCCCCACCTTTTAGGCACAGCCACAGGTAGTTTTCTTGGTAGATGGGCTAGTTTTTACCATTGTTCTCCCAAGCTAGCTTGAAAGATGTAGCAGTACATGTTAGAGTTTAACAGCTGGAAATACACCAGTTACTTTGGTTTTGTGGAGGAGAAAGAGGACAGTATCATGTCAGATGTAATTTATGTCCCTTTACTACATCTCTTTCATGTAAGATCTACTTTGACTGGATTTAAAAACTTTGTCTCTTGTTCTCATGTGTGTTTCATGTAGCCTGTAACTTTGATGGGCTGCAGAAAACAATGCACCTGCAGTTTCATTCCTGACATAGAGGTCATGTAACCTTGAAAAGCAGATGGACCTGCCTGATTCATTAAAGTATACAGGCTGTGACACTGAGCATTGTCTCACTACCATTTTTTATTTTTGCATACTGAAGCTCTGCTGTGAACCTTTCGTGGATTGAACAGTGCAAAACATAAATTAGCGCAATTTTTCAACTTGTCTTAATATTTTGATAAGGAGTGTATCTTATGCCAACCCTGCCAACTGAGCCCCAGTTTCAGCCTAAAAAGTCTGGTTCAACCTATATACAGTATGCTTCTGTATTTAATGTAGGTTAGCTTTAGGTGGCAAATTCAGAATTTTTGGAGAAAATGGTGAAAGACCAGAACTTAATCATGCAGTGAAGAAAGGACTTAGCACCTTTATTTGGGACACCATCTGCACCATCTGAGTTTAACAGGTGCTTCAGTTTGATAATATTTTAAATGGATGTTTCTCTCTGTCTTGTTCATTTTTGCATGTACTTCAGTGGATGTCTACCCTGCTGACATAAATTAACTTTTAACAAAAGACATGAATAGAGTGGGATTTTTTGAAGCAGCCAGTTTTAACCATTAGTTGATACGTGCATTCTACAGACATAATTTTGCAAAGTAAAATGTGAGGGGTAGAATGCCAAATGCATGTTTTAGCTGAGTAACATTACAATCTCTTGGTTTATCGAGCAGCTTGGAAAATGTTTCCTCTGTGTTTCACTCTGTCCTATGCAGCTTTGTGCAATATCTAGGGTGAAAGTGTATCTTGTTTTAATGTTCTGCCAGAACCATGCAGACAGTGCACTACAGCATTACTATGGTTAAAAGACTGAAGCTGATCTGATGCCTCAGACTTGCTTTCACTTCAAGGCCTGTATAAGTGCAGAATGAGAAACTCTTCCTCTGTCACATACCTTGTCCATCAGAGAGCGCCACCAAAATTGTTTTCCAACTGAAAAATGCCAAAAAGGAATACTGTGTTATTTACTACAGAGGGTGTAACATTAAAAAAAAGAAAAAAAACAGTGGCAGATGGTTTCTGGTGTGTACAGCCTTGGCTTTTAACATGACATTACATGCACAGTGTGCAAAGACCCACTGCAGGCAGCTTTAGAGGGAAAGAGTTCACTATGTGTTTATTTGTCGCTGTGACAGGATCCCACTGTTCACTAATTATCTAGTGGGACTGTTGGTAATGAGCTAGTGAACCTGTCACCGAAGTGTTCTTCCTCCTGGGAGAGTCATTGTCTGCTGCTGCTACACACTCATGGATCCATCAAATCCACAGAGGTCCTCCGTTCATTAAGCTGCTCCCACTAAGGCATAAGAAAGGGCTACAAAAGGTCAGTTTGACCATTGCAGAGAAGCATGGAGTCCTTTTAAAGGCCCAGTTCATGGTTTTCTCTCCATCATCAGAAAATTGTTCATATCTCAAAGAAGCTGTGATGGAAAGACACTTGCTTTGGATCAATTAGTTTGGGTTAGATTAGTGATGTGCCACCATCAACGGTGTCATAAAAACCAATCTTCTCCTGTTATCATTGACTGGCATTGTTATGTTGATAGTGTTCATTTTTCATAAGCAAAGAGTTCAGTGAGATCTTTGTGGGCAAAAAGTGTGATCATATAAAAACAAACAAGTAAACTAAAGAGAAACATTCATGTAAAATTGGGCTGTGATGGGAGGAAAACTTTATATTTCAGTTTCTGAGTATGATCTCCAAGAGAAAGAGCCACAGGTGATGGAAATAAGACAAATTCTTTTCTCATCTAAAAGCTGTTTTTCTGACTGGACAGCGTTTACTCGATCAATGTCCCATGTCCTTGGTCTCCCCTGCTCCCACACTCAGGGGAAATATGAACTTAAATACAACCTCACCACCTTAATTTACCCTCTCACCAAGTAAAGGACAAGCTCTAGAGCAGGAGCCCCAGGGAAATAGCCTGGTGTTCTGTTCCCACACATCCTGAGGGGGGTAAGTGGGGTCGGGATGGCACACTAGTTGGGTGAGTCGTGAGTGGAGTGTGGCCCTGAGGTTCATGGGACTGTGGATACACACACACGCACACACACACAAAAATGCTGCTGTGGATCAATTCCTTCTTTATGAGGGCGCTTGTCTGTTGAGGATTGGAGCAGAAGGTCATCAGATGGGAGGCAGACAGAAGTCCACGTCGTATCATCGGGGCAGGGGTTAGGACATGAACAAGGGGGCTTGTGCATACAGCATGTAGGGGAGGGAGGGGGAGGCATTATGGGAGGTCAGCGACATCACATGCATACAGGAATGCACATGACAGCAAAGATAGTGGAAGGTTTGTGACGAAGGAAGGATTTCAGCCTGCATTTTGTGATTTAGGTGCAAAGATACTGTACGTCTGAAGGCTGGAGAGAGAGAGGATGAGTGGTAATCAATGGTTTCTCTGTCCTGGGGTTTTGTAAGGCAGTCCAAGGTCTCACAAGATTCAGCATGAGGATGGCTCATGCTTAAGGTCAAGAGTGGCTGATAATTCTCCCACGGACGCCAGTGAAAGATCCATCCTCAAGGCATCACTTGAATAGAAATGTGTACAAACAAGCTCTATATGTCTTCATTGAGCATGAATATGAAGGTTTGTAATTGGCAATTCACTTTCAAAAGGCTTGTGTGATAACATCCTATCTTTATCTATTCACACTCAACAAGAACACACTCAGCAAATAGAGCCATCAGCCATTCAAAGTGAGTACGTTTAAAGCTTCAGTGTAACTCTCACATGTTGGAGCCTGTCTCATTTTAATTCAGAGAGGGAGTGATGTTCTGCTAAACACCCAACATGTTCAACATCCCTGCTGGCATTTGTGCAATCATTGTTCTTTTAAATCTGGGGACTTGTGACTCTTTCGTCATTTGTCATCTCACACAGTTCCCAGCTTCTTCCCTTTCTTAGCATCAAAGCGGGGCCACATTAATGCAGACGATATCCCCACTTTACCTGAGGCAGCAGGCGGAGACTGTGCTTTCACAATCCTCCATGGAGTGTCATGTTGTGCCTCTCTTCCTTCCTCTGTCAGCGTCTGCACACCGGGGCTTGTCGTTTGGTTCTTGAATTTTTCATGCAGGTGCATTTGCATGATCACAACTGTGTGTCACTTCTTCTTCTTCCCCCCAGTATATTAAACTCTGTCTAGCACTTGAAACTTCTCTATGGCTCTGCTGAGGCAGAACAGAATTGAGACAAGCATTCTTATTGGGGTTGTCAATGCAGGAGCAATCCTGTTTCAGGGGGTGGATCACAACGTGTTTAGCAGTTGGGCAATTAGACAATTAATGTCCACAAAGATAACGTTGCTCAAGGGTTGGTTGACATCCACAGCTACCCATATGTGTCAAACAGAATCTGTGTCATCTGGAGTTAATCCTTGACCCCTTTATTCCATTTAGCCATCTAAAGAAGCACTACAAAAATGTGTAATATGTTTGTAGACAGTACTGTGCATGTATACAAGTGTTGTCAGGTGTATTCGATTTAACCAGAAACGCTCTTTTCAATAAAACCCTTGACAGATCCTAATAGAATTTCACCAAGAACATATCCCTGGGATTCATGTGAGCAGTTAATACTTTCATAGATCTTATTCGAGCCCAACATGATTATGAATCTTCCAAAGTCACAGGCTTTTAGTCACAAAACCACAATTCCCATGACTGCCAGCAGACAAGCTGATGATCGCGTGTTGAATAAAAGACAATGCTCCTTCATAATTTGTTTCCTTTATAGAGAATGGCTCTACTGTAGGGCTGTTGCATGTGTTGGTATACTGCAACTTAGTAAAAGATGCTGATGCTCCGAGTGATTAAATTTGAATTATGACAGTGTTGCTTCATAATGCAAAATCAGTGGACTTCTGATTTGATTCTTCTAATCTTGAGCACATTACGACTTAAACTGTCTATATATTTTAATATCTCCAAATAAGCCAAAGAAAGTGTAGTGAGCGCAATACCGCCCTATGACACTTCATATAGACATTAAAATAATCTACATCTGAACAACATAAGGACTATTGGAAAGTTCAACAAACTGCATGTTAAGTGTGCATCTTCAGCCCAGGTTTTAATGGCTAATGAATAGAGAGGGGAAACTGATTGTAGATGAGACATTGGTGTTACCTAATACAAGTGTAAAAGTGTAAATAATCCAATCACAGACAGACACAGACATGCATGTACACACCAAAAATAAAATCATCATAATAACAAAATCAACTGCACACAGAAGCTGTGAATGGATCACAAACTAAATACAGTGGGTAATTGTATTAAATTAGGAAAGAAATATGAATAAATACTTATGAAACTGAACAAACCTCTTAGGTGACTTTTACTGGTAGGAAACTGTAGGTATAAAGATAAATAGCAATTTTAATCCCATATTTGTGTCATATTTGTGAGATATCTGCCTAATGTTTATCCCTTTATTTTTTTTTTAATTTAAATTGCCTGTTCATCTCAAATCATTAATTTATCTTGTGTTTAACTTCACTTTAGATTTTCTGAGTGCTACTTATCCCATACATCACTTCCCACGGCATCCAGAAGCTATTCCATATTTTTCAAAGAGAAGTAGAAAAGTTTTTTCACCGGTAAATATAACAATTTTTTACGGCATAGAGACTGTTACCATGAACTGGAAGTCATAGGTGGGTTTGAATAATAAATATTCACTTTGAAAAATGATGACACGGTTGGAAGTTAGCGTGTGTTACATTTTGTTGTATTAAATACACTTATTTAATGGTGATGCAGGGAGCACATCACTGGAAAGAATTCCTGTCTGAGATCTGCCTTTCATGTGCCTAAAACACCTCAGATCTGGATTAATCTATCATTAGTGGCATAGACAACAAACACTTAAAAGAGGGAGTTACATGCTGCTTCAGACGTGCTGTAAAAAGCTGCAGCAGGATCCCTCAAAACATGGTGAGACATGTCTGAGTGCATCATGTGAGTGACTGGAAGTGTCTGGGGCCAAATTATACTCATTTGATGATGAAAGAAGGTATGGTTAAAGGATGTTCTCTTGAGTTACAAGCTTCTTTTTAGTGTAAATGTAACTTTTTATTGTCTTTTTTTTTGCAATATGAGCTGTTTCTTGCTTGAAAGTTTAATATACAAACTACTGTGCAGGAAACCCACAAACTATGGTTGGTTTTTGTCTTGTTTTTGAATGTATGGATGATATTTAACAGTAAGGATTAGAATTAAATCTTGTTAAAAATGCATGATGGTCATTTTGTATCCATCTTCAGAGAGGAAGAGACAGAGTGGCTTATTCATGTGTACCATGTGTCAGTTTGTGTGTCTGAGCAAGGAACAGGGTGCAGGCAGATGTTTCACATTATGTACCAGTCTACTGCCTCTAAAATTGTTCCACAAATGAGGATCTTAATGAGAGGCAGTGTTTGTGGGTCAAGGAACAGCCTAATCATGCTAAGTCAATTGCATCTTCTCTCTGCATGTGTGTGTGTGTGTGTGTGTGTGTGTGTGTGTGTGTGTGTGTGTGTGTGTGTGTGTGTGGACACGCGCAGCAGATGAACCAACATTTGGTCTGGCTGACGAGGAGTGTCAGTCCTCATATTTCTTCATGTCCTCCCTCACCCTGTGCTCTGAATCTGGGCTGGACATTTACGTACATTAGCCACACAATATGGAGCTGGCTCATATCACCAGCCAAACAGATGTCAAACACACGTCTTTGTTCATTTTCTCCTGCCTACATCCACTTCTCAAAGCCTCTTCTCATGGAATTAAGCTATGGGAAGTATTGTGCAGTGTTTTTGACCTCGAGATATATCATTAAAAATGATAAGTAACAACAGGGGTGCAGTATGAGTGTGTCTATTAAAAGAAAAACAGCATTTCGAACATTAAAGCCCATAAAGATCAATATCAGATCTCAATGTCATCTTTCTTTACTGTTATCTATGTGCCTCTTGATCTTTGATTCAACAGCTGAGATTTATAGGCTTGTAAAGCAGCACTCACACACAGCACAGCTCCTTCCCTGTACTGCTTGTGCGTCTGCAGTGCCACAGCAGGTAATAACCATTATTACGATACAGTGATATTGGCACTTTCTGATACGTCTCTGATGTTGTAGAATTTTGTTGTTCATCTGTGTTTTTTCCGGCTTGAATTGTTCTTTATGCACTGTATAGCTTGCCAATGGACATTAAATCCTTTATTTATAATTTTTAACTGTTCTACTTAAAAATCCCTGTTAACCTTTAAGATATGTCTTATCGAGAAGGTCACAAATTTTATCACCTAGGTTACTTTGGTTCTTTTTCTGATTAATATTAATGCAACATGAAGAGCAACTTTTGAATCATGTTTTTTGATTGACAATATTTATCACATGCTCAAGGGACAACAAACTTTTGCCTCATTGTCTGTATTCCAACTATTTGTGTGCTTTAAATTAGTCTCAAAAGTAATAACTGCTTTTTCGAGGGTATTGAAGTTAATGGTCTTTTTCATTACAAGCATTCCTATTTAATGCAATAGCAGCACAAAAAAAAAAGTTTTTTCTGTGATTTTATTTCTGTAAAATGATCCAATTTGATCCAACCATCCATGAATTTGGTGTTTGAGCTGTTTTAATGGCCTTGTATTGTTTATTAATGCACCCTGACCTTTATTAAAAAGGTAGGTACTCACTGTTTACAGTCCTGCTATGGTTGGGCATTTTATAAAAGTCATTAAGTGAGCAAGAAACACAGACGTACTCCTGCACAGCCCTAGTATTGCATATCCCCCATCCTTTGCGTTAGAGGGTTACAAATTCTCTCACATATCTGTTATTTATTATTGAAAGCCGTCAGATTTGACCCATGGTGGTTTGGATCTGATCTTTAACATTTCTTAGCGTTGGCCTTGGTCAGCTAAAATGTTCTTCAGATGAGAGCCCAGCAGGGGATATGAGCTGATCTGAGAAGTCACCACCAGGGCAATTCACAGAACTGCTTAATAATGTACACTATCCAGCCTCATCAGAACCCTTTAAGGATTGTTTTAAATGAGTGGTCACTCCAGTTGTATATCATGACACTAAACCTTACATGCTCACTCTTAACTGTATTTATTTAAGACTTCTGGCAAAATTCAAAATTTTAGTCCATGGTCATGTTTTCGCTTGTGTTTTAGCCTTTAGCATGTGTTTTAGCTTTTAGGCCGTGTTTAAGTGTTTAACTCATGTTTTAGCTTGTAGTCCATGCTTTAGCCTTAAGCTAGTGTTTTAGCTTTTAGCCCGTGCTCGAGCACTCTCCTGTTTAGCTTTCTTCTGCTCTTCTGGCCCTTTTCTGCCAGACAGTTCCCGCTCTCGTCTACACTTTTATCACTTAATAAATCACATGAATCGTTTTCAGCAGGGAAAAAAAACCCCACAAATCTCTCGAGACTTCCGTGTGCCTTTATCAATCCAGCCCAATCTGACCAGTCCAGTCCGGATCGGAAAGCTAGGAATTAGCATCAAGGGGGAAAAAAAACTATTTTAGTGCTTATAATCTCATTTTAAATTGGGGATTATGATCATTCAGAGATGAGACCGTTGGTAGATCTTTCAGAAAGTCCCTCACTGTCCCTTTAACTTAAACAAAAGAAACGAGTATATGCATTGCAGATCTGGTCTATTCATTTCAAATAATTTAAACTTTTCCAATAAAAAAGGATCCTGTTTTTTTAAGCTTGCCCTAATGAAATATTATCTTGTAAACTTGAAAAGCATGTCTTGTTCAGTTTATAAAAATGTAGATAATAAGACAATAAGACAGTTTGTTCCAAAGTTGTGCCTATGTGACAAAGTTGGTTTAGATTAAACTTTCAAAAACAACCACAACTCTTGATGGCCATAAAATTACCCATGGAGACCATAGACTGTATCATCATAATATATATGTGCTCTATGGGTGAAAACCATGGCATTGGGACTGTGGTCGTTCTGCCGTATAGGGAATATAGCTGTCGCATACTGTCGTGACTTCGATGACGCATGGGGGCAGAAACGGAAAACGGCGGGTATGTTTGAAACTGAAGGGAGTGAAGTGTTTTGGTTGTTATTGGCAACAGTCATCCGCTCACGAAGTTTGTTTTCTGGAAGAACTGCTAAGTGAATGTTTCACGGAGAGACAAAGTCGTTCGTTGAAGTATGCAGTGACGTATAACGGTGAACTGACAGCACGCAGAGAAGGATGACGGTTATAAACAGAGAAAACATCCGCTTTTATTGACGGGCTAACATTAGCTCTCATAGCTGACCCTATACTGTCCTGTTTTGCCTCTTTGCTGGCCAGCTTCAGTGTTGACATCTGCTTGGTAAGAAAGCTGTCGAAAAAGATAACTTTCCGATCTGAATGTCGTCTTTTGAGATTGTTAAGATCCTGGTTGTCTCATCCTCGAGTGTTGTTTGCTATAACAGGCTAACGTAACAAAGTAGGACGTATCCGTCTTGGTTGCTTACAAAAAGTTAAGCTCGCCTCAAAGTATCTGTTTCAACGACTGTTATACACGAACGAGTTTACCATCGCAACATTGTTACTAAATACTTTAGTTGTTATCGTTATCAAATATCCCTCCCAACTGTTGTCACTTGTTTATTCTTCTTCTTAAGTGTCGAAATGTCCTCGAAAGACGATCCTCACAGCCTGCTTTTGGAGGAGCAAGTGAGAAGTTTATCAGATGAGTTACTGCAATGCCAGGTATGTCCTATAACATGAACTGAGATGAGACTTTTTTTGTCCCATTACTCGGAAATTTGGCTTACATTACCAGCTCATTCATCAACACAGTGTCACATCACACTTAAAGCACATCATTAAATACAGGTTTAAAAGGTTCAACCATCCAACAACAGTCCTCATAGAAACTGAGCCTAAATAGAATGTCCCAAGTCAGTGTCAGGGGTTGAGCCCCATCTCTACTGTTTGTTTAATAAAGAAATAGAGTGCGGAAGAAGTACGTTTTTGTGCTAATTTTTCTTACAGTTTACCACCCTAAGATATAAAGAGCTGATATTCCTCACGGAGACAGCAGAAGGGTCCTTGCGCCATGTACCATAGGGTGTGCCCACATATTGCCCTGTTCTGGAATTGGATTGTACAAATGAGTTACAACATGGTAAAGTAGATGGCAGTAAGTCTTATCTTACTTATTCATTTTTTTAAATAAATATTTTTTTTATTTTTTCCAGGATCCTATCATTATTGCAGTAATATAATTACTACTCAATTTTTTTCAATCATTGCTGGACATATTGTAGCATTAAAAAAGTAACAAGCCACAAACCAATAATATATTTAAAGTCAGAGGAGTTTACAGACCCTCTTCAAAAAAAGTGTGGTTTGCTATCATACTTGTTTACATCCCTGACATATTGGCACCTTTTAATGCTGAGAACATGTATTTACAAAGCTTTTATCGGCTTTTTAGTCAAGTATTGTGTCTGTCGGACATTGAGTAATCATAGACATTTTTTATCTAAATCACCACAATATTTATTTTTGTTCACATAAAGACTGACCTTTAAGAAGCTAATGTGTCCCGTTGTCAGACATCATTTCAAATAAAGTATTTTCTTGGGAGTATGTGGGAGACGGACTGCTATTTGTTTCATATCCAGAAAATTCAACCTAAAGCATTTACTCCTGTATGCATTAAGGTCATTGACTGTGGTAGAAAGTCATTGTTAAAGACAGATTTATTCAAATTGATGAATCAAACATATTTCAGAAATTTGGTTGTCACTACTAGAAAAAGTCTGTCATAGGCCTAAATGTACTTGAATGTGTTTAGCAGAGAACAGATTAATTGGCCTGAAATAGCTTTCTGCATCTGAGTAAAATCAGAAAAATCAGAAAAATCAACTCCTAATTTGATAACTGATAACTAAAATCAATTTAAAAATTCAGCCAATAACTTGCTCATGGACAGAAAATATGTTTCCATCCTCAGTATGTGTCAGTAACTGAGAGATGGTTTCCTTGCATACTCACCACCAGGTGGTGCCTAATAACATGAGGGACCTTAACCCAGCATTTCTCACTTTGCATATCCACAGCACCTTGCTACACAGGTAGACTGACAGCTGCTAGTCACAGTAAAGAGTGTGTTGCATCCTAGCTTTAAACAGATATAAGACTTGAGAGGCAAATGTGTTTGTTTCTGTGTTGTTTGGCTCATGTATCTGCTTCCTTATTTATGCTGTGGACCAAGTTCAATTTGACTTTTGGTGCAACATTTCAAGGTTTCACATAGAACAAAGTTCAAAACCATCCTGCAACAATCTTTAAAACACATTAAGCTGAAGAACAAATTGCAAAAAGGTGCAAATCCAAGTATCACATTTTTTGAAAACACCTGTTGTTGTGACACTTTTTTCCTTGATTTTACTTTGTCCATAAAGATTAAAAAAACATACAATGTAGATACTGAATACATTTAAATGACCACAAATATTGCCTTAAGCAAAAGTAGTTGGATAGTTAAAACATACAATTAGTTGAGGTAATGACATACATATGATGTAATAGTGGTGAGGATACTGGTTTAACTTTTTTCTTTCCTTATCTATCCTCCATTTTAAAGCATAGTAGACCTTAAGATCTTTGGTGAGTTAAAAGGCATTTTTGTTCACTTTACCATGAAACAGTAGCTTTCCCTATACCTACACAGATATTGAGCTTAATATTTATTTCATCATTGAGCGAAAAATTTCTCTTTTTGATCTTGCCGCTGTCAGTCCAGTTCAGCCCCTCTGAATTGACAATTTTTAGACAAAATAACAATTTAGAGTATTTCAGGCTTAATCAAGCATTGTGGAATGTGAATCAAAACCCTTTACAGCTTTATAAGTATTTTTTAAAATTTGATTAGTAAATTCCTCAGTGGTCATAAATGCAGGGAAAGATATACTGTATTTCAACGAATGACTTTTTTGTTTCAAGAACCAATGGTAATTGCAAAGTTGAAGCAAGTAATTGAATTTGCAAAGGGGGTATTTTGCTCAATAGCAATCCAAGCTTGGCCCATTTTAATGCGAATTTTCTAAATTATATTGTCACTGAATTTAACCAAATAAATTCAGATTTTCACAACCAAAGCCTTTAATATAAAAATGTACTTTTTTAAATTGCACTGAGAAGGACTTCTTCCTCCAAACATTTTGATGAAGAAACGAGAGAAGCTTTTGACTGTAAGATCTACTGTCATAAAATTATGTTTACTTTGAATCATATATACCAGTCCCCTATGTATGTGAAAAAGCCACCGTCTCTGGTGGTCTCAATTTGAGCAGCACATCAGTGATTCTGTCTATGTAATAAGGACCTTTAGTTGTGCAGTGTACCATTTAAATAGTGGCATTTGAATACCATTGATGTCTTAACTCTCTGGCAAGATGTACTCCAGGACAGCTATTAACTACAAAGAGTCTCATCTGTCTGCCAGCAAATGTTCCTGCTAGACCCTGCTAATATTATTAATATGTGGCCAAAATCCAGTGGCTGTCTGTGGTGTATTTAGCCTATGGTATTTCAATGTCTTGATTGAAAAAAATTAATAATTCAACGATCATCAAACACACATCGATGCATGTTTAAAAACACATAAGGCGGAGGAGAGCCGTGTTGAACTACTAATGGCAGCCAAAGGCCAGGCAGAGGAAGACCACCTATCAAAAGTCAAGCGAACTGTAATGCTTGCCTTAATTCTTAGTGGCATTGAAGGGCTGATGTCAAGAGATATGTATCTTTTACTATACGCTCTGACACTGTTCACACAGAGGCACACATAAACACATAGAGATACATATAGGCATTTACAGTCCTTCCAATTTATATGTTCAGCTCATGGTCTTATCAAGGTCTGCTGCTGCCATTTTAGTAAATAATTGATTAGACACTTTCGAAAAGGGGGTTAAAATTCATGTACTAATTGGAGACCAGTAGATTCCAGTGGGAGGGATGACTTTTATCTTATGATGATGTGAACATAATTTATCAGATAATTTTATATCAAGTCGATTTGGTATAATTCTGTCTTTTAATGTCAGAAAATGTAGTTTTTAGATGTCCCTCATTAAATGTAATGTAGCTTAAAAATGTTTGAAAAGCAGAGAGACAATTTGAATTGGAAATGTGTCAGAGACTGGCTGGGTTTCTCCACTTAAAGATGACTCTCTCTGTCATCAGTTTTGAGTTTCTTGGGGCTAGTTACTTTGGAGCTGTGGAGGAAAACATATCCCAAGCCCAGCTGATTAATAAGGAAAATGCAAGCACTACTGCTGTGTTTTGATTTGGATCCCAGCTCTCCCCAGTCATAAATAGTGCATAATGACAAGTGTCAATGCTCCCTCCCCTTGAGTCGAAGGTCACATCTCTGTGATGAAGATCCCTGTTAAGAGAGGCTCATGATTAGAGGGGGCAGGCCGGATCAAAAACTATTTTGTACAAGATATTTAAATAATTGATTCTCCCCTCGTTCTGTCGAATGCTAATGTCATTGAGCATCCTATTTAATTTTTTGTTTTTCTGCTGAGATGTAGTAGGGCCTTCCTCTTAAGCCTCACTGCACTGTGAGACAAATTTATCTGAAGCTATTTATCTCAATCAGAAGGAACAGCTGTTGACTCATTGAATCCTTTATTTTCACAGGCAGACAAGGAGTTTGTGTGGTCCCTATGGAAACGCTTGCAAGTGGCAAATCCAGACTTGACCCAGGCTGTCAGTTTGGTGGTTGAGCGGTGAGTAGATTCATCTTTCAAATTGCTACCTGAGAGGCTCAGTAGCTGAAAATTCCTTTATCTCACGAGTGAAGTGAAATATGTGTGAAAAGTCATTCAAGGGGTGTTTAAGGCACCTTGGCCATCCTGCGGGGGTTACGACGGAATCTGGTGCAGATGCTGATTTAAGCCTTCTTATCCCCGGTCTAGCAGTTCAACCATGGAAACCCTTTTAATGAAAACACTCTTCCTCTGCCGCACCCACTCTGGACAGTTGAAACACTCCTTCCAAATACTTGTCTTTATCGGATAAATTGTGAGATTGAATATGACCTCTTTTGCAGGGTGGCTAAGCCACTCCAAACACAGTGGCATGGGAAAAGAACAGGGGTTCAAGTCTTTTCACAGTTGGAATAAATTAAATGTACACCCCCCCATTAGGAGGGAATAACATTTGTTTAGAAATGATTTTTGATGCTGGTATCACTTAAGTTTGAACACTGGAGTATTTTACAACTTACTTTTGTTCGGACCAGCACTGTACTGCATATAAAGCTATATTTAAAAGTTTTTACTAACACAGTTTATTAAAGGTCTGTCAGTTGCTACAGGCCCTTAGTAGAGGTAAAACAGTGCAATAGCAGTAGCAAGTCCCCAGCACTTGTGCCTTTCATTCCTTTCCCTTCTTTTATCGCCCCAAAGGAAACACATCAAAGATGATGGTCTGCTGAGGGTTTGGGAGGAAACATGCACCCACAAAGTGTATGTGTATTGTATCACCTGATGCGCAGAAGGATATTGACATGGTAATTGTGTCGACTCCAGTCAAGCGCTGGTGTCCACAGGGAACTGCCATTCACCCTTCCCTCCCCTTTCCTGCGCAGCTCTTGTAGTGTGATTGGTTGGTTGCTCAGGACAAGATGAACACAGCCCCATATACAAGGAAATACAGCCAGGCCAGTCTGCGTTCCAGCTCCTCTGGGGACGCAAGATACTTATTTCAGTGTCTATCAAGGGAGACAGCTGATCAGAGGAGTCGGAGAGTCGAGAGAAAAGGCCTCAAGGATAGAAGGTGTAGAAGGGGAAAGTGATGAGTGGAGGGAATGGGTGGCCCCTGGTGGCCTAAAGCAGTCCAAACAAACAGGTCCCCAATTGATGCCTTGTTTATGTCTCTTTAAAAGTTCATTGCGATAAAAAGAGGTGCTTGTGGGCAACAGAGAAAAGTTAGGTGCAGCAGTCAGATAGTAGAGGGGCTCTACTTTTGTAAGAATTATGATTTTATCACTTTCATGATCCTTATTAAAAGCTATTAAATCCCAAATAAACACAAGATTGTTGCCAAATAGTTCATTATTAATGTCAAGGGAAAATGTATGAAATCAGAACAATCGAACCCAGTAGCAAATCCAATGCACTGCCTTCTGCTTATTTTTGTATCTTTTTCTTGTGCTTTATTTTTTTTCCCCCCATAGTGAGAAGCACAAAGCTGAAGTTAAGGACAGAAAAGTTTTGGAGATTCTCCAGTCCAAAGACTACAAGATACAGGAGCTGGAACAGGTACTATACAGTTATTGTGCTGTGAATAACTCTAAGTTTCTGAGTTTAGCATATGTCTCACACATTAGACACATTCATTAAAAGGGGTTAATTCAATCAAATGCAAAATATTAACCTGACAAAGGGGACTTATTATATATCGTTAGATATGTCAGTAAAAGTAAGAATCTCCATTCAGGGTGGAGTTATTAAAAAAAAAAAAGTAAAAAGAGTACTGAGTAAAAAGGTTCCATCTTTAGATATCTGTTGGCCATTGATCAGCACCAGCAAAGCAAATGAAACCTATGCACTCTTTGACACTGTGACTTAAACTGGGGACATTTCTCATGAATCTCTCTAAATCAGACCCTTCAAACTGTTAATGTAAATTTTGGATTATAAGATCTGCTTTATTTTGTTTCTGATTTTGTGTCTTGAGCAAAAAAATATTTTTCAAATTTTTGTTCCACCAGGCCCCCTTCACCCAGTTGGGGGTTGTAATTACAGACAAATGTTCGTCTTGAGAATTTTCACGTTACACCAATTCCTCTTTCTATGCTTGACTTTTTTTTCATTACTGCTTCAGTAATATATTCAACCTGTATAGTGGCCGACAATAATGACATCACTTACCTGATTTACTCCAGATCCTTTTCCCTTCACTGAAGCATCTGTCAATCTCCTTCATCCAGAATCTGGTTCTTCCTAATGAGACTGGCTGTAATAGAGTCATCAGACCGCCAGTGTTTTTCACATTTAATCAACAGTCATCTCAGGTGTGATGCAGTCTATATGGTGAAAGTTGCTTTAGCAAATCACACAAGGGCCAAATATGTGAGTATGCCAAACATTAAAACGTTTCACATGCAAATACTATGAAGCTACCCAATATATGATTACATGTGTAAACAGTTAATTTAAGGCCACAGCACGGCAAACTTGAAACTATGAATATTCTTGCTTCCCCTGGGGAAGGAAAGCATTCAGAAAATTACAATATTCAAGATGATAGCCTTCTGTGTCATTTAAGACAGGACAAAAATACAAGTATTAAAAAGAAATTTGTTGTAATTAAGTCATTTATTAGCAAGTTAATTAAAGGTAACTTGAAATCCTTTGTTCTCCTAAAATTGTGAATAATGAAACTTAACATTTTAAGAAACTCAGGGCAGACTTTGTGAGAATCTCATTAGGAGCATTGAACTCTGTACTGTGTCATCCAGCCTTCTGACAGTCATCATCTCATCTGCAGTCCAGAGCCTTACAAACCTTTATAGTGATTAGATGTTATACCCTTTTTTTTGAAAAGGTAATGGTCCACTGACTACACACAGGATCTTACTCTTCACTTGATGTCTCAATTTTCCAACTTAGATAATGCTTTTCTCTCTTGTAATTCCATTTATTTCTCTATATACTGCCCTCACCACTCCTTTCATTTTTGCAACATAATTAGCTTTCATTTTTGAACTGCACTGGGAATTTTCACATGCTAATCTTTCTGTCCTAGACCTCTTAACTTGGCTGAACCCCCTCCTTTTTCTCTCTTCTATCAATTGAGCACTTCTGGGGTTCAAATTGTTCTCGCCTACCTCATTACCAACGTTTGAATTTATTTTCTGCGCTCCAGTATAAATCTCTATTAAAGCCCTTCTGTTCTTAGCACGGCGAGCTAGGAGTTGCAAGGAAAGCTAAATCCACGATCTGGATATATCTGAGCGATTTTCCCTCAACATGGCAATTAATTGCATCCCAGAGCGCAGTGTTATTTGAGAGGAGGGTGTACCCACAGAAGGCAGTGATTACCAACCGATGCCAAACCCCAGCTGATGCAGTGCTAAGAGGCCAGCCTCTTACTTCTTAGGCCACAAAAGCTGCCAAGACATGAAGTGAACATACAACAACATGAAACGAAGGCAGTCAGTAAAATCTTTGGTTTGGTGAATCATGAAATTGATCATGAACAGGGATGCACAGATAAAATGATCCGACCAAGTAATGACATTTCCTAACTATCAGCATTAAGTTGCCAAAAAAAAAAAAAAAAAAGTCTGCTGACACTGAAGGCAGCCATGTAAAGGTGGCTGCTTTGAAGAAAAATTGACTTCCCCTCTGAAACATGCTTTTTCCATCCTAAATAACAGCATGTCATCTTTAAACACATTCTTGCTAATGTTGAATATAAATTCTGCCATGATGTGTAAAATTAAGTTGCTTGGAATTGTTTGTGATAAAAAAAACATTTATGTCCTGAAACTGATAGTTTAACCAGAACCAGTGTATTTTTTCATTGAAAGTGCAGCTAAAGCGCTAACCAAGTGAGCCAACCTTTGTATACAGTTCTTATTAATGTGAAACTGTTGTGAAGTTACGTAATATGATGGCTGTAATCACATTTGGGCTCTGGAAATTTCAAAGGACTTTTGATTTTAAGAAGCTTTTTATGTCTGTTAAAATCTGTAAAATTATCTATTTTAAATAGCTGCAGGACATTTTATTCTAGGGGGTTATTTTTAGAATTTTATTTTCAGGTTAAACTATTTATATTTGTATGTAAATTCCTCTGGATTATTTTCTTCTGTCTCTGTATCTGTCAACAGAAAGTAAATGGGTGGCAGCAGGAAATTAACAACATGGTGCAAAAGAAGATGACAGCAGATGAGGAAGATGTCCTCATGAAGAAGGATCTTACAGCTTTGCGTGCACAACTGGTTGACAAGAGTCAGGAACTTCAGGTTGGTGGGACAGATCTTTTCAAGGCGGTCATGGAGCTGATTTTTTTCTGTGTGGCACCACACATGATATTGCTATTGAATCATTTTAAATTGTAGGTGTGTTACTTTGCCCTTTTGAACACAGTTTCTGCATGTCTGTCTTTTTTCCTCTTGGCTTTCTTAGCCTTAGCCTTCTGTCATGTGGCTGAAAGCAGGAAATAGTTATAGTTTGAAGTCTATAAATGTGTGTGCATGTGTGTGTGTGTGAGAGATAGGGACAGATAGTAAAGGAAGGGAAAGCAGGTTGTTAACTCACAGATAAATACTTAATGACTGCTTCTGTAGGGAAAAGTGAAAAGCATGCATGTGCTGCTGTGGCTTCCCCTAATTATACTTCGATGGGACCTGGGTATGATTAATTGATAAAGGAATGGTCCTTACACAGAATTGGTGAGGACTCATGGCGAGAAATTGTGGGGGACAGCATCAAAGGAGACCTAGGTTGAGTCTAATGGGTCTTGCAGAAAGCAGCATTCTCATTAGGAGCTTGTCATTAAAGCTTGAAGACTGGCCCCTGTACCTGCATGAGCCCTGCTCTTGCAGAACGACTCAGCCCACACCAGCCAGCATCTGGCCGCGTGGGTCTAGTCATTCAGCACAGATGACCTTCGCCAATCAGCAGCATGTACAGGGGGCTCTTGCTGCAAAGCCCCTCCACTCTTTACATATTCATCCCTACCTTTACCCCATGGGTAGCTCCTCTTTTTGTATTTCTCCAGCGTTCCTTTTTTCTTTCTCTCTCTGTTTGAATCCCTACTTTTTATTTTTCTTACCTCCAGTCCCTGTGTTTATTTGGCCCTCACGACCTCCTTCTCTCCCCCATCATACACACCTCTCTTATCCAGGAAATGAAGACGAAGAGTAGGAGGAAAGAGGAGGAGGAGCGGCAGGTGGTGTGGGCTCTAGAGGAGGAGAAAGAGGGATTAACTTCCCGCTGTGGCGCCCTGCAAGCTGACCTGGAGGAGAAAGAGACACAGGCCAAGAGCCAACGAGAACAGAGGGATGCTGCCCAGGCGAGAGTCAAGGTACGGACATGGGGACAGGTCTGTTCAGACACACAAACAGTTCAGCAGGGCACATCCTCCTGCTTCCCTGTGTTCTGCACATTGTGAACTCTCTGATCCCTCGTACCTTGTCCAGCATGGAAATCTCAAAAGATCCTGCCAAAAAAGCACACGATGAAATATGAAGGGACTTGATTCAAAAGAGGGCAAATTATGATTCAAACATTAAGGAGTTAGGTCATCCAGTAAAAAATTAATAAAGGTGAAGACAACAGAAAGAAATGTGGCTGAAGTCATTTGCAACTGCTGGTGCAAAGTTGTAGATATTTTCTAGGTTTTTTTTTCGTCATTCATTCTTACAAAAATGTTTTTTAACGGATATCCCATTCAGTATTAATCATCATTTTACTTTCCATCTCTGTTGACTTGAGATGTACAGTAATTAAACAGTGACAGCCTTGCTACTTTTTAAACATTCAAAAAAATTAAATCATGATCAGAACCCTTGAAGACTTTTTTCACTTATGAACCGACTGGTCTTCCCTTCCCCTTTAAGAATTGAGCCGCCAATACTTAGAAGAAGCAAAATAGCAATGCATTCTTCCTTATGGACTGGTGGTTTTGAAACATATTGCTCTGCTAGTCAAATGGAGATCGACAGAAAGTCTTGAATTAGTCAGGGCTGCAGAGTAATTACACTTGGACAGGATGAAGCGCAGGAACTAGTGTATGCACATCCATCACAACACAAGACCCTCCACCTGTTCCTCATTTTTTGAATCACCCTTTGATTTGAAAGATGGAGATGGAGATTTCAAGGTGTGCGCTGACCATATCACGCCAATTTGTTTGACATGGTTGAAATTTATCAAGGAATTTATCATTTAACCCAGTGCATGTGAAGACAAGGTTCAGGTAAGGTTTTGTTTTTTGGATGTACTACTATATACTTGAATACTGCTTGTATTAATCAACTGTAAAATGTTTTAAGGGTAAACAAAACAGCACACACACACACACACACACACACACACACACACACTAATATATATACATACATACATACATACATACATACATACATACATACATACATACATACATACATACATACATACATGCATACATGCATACATCTTTAATTATTCCTCTTCTACACCAGGAGTTGGAGGACAAGCTCCACAATGCCTGGCAGGAGTTGTCCGACTTGCAGAGCCTCAATAGCAATCTAGCAGCCCAGCTTTCTTCCAAAGAGAGGGAGGTGGCAGCAAAAGAGGACAATCTCAGTCAACTACGGTGAGCCTTGTCAACAGGAGCATCTCTCAGTACACAGCTTTCTTTTTGCTGTTGATGCAACAACACAGTTTGAGTGATATTTTTCATGTTTAAACAAGTTTTCATGTCTTCTGTGAAGACAAATAACCTCTCCCCAAACACGATTCAGTGTGTGAAGCAGTTGGTATATTACTCTCAACGCTCTGAGGCTTCAGTGTGACACAGGTTTCTTCCTCTCTGGCTCACCTAAAGCCACTTGATAAGCCCTGCATAGTGGATGTGCTTTAAACGGGGGGAAAGGGAAACGGGGCAGGCTTTGGCTAAGCTTTAGTCGATATGATAAAAACTGTGAGAACCGTAAGAGTCTTAGTGGTAATCTCAACCTTTTTTAACTACTTTTCTGTTTTAATGCTGGAGGCACTCTAACGTGTCAGTCACACCAAGACTGGAGACCTTTCTGGTGGTTTTGGTTAGGTGATTAAAGATGTCCTTATAATTTAGAGGTGCACTTTCTGATAAGTCGTCATGACACAAAGTATTAAACTTTGATGCTGGTAGTGCTGCACTGAAAAATCCAATTTAAGAAGGTTCTAACCAGCTATACACTGTCCTTGGATTTTCAAGAAAGGATGGCACATCATAAACAAAAAAACTCTTTCTTTAATTTTGTTTGCGAGATAGAACAAATGTATACAAGTTCTAGTCACTTAAATTTTTGTCGTAAATAAAATAAATAAAAAAGGACAATTCTTAGTTCTATTTCATTGGCCTCCTTACAGCCTTTAAAATAATTTCTTTGTTGTCATAACATAAATGCATTTCAAAACTTTAACATGAAATTTCAGATAGCTCACAGGAAAAATATGGTAGATTAAAAACAAGTATAGCCTTATTTATTATCTGTTGTAAATGCAATAGTATTAAATGCAGTGGTACTGTGATTGGCTTAAACATGATTGACTGTAGTGCATGAATTTGGACAGCACTGTGTTGCTACATTGATTTTATGATGGAAACATCTGCATTTGCAGACATACAGAGTGTTTTTTTTCTTTTTAAATTAGACATTTCTTCTGTTTTTTTATTACAGTCGTGACTACGCTGAAGTGCAGACACTCTACAAACAGAGCACAGAACACGCAGCAGAGCAGAGCCACCTCATCAGACAACTAGAGGGACTCAACCTTGACACACAGAAAGTCCTGAGGAACCAGGAAGAGGCACATACTGCTGACACCACCTCCTACCAGAAGGTACTGACACATAACAAACCTCAAACTTATTATTACAATGTTGATGTTCTCTACTCAGGTCTAGACTACTGAAGAAATGAACTTCCAAGTAAGATTCAATGCACAGTTACTTCACTCTTGTCAGGAAAACCTTGTCATCATATTTGTTCTGTTTGACAGCTGTACATGGAGTTAAGCCAGTGCTATCAGGCCCTCACATCCAGCGATGGCAATCTTCGTCAGAGTCATCAGGAGCTCAGCAACCTGCTGGTCCAGAAAGACCAACACATCCTGCAACTTCAAACCCAGTTACAACAGCACCAAGAACAAATACAACAGAAGCAGCAACAACAACAGCAGATACAGCAACAAAAGGCTCAGAATAAACCCCCTGACCCCTCTACAAACAGACAAACCAACTTTAAGGTAAGTTTACTTCTCATTCCACACATTCTCACCCACAAATTACTCTATCTTTAAAGAGTTCATCAAATGCTTTTCAACTTCAGGCTGAGAGGTGTATCTATTAGATTTCTACTCTTATCCTGAACTAGATGAACTTTTCTACATACATGTGGGTACAAGATATGCATGCTTATGTTGCCCTGCATGAGGCATCCCTGAGTTCTCCTACATACTAAGCACTTTCTCATCTTTCAGTTTTTTTTCTGAGCCCTGTGCCTGATTGTCTATATATGCATATTGAGACATGTAGGTTGATCAGTAGGCACAGCAACAACTGAGAACCCCCACATGGCCCATGGTGGTGGTCTTTAGCTGGGAATTGCTCTGTTAATATCATTCTAGTTCACCCTTGATCTATCCATCTCTGTGCACCAGAATCTTTCATGTCATCCATCTGATCTTCTGCAGTTCACTATCTTGGGTTCATATGCACCCTTTGACATTCTTACTTCATCTTTTTTTCCCTCCCCCTCAACTACCCATAAGTCCTCGTAACATGCTCTGGTTGGGCAGCAAAGAAATAAAAGAGAAGAGAGGTGATTTAATTGGAGCCCAGTAATGTTTACGTTGATGTTAGAGTTTTACATCTGTCAGTCAGCAGGGGCTTGGTGTTAGTTCACTATCTTTGAACTGTCACCCTGAGGCACTAGAGGCTGTTGCACGAGGTTGAAGTTGCAGCTGTGCTCAAAGTGACTTTTTACAAGTTTTAAGAATTCAGCGATTCACCTTTTCAGACCACGTAGTCTTAAAGATTTGGTCAAAAATAGTAAGAGCTGTAAGCTCATTATAAATATGTTGCATTTGATAATGAGTCTTTTGTTTGATATGCAGGACAACTTTCACTGTTTTTTTTTCTATTTATAACAACTTAATATAGCTGATTCTATGCAAGATAACACTTTTGCAGTACTTGAGTAATTTCTGCGTCTCTGCAGACTAATTGTACATTTTGATTGGTTTATACTCTCTAACAGGGCTGCCCCCCAGGCTGTGGAAGTTTAAAGATATCAGCTCAAATGTTAAGTGAGTTACAATCGCCCTGCCTCACTTAACCCTGTTAATTTAAGCTGCAGTGAAATATAAATGGATCATTTAGTCTGTAATTAAATACAGTACAGCAGTGTTCCCCCAGTAATTAATACTACATTTAGAGAGGATGCAGTTAGACCTCTGTGTATGTGTGTGTGTGTGTGTGTGTGTGTGTGCATAAATTGACAGAATAAAAGTGTGTTTAAAGATATATTTGTTAGATTTATTGCAGAGAACATATATTCCACCTCTTGTCTCTCTCTTTTTCTTCAGGGTCACAATAAATAAACGTCAGACATCGCCCTTTTAGACACCGAGTTTTTTTTTTGTTTTTTTTTGTTAAAAAAAAAATACTTTTTGTACAAACTATGCTAGGAATTAATATCAACTTTTGTTTACTGAACACATGTAGCTGCTGTCAGGCTGATTTGTTGCTTTAACTTTCTTACCCACTGACATCAAAGTGAACAGATCAGGTATCCCATGGTATAACACTCAGTCAGGAGGGCTTTCTGTTTCCCACTCTGTAATCTCACTGACAGGTTGTGCATATGCTTGTACGCGTGTTTGCATGGGTGTGTGTCTCACTACAGGTGTGTGTATTCAAGCACATAATCGCAAATTCTTTAACAACTTCCTCCCGAACACCTGTTAAATTCTAATGCTCAGGTTGTTAAGGCAGATTTGATTTTAATTTTAAATGTTTTGGTGGAAGTTGCCGTCGGAGGTGATCAAAGTGCTGATCGCAACGGGAGCTCAGAGGGGAGACGCAGCGCTCATTTGAATATGGACCAGAGCTTTGAACACCCCTCCCGCAGAGGTTTTAGAGGGGGGGAGTAGGGATAAAGGAGGAGGGTTGGTGAGAGGAATAACACCCATTGTGTGTTATACTTCCATGCTGTGCACAAAGATTGACTGTCTGTTCTCTCCTGGCTTATGTCAAGTCAACTTTGAACAGAAAGCTTAACAAGGCTTTGCAAAGGCTTTAATATGAACAATGGCTGGAGTAACCAAACAGTTCGACCTTGGTGTCAGTCAATATGAGTCAATCTATGTTTTTTTAGATATTGGTCCCTTTAATATCAATTACCTGTGAGGATCAACTCTAAATGTTTTTTAAAACAAAAACTATTGCAGCCAATTTACATAAGTCATTTCTGTTCCTAAGTCTTGACAAAAAGCTACTGTTATATATATTTTTTCTAATTCTTTGTTTTGCTCATCAATTAATGGGAGGAATAGACAGAGAAATTAGGTAAAGGTGATGGAAACATTTACTTGAGAACAAACACCTATCCTGAGCAATGTGAAAAATATGCGTAAAAAGGCTAAAAAGCAAATAGTAATATTCAAATCCAGGACTCAATAAGTTGGGCTTCGTATTTTCAACAACTAATTCTTTCTGAAATATTTATCAGTCAACAAAATATGTAATTTTAGCAACTCTGCTTTTTATTGTTTTTATGTTGTGTGTTTGTGTGGAGTGAAAACAGTATAATGTCTTTGTAATGTTGGGCTGAAAAAGCCAGGCCTCTGCCACTGTCTTTTAGCTGGAAGGCCTGGCTTGTCATCAGGCCCCTGTGTGACCCCAACGCAGTGAGTCCCACTCAACTTCCAGGTTGTGAAGGTTTGGGTTGCCAGTTTGGGTGGTCACCATCAGAATGTAGCAGCGGGAGAGAGCCCTCATTAGTGGACGAAAAACTAGCTACTGTGAACACTCAATCATTCACTACATCTCCCTCACTACATCATTGTATTTATAGTAGTTAAGTGTTTGGCTCTCCTAGGAGCTGTGCGGTGATTAAAGACCAACATTAGGATCCATTGCAGACCTCAGGCTTTCTGGAACCTTCACCACTGTAAATGAGTGGTTAGTTGGTAATTGTGTGGGCAGTCATTCAAAGCACTTGGTTATTCTCTCATCAGTTAGAAAAGGGAAAATTAAGCATGTTCATTCAGTCCAGAAAAGTTTCATTGTAAATGCAAGTGAAAAAAAAAGCGCTTTTCTTTTTGTACAAACTATCAAACTTTAAACTGATATAAAGGCAGGCCTTCCAGGAAATGTCAAAATGTAAATTGTCAAAGTAAAGTTTGATTTTACTTCTTTAGGCCAGCAGTCAGGTGGGTTGCTGATACACCTGCAATCTTTTACAGAAAAAAAAAAACAGCTTAAATATCCATTGCCATTCTTACTATTACAAGCCAAAATCTTATCTCTTTCAAAAATAAATAACTAGAATGTTTTTCATTAATCCACAAAGGGAAATTCATAGTTACAGTAGCAACAAAAGAAAGAATGTTGCGCAAAAGACTTATTATAAAGAATATTGTAATGAGAATCAATAGAAAAAACAATGTCCATCAGAGGTGACAGCTTGGCCATCATTCTCCAGTCAGCCTCCACCTCCACAGGGTCAAGGACAGAGCTGGACTTCCTCACCGGTTCGATCAGTCTCACTCTCCTGTGTCCTATGCTTGGGATGAGAACCAGCACACTGATTCTGCAGTTATGACCCCTTTATGTAAACTGTCCATCAAATTCACTAGAGTTTGTTGGAGGAACTGTGCATCTGCATATATGTATCTTTCAGAATATTGTTGCCCTTACAGTATAGGCATACATTACACTAAATCTTGTTTCAATCCCTCATATGGGCTTTATAGACTTAAGACCCTTAAGCACAGAAGCAACATTTCCCCAGGACCAGGCTCTTTTTTTTCTATTTTGTTAAATTGAAAGAAACCCACGTAGTGCATCTCCCTCAGCTTGTTGAGATGGTTTTTAAACATCTGCTTCTGGCTTGTTATTTATGTTAGCCAATCTAAATGCTTTTAGATGTATAATTAACACGCTAGTTACTCACATGTTCACAAATAAATACACCCACTCTGCTTTCCTGGGTCTTTCATAGGTGAGGCGTTTCTTTTGATCATTCTCATCATTAATGGAAACCATCAAGTGAAAACGGTGGAATAATAACTCTACAAAGAAACACTGAAATTAAATTTTCAACGAAGAAGAGCTAAACAAACAGCACTGTGTCAGCCAAAGGATTCCGTTGTATATTTTCATGTACTGTGTTTATCTTAACTTTTACGACCTTTCAGTGCAACTTGTCACAGCATGAAGACCGAGGGTACTTCCAGTCGTCTTTGCTGATGTTCTAGAGAACGTGATGGAAAGCTTGAATAAGTCAGACATTGTTGATTAGTTTTTCACAAGGGTCTCGTTTTGACTCTGGCTGCTCTTCATATTCTCCCATCTGGAAGGCCATTCCTTTAGCGTAACTGTCAGGACCTCCCTTAGAGTATGTTAAAAATTTAGTGAAGCCTGCTGCTAGTATTTACATATGCCTCCTCTCTCTTTATCTATCATTTTACCTCAATATGAAAACCCTGTATAGAGGTTAAAGATTCAGTATTGGTCAATAATAATGCTGATGTATATTTTGTGACTTGTAACACTATTTTTGTCAAACTCTTACTTCACATAAACAGCATTTGTTATTCAGTAAACAGTGTTGTCAGCATGAGTTTGTACATGAGTGTGTGTTTGGAGCTGGGCCATGTCCAGGGCCAGAGACACACTAATGACATGGACTCCAGTGGTGTGTTTTACCAGCTCAACTGCTCTCATTAGATGAGAACCTCTGTGTAGCACAGCTCGCCTCATTAATGAAGCACGGCCATGTGCCGCTGCAGATACGTGTGAGCACATACACTCGGGTCAAACAGACTGTGTGGGAGGACTCAGGGCTGTGCAGGAACACGGAAAGATACACATATCCTACGTCCTACACAGTGTGTGCTGTCCTTCCATAGAGTCCCTCTTCGCTGCGCTACCAGTAAACACGCTCATATATGCATGCAAATGCACATTCTTTGAAGAATCACCTTTTGAATACAAAGTGCACCTGGCCTGGTGGGGGTCCTGCACCTCTTAGCCTTCACACCTGACACCTTTACAACCACTTTCTCAAATGCTCTAACTCCACAGATGTGTGTAAAGTTGACATGTATGTTTGTGTAGTTCCGTATGGTATGTCTGTGTGTGTCTGTGTGTCAGGGCCCCTCCTGATTATGGCTGCTTCATAATTAACAGTGATCAGATTTGTTTTGTGGCATAAATGGTGCATGTGTAGAACATTAGGCCTGGCAAGTCTCATTTCACATTCAGCTCAAGGGCTCGGCAGCAGACGGGTCACGAGCTTCAGGGAGCACAATCACAAGCCTCCCTCCATATGGTCCTGCCTGCCGCATCCTCACCAGCGAGGGCTGCGAGTGCCAGACAAGTTCCCTCAAGAACCTAATCGTGTTCAGTAATTACCAAGACCGGCTTTTCTTTTTTTCCCACACCCTGCCTCCCTCCCTCCCCCAGCCTCCTTTTCACTTTCTTGCTCTTTTTTTTTCTCACTCCACCTGCACTCTCCCCTTATCCTCAACCTCATGCTTTCTCCCTGTCCATTGCTTACAATAAACTGCTTTTAATGTGTTTATTTTGTCCCCTGTAGCACCTTTGCTTCATTATTGTCTCATAGCTTGCCTGTTTTTCTGTTTTTGCTGGATGAAAAACAGGATGGATATGAGAGAGTTTTGTGAGGAGGAAAAAAAGCTCAGACACTCCCACATCAGTTAATTTCTAAATTGCTTTATGTGGATGATGCTGAAAAACCCAGTCCATCCTCCTGACTGCCTAGAAATTATAAATAATTGTAACAGATGCGCCAATATGGCCGGCCTCCAATAAACGAGGCCCCAGATAATTTGACCAACCCCCTTTGACAGGCCAATTTAATAAAACATGAACAAAATCTTCCTCACTAATAATTTATCATCCCCTCTCCTCCCCTTTGGTTAAAGTTGATTACCCTGGCAGTTAACAAGGTCACGCCCAGATGCCAGGTTTCTGATAATGCAATCAGGACTCGTTGAAGGAAAGGTGATGACATCCTGTGTGCTTTTCTCCACTACCTAGCATCCTTGAAAACACAGTTATGAAGGCTTCTGTTTGTCCATAGACTGTGAATTGATGTGTTGAGAGGAAGTGTTACTGATGGCAGCAGGTGATGCTTTTTTGAGAGTTTCACACCCTTAGTTCAAGAAGTAAGACATGAAAGGTGAGAATATATGCAGTATATACAGGTGCTTCCCAATGGATTATAACATCTTGGAAAAGTTATTTTATTTTAGGACTTCAATACACCAAGAAACTCATGTATTGTATAGAATAAGTACACACAGAGTTAAAGATTTCAGGCATTTATTTCCTTATGTTTTGATGATTTTGGCTTACAGTTGATAAAAACCAAGAGTTCAGTCTTTCCGAAAAAACGATATTGCATAATGCCAATTAGATCATTTTTATGTCTGAAATGTTGGCCTGCCAATAAGTATGTTCATTTATATGCACTCAATACTTGTTTGGGGTTTCTTTTGAATGTATTACTGCTTCAGTGCAGTGGGGCATGAAGGTGATCAGCCTTTGGCTCTGCTGAGGTGTTATGGAAGCTCAGGTTGCTTTGATAGTGGCCTTCAGCGTGTCTGCATTACTGGGTTCGGTGTCTCTCATCTTCCCTCTGACAGTACCCAATAGTTTCAGACGGGGGCTCAAGTCCGGCAAGTTTTTTCAAGTCCTGCTGGAAAATGATATCAGAATCTCTACACAGCTTGTCAGCAGAGAGGATAATGAAACGAAATTTTCTTGGTTAACAGCTGCGTTGACTCAGGACTTCAGAAAACACAGTAAACTGACACAAGCCTATGATGTGACACCCAAATCATCACAGAGGGTGAAAACTTTGTTTTTGGCTATCCCTGTTACTTGTGTGTCTTTATCCATTATACAATTTCCTTCCACCTAGCTTTCTAGAAATATGCTTGGATATAACCCCAAGTATAATGATGTCAATGCCTGTCTTCTAGACAGCTGACATGTCAGCAGTCAGCAGTCTTCCCCATCATTTTCTAGCATACTGACCAACACTACTGATGATTTCTGTGTTGACCCTGCCCTGTAGTGGCCAAGGCTGTTATGAGCACTACACACTCTGCATTGTTGTGTTTACTTTTCTGTTTTGGTCAAGATAAGGCTGCATGTCAAATTCACCCGAAGAAACAACAATATTTTTCCGAGACATCATGACATGTCAAGTAATTTGATACTTATACTCAGCTATTTGTGACTCTTGTGAGAACTGTTGAACACTTATTTCAGTCCTCTTAACTTAAGATTAATAAAAAAGTAAAAGTAATACGCTGTCTTTCTTATATTTTGCTCAGAAACACCCATATGTTGTTTCTATTTTCTTTAAGGCGCTGGAGTCAGAGCAAGTTGATGGTGCAGCTCCAAGGTGTAGTCCTGATTCTGACCGGGCCTCCACCTGGGGCTCAGATCCCAGGCCAGAGGATAAGACCCTTCAGCACAGATCCACCAATTCAATCAGAAGACAGCAGGTAAGATAGCACACACTCCTGCCAATTATGTCAAAGACAGCACGTGGGTGAGCAGCTTACATGCCCACACTTATCCATTATGCTTTGCTCAGATTAGATCAAAGCCACAGAGAAGGGATATGAAGGAAATGGTCTGTTGAGAATCATGTGATTCATCAGACCTTGCTCCTGCCAACCTTTGTCCTGAACTTCCCAACACACACACGCGCACACACACACACACAGATGCCTCTCCTACTGTGACCAGGCCGACGTGTGCTGCTGGTTTCACGCATGCCTTGGGCTCAGGCACTGGCTAATTTACTGCTTCAGTAGTACATTATGAACAAGAAAGAAGCTTTTGATCTTCTCAGTATTCCACTCATAAGTTTGGCAGGACACATTTCGAGATGACTCCACTCACTATTTAGCTTGCCTGGAGACACATTGTTTGATTTCTAAAACTCCTCGTTCAAATGTTTTTTAGATTGGCTTTGTTTCAGACAGTCCATACGTGTAATGTTTATCGTTTTGTACCAAATACAAATAAGTTAGCAGTATTGACGTTACATGATGGACTTTTCTTTACTTGAGGCTTTGCTTTGTTTGCCCTGAGGACACACATTCACACACACACACACAAACTCAAACACGCACATGCACATGTACAATGAATTGTGCCAGTTTTCATGCTGGAGCTAATATCATAAACCTAGAGTAAGATTGTAATGTACTTTTACATATAATGTATTCTGTAATTTTTCACACTGAAGTTATAATTAGAGTTCCTATTTTATTTACTATATTGAAGATTCTGTATACTTTATGCATGTATGTGTGTTCATTACACTGTGTATCTGCTTTCCTTATCAATAGAAACCACACTTGAGTAAAATTGAAAAAAAATTCAGACTTAATTTACTTGGAAAAAGCTGACATTGACATTATGGTACGAGCCCTCCCCCTCTTGTACTATCACACACACACTCAACATTGATGTGTAGTTTACAGAAAAAAATGTAGCTATTTTTTCAGATGTCCTGCTTACACTGAATCATGTATTTTTTAAACAAAGTTACATCAATATCTCAGTTTATCTGATTTTATCCAGACTAGGATGCTTCTTGATCAAAAGTGAAGCGTAGTTGTAGAGTTAGGCTCTCAAGGAAGGGTCTGTAGGAATTTTTATTACTGTTTGTTAACACAACAACCAAACTGGGCTCCTCCTCCTCCGTGGCTCTGTGCCAGTGGCAGCATACGCCCACTGCCTTTGACTGTAGCTACAGCAATACACTCAACAGCCCAGTGAGCACCTGCAGCATTGTATCTCTGTGTGTGAGACTTGGGAGCCATACAGCTGACTTCTTGCAGGTAAATGAGGTATCCTGTGGATTGTACCATTCTTTCTCCATGTTACAACAGCTATCATAATCAATTGGCATCGCGCCTCTACCTTCTATCATCAACACGAAAAGTCACCTGCACACCTGCCTACTCTCCGCCCAGAAACGTCCCCAGACCACCAAAACATCAACATACAGGCAGAGGAGGGTGTTGAGGCAGACACAGACACTGACACGTGTGTATGGGTCCCATAGACGACAATTGAGCAGGTGTAAAAGTTGCCATTCTAATTTTTAGGAGAATCTATCAGACCCTACTTTTACATTGAATGAAAATTCAATCAAACTCATGTTCACTTCTCAATTTCACAGTTTATTTATAACACCTCCCTGTCTTTACTCCATGAGTGACGAAAATAAGTTGGTCCTAGTACAATGTAACCTTATACCTGTCTTTTTTCACATAAATGGGCACAAAATTGCTAAAACTTAATCATCTTTTACAATTCCTGATTCTCTTACTTTCCACATCAAAATCTGTGTGATAGAAGTGTTAGGTTATTAGCATTTCATTTTAGGTTAAAATCATATCAGTCTTAATGAACCTGTTTAGCCTTACTGTTAACATGAATGCCAACACCTTGTTGCTGCTGGCTGCTTTTTATCTAAATATGATGAAGCTCCAAAGGAACCATAAACCGCTTACGCTTCATTACACTCCATTCAAACAGTAATACCAGTCTACAAGGTCAAAAACTGATGAAATAAGCCATCTGTGCAGCCCCCTGCAATCATACCCTATACTTTACCGCTCTCTTAGTCCGTGCTCAGAGTGAAGTGATCAAGTTGGGTTCACAGCATTGCACAGTTACTTGCCCACTAATTTATTCATACAGTTGTGGATGTATTTTACTTTTCATTCTGAAATGTGACATTCGAATCAGGGTGGCCTAATTTAAAGATCCCATAAAGAAGTATGAGTCTTACTTGCGTGTAGAATATGTTACAACTAGGTGGAAGCTGCTTTGAATTCCCGGACAGGCACAGGGGAAGTGTGGGTGCTTGACAAAAACACAGAACACTGAGAAACACTGGGGGCTACTAAAAATCATTAAAAAATGACAAGTAACCTCTCATTACCTGACTATCAATACCTCTGAGGGTGAGATAATGAGTCAGGAGCAGGAGCCACAGCACATACAGTTGTGCTCGTAAGTTTACATACCCTCGCCATACCCTTGGCCATTTTTAAGAGATGATGAATGATAATACAAAAACTTTTCTTTCACTCATGGTTAGTGGTTGGGTGAAGTCATTTATTAACAAACAACTGTGTTTCTTTTTTTCAACCATAATGACACAAGAAACTTACAAAATCAAACTGTAAAGACCAGGAAAGGGATATGAAAAGATATCGAAGGAACTGGGAGCCAATAAGCAGTGCTCAGACTCTTATTAAGAAGAGGAAAATGAGGAATTCTGTTGAAACCAAATCATGGTCAGGTAGACCAACAAAATTTCAGCTTCAACTGCCAGGAAACGTGTTATAATTACATAGAAAAACCCACAAATAACTTCAGCTGAAATTTGGAATTCTCTAAGAAATTGGTCAGGCTGTTTTAAGATGCACAATAAGGAGGCACTCAAAGAAAAAAGGGCTACATGATTGAGTTGCCAGAAGAAAGCCATTTGTACGCAAATGCCCCAAAGTATCTTGCTCACAATACACCAAACAGCACAGAGACAAGCCTAAAAATTTCTGGAACAAAGTCATTTGGAGTGATAGTTTGTCGGCCGCAACCATAAATGTTACATTTGTAGAGGAGTCAACAAGGCTTTTGATGAAAGGTGCACCATTTCTGCTGTAAAACATGGATCACTGATGTTTTGGGGATTTATGAGCCATATTATCAGAAAATACTGGAGAAAATTTGCACTCATACACAACAATGATCAAAAACACAAGGCCAAGTGGACCTGCCATTGGCTACAGCAGAATAAAGCGAAGGTTCTGGAGTAGCTATCTCAGTCTCCAGACCTCAATATCATTGAACCACTCTGGGGAGATCTCAAACCTGCAGTTCATGCAAAACAGCCCAAGAGTTTACAGGATCTGGAGACTTTTTGCCAAGAAGAATGGGCAGCTTTACCATCTGAGAAACTCCTCGTCAGCCAGACCAAATGTTGGTTCATCTGCTGCGCGTGTACACACACACACACACACACACACACACACACACACACACACACACACACACACACACACACACACACACACACACACACACACACACACACACACACACACACACACACACACACACACACACACACTCACACCTTACCCTGCTCTGAGATGATCATTTCACAGACCTAGAGAGGCCAAACTGGAAGCCCCTCACAAAATGATGAAAATCAGCTAGATGTTCAATCCAAATCTTTTTCTAAATGTTTTTAACTTGAAAAACTATAAATATTCCTTTCAAACTGAGTAATTTTTTGGAGTTAGTCATGTTAACTTTAAGTTAAAGCCTTTTAGACTTGGATTCCCCTTTTGGCCTCTCATTTTTCCCCACGCTCTCACAGGCCAACCCAGTTGGCCTGGCACTCATCAGAAATATGCAGATCAATCTGCTAATTAGTTGGGTAGAGTCATTAAGACTGTGCTACAGCACATGCTTGGCACCAACACAGACATAATAGCAAAAACAGGCACACCAGGTCACTTGAGTCAACTGCAGCCCAGAGGCGCATTCCCAAACACTTCAGCATGCGGGTATTATTTAGTTACAGCCAAATGATTTAAGCCCACATTGCAGTTATTTCAAGAGTTTGATTCACGCACGTAATGGGTACTCATCAATGTAGTCCTGATTCTTTTTTGCTCTGTAATCCCTTTAATGCCAAGCTTATTAATGATTACATGCACATTAATTTCCACCTTTAGTTTCATTTAGTTTAGTTTTTCTCTTAAGCAGGATTCAAAATGTAACCATGTTGTATAACAACTTAAGTATCATCAAGTCTTCTGGCCTTCTTCTGTCTTAAAACACTTAATACAATGACTTCTTGCACAATGCAGTTTGCTTGGCTGTATTGTTAGAAATATTCATTTGTTCTGCTTTCAGGCACTCAAGACCTGTTTACTGCCCAGAGAGATTGCATCATTGTCTTGAAAAGAAAGACATCTTTGGTTATTTAATTTAACAGAAAACAGATCGTAACAACCATAAGAACACATTTTTGTGCCTATTACAAACCTCCATTCTCCACCTCATCAGCTGAACTCCTTCACTCCAGACAAGGACTTAAGTACGTTTAGTCGCATTGCATATTTTAGCCTGCCATCTGGTCAGCCTTCCCTGGCTCCACAGGGGGCCACATATCCTCTCATATTCATATTCTACTAGCATATTGTTCCCACTGCTTTTCTACAGTGCGGCCCCAGCACTTCTCCACTTTTTTTATTTCCACAGAAGAGGCTGGCTAGCAAACTGCAACCCCCTCCTAATCGGCAGCTCTTCCAGTTGTCCTATCAAGTGTAACCTGGAGGCCCCTGGTAGAGCAATTAGAGCGGCCTCCCTGCCCACCTCTTGTAATGAAGCCCAGCACATTCTGGAATCTATAGCCCCTTTAGTCTCCCCTAATGGGACATCATTATTGTCAAAGAAACAATGTAAATGGAAATGAACATACTCATTAGCCAGTCGCAGGGAGAAACCTTTGCCGTTCTCAGCTTGCAACTCTTGCTTCCAAACACACACACACACACACACACCAAACTGAACCACCTCCCTTCAGCCTGTACAGACTGCTGCTCCAGCTTGCTTTATTCCTTTGGTAGCACATTGGTTGTGTGTGCATATATGCGTGCAGAAAGAGACAATGTGCGTATTTTACTCAAGGTGAGAGGAGAGAAATGGAGTGAGCGCAGATAACTCTACTATTGGCATTTAGCCAGTGTTACTATTTTGTTAATTGTAGCATGAGTCTGCACCTCTGAGTGTAAGTGTGTTCCTTGGTCTCACCCCACTGCTTGCTTTGCTTTCCTGTCCCAGGTTGCATCTGTGCAGCGATCCAGGTCTCTGTCCCCAGCCAACAGTGCAGAGTTGGGCAGTAAGAGTAGAGGAAGGGCAGAACAGAGGATTCGAGACCTTGAAGAGCTACTGCAATTAAAGGTAACTAGCGCACACAAGCTGACAGAAAACACACATTATCCTTCTATTTCCTCTCCCCTCAGTAACTATAAATATCCAAATCCTCATTATCGTTTAGCAGGTTGTCCTTTATTTTCTGCTGCCCACAGTGTTGTGCTTTCTTTTTTGTCTCAAGCTTCTGTCTCAACATTTCATGCCAGTGGCTGTTGACTGCATCTGACTTTGAAATACTTTTATGTATTCTTTGCTGAATAGGGCACAGTCAATGGCACAGTGGTGTCCAGCTGATAGCAGTAGGGGCCATAGAGGGTCTTTAATAGAGCAGCTTGTTGCTCAGGCCACTATCTTGCACATATGATTGCTGCTATCAGCCGCTGGGTTGTTGGAGGATCTGCAGCACTGGAACAGTCACGGTCTACAAAGGGTTCAATTGCACTTGTGCTGCCACTGCCTCCTCCATGACCTTCTCCTACAGTGTCTGCTACACACACACAAACACATAAGCGTGTGCACACTAGTGGAGCATGCGTAGGCAGTGAATCAGCAGGAGAGGAGCTTTTGCTGGTGAAAATGGATGCAGTATGTCTTTTTTTCCCCTTAAACGAATCAGCTTTATTGGTCTTTAAACCTTAACATGCCCTCCGACATCTCCCTCGGTCTGGACTTCATTCTTTTTCTGATTTTTCAAATTCACTCCAAGCAAAATAAACATAAATTTCACCTTTCCCCCATATTTCTTTTAAAGTCTCAAACATTTCTTTCTCCCTTTTATTTAATGTCAGCCATTTCTGTTGTCTTTTTGTTTTTTCCAAGTCTGGACTTTCCCCTAAAGCTGTCCTCCCAATTGCCTTTCTTTATCCTTCCCTTCTGTCAGGCTGACCAATGGGTGAGTGCTTATGCAGAGGTCATTTCCCTTTGAGCACAATCTCAGGAACACATTAGGCATCATTTTCTTGTCAGATCTGAAGTGTCTGAATTACATCACTGGCTGACACCTAGCTAAACGGTAATGCTCAACGTGAATGCAGATGACACGCATCACTGTCTTGGTTAATGGTGCCATTTACATGTCTGCAAGTTGAGGGGCCTTCAGCAACGGTATGCACATAAAAACAGTGATTAGCAACTCAAATCTGTGACCACATTAATGAGAGAAAGATTTAGTGGTTATGTCCTTTGCTGTAATCTGGCAATTCATCATGCTTCCCATCAGCTACAGCAGAGACCTCACCTCAAGCACCATGAAGTAGGACTTCACTCTATCCTGCTTGTAGTTCTTTGGTTGATCCTCTCCAATTCTTTCCAATAGAATGCCTTTCAAATCAGGCACGCTAACCCATACCACTGACATGTTGACCTTACCAACTAACAACAGCAGACAAACAAACAAGTCTCATAATAATGGCCTGTTTTTTCTTCAGCACACTTTCAAGTCAGCGGTAGCTGTGTAATTATTTTTCAGCTTGAGAACATCCACAGATGTGTATGTTGGCTGGGTAAGGGGGTGTATTGATTGGTGGGCAAGGGTCTGTGGCCTGATGACCAGTGCTGGGCTGCCCAGGGGAAGCTCTATAAGGAGGCTGGGAGGCCATGATGTGGCTAATGCCCTGCCACTTGCTTTCCTCTTTTCCCTCTGGAAGCCTCAAGTCTTCTGTGTTCTCCCCCAGCTTCTAGTTTCACCAGTTAACACTGCCCTGGACTGGTCTCTTTCATTAGAGCCTTGTTTTTGAGGGGTTGGGGGCAGCTCGAAGGGGCCGAGGATGTCTTGCAGATGTCCTCTGTGAATAATCCGCACTTGGGAAAATCCATACTTGTCATATTGGCGGTACCAATGTGTGTGTGTGTGTGCGTGTGCACCCATGGTGTGTTCAGTGCATGTTTGTGTGCTCTCTCTGTTCTCTTTGTCCTTGTTAATAATAACAGGGCTGAGGGCTCGCATTTCCCTCTCTGCAGGGCAGCCGTGTCATATCAGCAGTAAACAAGCTCCTTCCCTTCAGAAACAACTCGACAACTCTCCTCAGCCCTGGCCACTCAAGCAGAAACCTGTCCTGCAGTCTTCTTTTCACTTTCCCTTTTGCTTTGCTTTTTTCTTCTCCTCCTAATTTCTCTCCTCTCTTTCTTTCTCTCTATTTTATTTTCATCAGCTGTTTCTCTCCTCCTTTGCTCTCCTTCCACCTCTGTTTGTCCTGCCTGTTGAAAGTGTTTTCTCCATTGCCCTGGCTGTTAAGGTCAGTGAGACGGGAAGGAGGGTTGCCCCTGACAAGAAAAATCTATATGTTGTCTTCTCTTACTCCTTCTTTCAAGCTGAAGCCTATTCTTGTTTGTGTTTTAATAGCTGTCAACTACAGCGTCAGTAACAAACCTACAACTATAGTCCCCCTGAACACTCCCTGTGCTGGTCCTCAGCCGGTAACTCAAGTGTGTGAGATTCTTCGCTGTGAGTGTTAAAGTCTGGGTACATGTCTGCTTCAGTTCCTGTTGCCCTGCTGACTCGTCATGTAAATGTCGTCCTCTAATGATGTCTCAGTTGCTCAGCAAGAGTGGGAGCACTTGTCAGGGATGAAGGCAAGGAGAGAAAGAAGCCAGAACCTGCTGGTTCCTGTCAGGCAAAGGTGTTACAGCTGAGGACCAGTTTAAATATGTAGACAGGGAAGGGCTTTCTTAGGATCGCTTCTTGTAACACAGTTGCTCTGGTGAACATGAAACTAACTGTCTCTCTGTTAATGCTTTGTTACAACTTCTCAGGGGAAAAAAAAAAACTTCAACTTGTGCCCTACAGATGCAGGAGAATGAAGAGCTGAGGAGGGCACATGATAAACGACGTGAGCGCCTGTGTCTGATACAGACCAACTACAAGACAGTTAGAGACCAACTGAAGGAGATGGAGAAATCAAGTGGCCTGTGAGTAATGAGTTATATGTTTGACATAGAATTTTGTCACAAAAAATTGGGTAAAAATTTAGATTGAAGAATCCATCGGTTTGGGCATCGTCAGAGTAAGTTAATCCTCTTTCCTTTTTGATACATATTTAATTTTCTCAGGAAAAATGTAAAATAAATGTTTTCTTCAGCACCTTGAATATCTTGTCTTTTGCCAGTTGAAATTGAAATTATTATAAGAAAGGATAGCTATCGGACATCACTTCAAACTCTGAAAACTTTTAAATTTGTGTATCTTGGAAACTCATAGATGTATCTGTTTTATTATAAAATAAATCTGAGACGATTTGATTTTGACATTTCTTTGAAGCCTTAGTTGAGTTGCAGCATTGAACTTGAATAGCATCCAATTTCACCAAGCAGCAGTCAGTAAGAGACATCTTGAACTCAACCTGCCTCATGTTTAAAGCCCCTGTGAAATGCTACAACCCTCTGAAACCTCCCACAAATAGTCTTAGGATCTCATTGCTCTCCACATGTTGTCTGACAAGACCTGAGTGCTGGATTTGGGAGAGCTGGTGAAATTCTTTCCTTTGCCTCTGAAAAGCTCAGAGGTTTTAAGCCCAGTCAATTTGGGCCGTTTTGTGCCAAGTGTGTACGCTTCTGCTGCTCCTCTCCCTCAACATTCATTAGGATGTGAGAGCCAGAGGCTGGAGGTGTCTGGTCCTAGGGGGTGCAAGGTGTTTGAGAGGACCTGCAGAAAGAGGTGGGGAGAAGAGAGAGAGGAGGAGGAGTGAGAGAGGAGTGGGGCATTTCCTACTTCGACCTGTTATCTTCACCAAAAATACATGGGATCTTAACACAAAGCAGAAAATGTGCTATAAAATGTCATTAATACTGAGGTTTTGTTCTCTCTTTTGTTTCCACCAACTTTTACTATTTCTATGCCTATTTCTTCTACTCCAACGTCACTGAGTTTGTTTTAAAGTGTTACTAAAGGTATATACGTTTGGTGGCCGCTCGGGAGCAAAGTGTTGACCCCGTCAGCTGTTTTCTCTCTGGGTTAATTAAAGAAAACAGCAGTGCAATGTGAGCCCGTGTGAAAGTGAAGTGAGTGAGAGAGCATGTTCAGCGCTAGGCTTGACTCGGCTCATGTCAGCTCAGCGTGGCTCAACAGCATGTGTCTGAGGCAGTGGCAACAAAGAGGGAGAAAAGTGGAGAGAGGGAAGCTCTCAGAGTCAACACCAAGCATGCTCCTCATGCACATTTTAGCAGGTTATCAAAAGAAGGTTCCATCTGGTGAAATTATGTGGGACTGTTGTTGAGAGTTAGGTGCTAATAAGATCCAATCCATGCTAACATCATCGTGGTGCCATTGTCAAAGTATCTGAATTTCATGAATGATTTGACATCAAATTGATGCAATAGGCATCTTTGCCCTTTTCAGCCAGCGCCCTCCATGGCACCAGCCAGTCACTCAATGTTATGATCCTGGCATTCATTTGGAATTAAGCCCCATCCCCAAATAGCTGATAAACCCACTGGGGTAATGCCAGTCTGAATGAGAGACAATAGAAAATTACTTAAATACTCGCGTTAGTGCCGGGTTATCAAGGCCCTAACAAGTCAGTGGGGATAGGCGCCGGGTCTCATTGCATTTGGAGCTTATTAGGGATTTCCCCTTAGCTTCCATGCTGTGTTGTTTGCCTTTTAGAAAGATGCAGGTGGGCTTGCTTTTTGTGTTTTTATCTTTTTTTTTTTTTTTGGTAGGACCATCAGATGAGTCTGCGATGTGTCTCCTGCTCACTTGCCTCACATATGCCATTTGAAAATTCTTTCATACCTACTAGCAGGTGTTATGCACTATTCTCCAAATAATATGCATTAGCACAAGACCATGACTTTATTTTGAAATCTTTCAGAATTATGTTCCCCACATAAAAGCAAGGGACAAATGGACAGTTAGGACAATTGGTTGCTGTATGGCCAGCTGTTTAGTGATGTCACATGTGTGCCATAGCCAGAATAAAACTACCAGCCAATCACAGAGCAGACATGAGGCTCATCCATTTATCAGCTCATCAGCATGCCGGCCATGCGCAGTTATCTAGTCCCAGTGAAACCACCCTGCCATTCACCATTACCACAATATTTTCCCAAAATGGCATGAAGGAGAGGGGGAAAAGCCAACTTCTTATTTATATTAGAGGAGGGAAAAAGTTTTTTAATCAGACTGGGGATGATGGGGGTGAGCAAATAAAATTAAAGGTTATTAAAGCATCTGTACTCTGATCAAAGTTGCGCCCATAAACAGATTCCCCCTGAATCAGAGCAATTAGCCGCAGCGGCGTGGAAAAGTTCTCTCTATTTCCTCCTGCTTAATAATGGAAACTAGGATACCATCGGGGAGGAAGCACTGAGGCCTGAAGAAGATAGCTCTCTCATGGCTCCAATGTTCAACAGCTTTTAGGCCCACTGTAAACAAATTAAAATGTATAAAGCTTTACCGTGACTTAATAAAGCTTCATACACCTTTCATAAGGAATGCAGTTGATACATTGCATTGCTAAAAATCACACAGAGAGAATTAGAACAGAGCTGTGGGTAAAATATCATGTTATATTACTGCTCCAGGCAGTGTTAAGATAGTTTATGCTAAATTCACTGTGTGCGTGCAGCAGAATGAGCAAAAGTGTATCAATCTCTGTGACTATACGGTGAGATTATCTGTTAAGTAGCTCTGCACTCTGGGAAACTAACCCGAGCTATCAGAAAGCACTTATATACACACTCTCACACACATACACTACTAAGAAGTTCAAGGGCTCCAAATTGCACACAGGGGCATTAGCAGTATTAAATGAAAACATTTGCTGTTCCTCAGTAGCCTCCAACTCCCAGGCACCAAGGTTTAACTAGTATTAGCGTAGCATTGCTGTGTCTACATCGCCAATAATGACCACGGGAAAATGAGACCTCCGCAATAGCAGTGGCCCTGACAATCAATTTCCAACCTTCTGCCTTAGTGATTGGGCAGAAATAAGAATTGCTGTATTCGTGTGTTTGTGATAAGTCTCTTCTTTTCTGGTACATTGACAATCCAGGTTAAGCCATTTTAGTTTAAAAATAGAAGACTAAGTGAAATTGAATGTTTTAGGGTACAACTGATTGATGAGATGTTTGTGTGTGTGTGTGCGTGCGTGCGTGCGTGTGCGTGTGTGTGTGTGTATGTGTGTGTGTGTGTGTGTGTGTGAGAGCTTGGCGCGCTGGGTTTCAGTTTCAGTGGAGGGACAATAGGGATGCTGTAGGTGTCTGTGTGAGCATTAGTTTAATAGGTAGTTCAATAGAGGGGGCTACTACCGAGCACAAAGTGTCATTAAGTATTCATAAGTGAGGTGTAGTCATTTGAATGACCTCGTTCGCGAGTGTGTTTTTGCCATTATTTACATTTGCATGGCACACAGGGAATAGTGCGGCGCCCTGCCACACGGGCAGTGCCCTGGGCTTCAACAAACATGCATACGTGTGTACATGATTTGCCACTGAAATGTCAAAGTCAAGGCTGCTCATTTGAATACTGCTAAAGATGGCTGAATAACAAAAACAGAGTGAGACTAAGGGGCCTCGTTACCCCTTGTGTATTAGCCAGAGGCAGCACGGTAATGTACAGCAGCCACAATTTTCCCTTGTTTGCATCTTTCCTTTTCGAAAGTGTGTGTGTGTATTTGTGAGTGCCATAAATGCTCTGTTTATTTTGTAGGTATGCTATTGCCTGTCTCTGTATTTCTGTCTTTGTCTCACATGTAGTGTGTGTGTGTGTGTGTGTGTGTGTGTTCAGGCCCGGTGGAAGGATGCAGCGTGCAGAGCCATGGCAGCTAAGACAGGAGAACAGTGATGCGGTGTGGAATGAGCTGGCCTTCTTGAAAAACCTCACCAGGAAACTCTCAACTGAAAAGTATGTTGCCTGTAGTAGAAAGTTGTCTGATCTGAAAGAACTTCTAATCCTGACTGTGCATGCACAAATTTATTTAAAGCTATCTTCCCCCTCACACTAGCACCTTTACACACGCTCCTATGGTCCCTTCCTTTTTTGGTGGGTGTTAGAATTTGAAAATGCCCTTCATAGCTTCACAGTATCCACCTTCATCATTACCAGCTTGCAGGGGCCAAAGCAGGATCATTAGACTCTATGCTCATTTGTAAAATTGGGTGCCCCAAAATTTACACCTAAAATCACATTATCACAATCTCTGGCTGTATTTTTATGGTTGATTATCAAGGCCAAACAGTTTTCATGCTGTTAGTGTTCTTGAGCTATTGAGAGAAGTATGATCAGGGATGGGTATTGAGACTCTGTTCCCGTTAAGAATGGATAAGAAATGGTTCAATCCAAGTAATATCAATAGTCTTTTTGCTTAACAATTCTCTTATCAATTCTTTTCCTCGGCTGTATATGCTATCAGCCCTGAAGGATTGAGGATCCTTCCAGAGAAAGCAGATATGCTTATCTTCTTAAACAAGAACTGTTGAGTTTTTACCACTGACACATGTTCAGAGATCTAGGATCCAGTGACTTTCAAATTTATTTACTCAAAATTCAAGAAATTGTTGACAAAATCTGTAAAGGTACCTTTTGCACACAGAAAATTCACAGGAGCAATCAATAAAGAATCAGATTGAAAAGCCGAATCAATGATGGTTTTGGTATTGATAAAGTCTTATTAGTAACCATCCTGAAGTATGATGCTTCAACTAGTTTAAGTCTACAGGTGTTATCTAGTTTTTTTATTTTTCCTGTACAAGGTGTTCTTTAAGTAGAAATTCTGCCTTTAATATTTTTATTAACTGTCTTTCTGTTCCTGGTCTTTGCCTTCGAGTTTGTCTCTGGCTGTGCAATAGCCATCATTTTGTTTGATCATGAGAAGCCCCCAAAACCATACCACTGACCCAAAATGATGCTACACAAAGCTGGGCCTAAAGCCACAGACTTCCTCTCCTCTATCTTCTCTAGACTTCACCTCTCCTCACCTTTTCCCTTCTCCATCCTCTGCCTCTGCACCCTTCTCTCCTCCTCTTCCAACTTCCCAGTTGCTTCCCTCTGGCCCTCTGTGATGCTGCAGCAGGCTGAGGCCAGAATTCTGGTACTTGGCCCCTTCCCACCCCCCTCTACTGCTTTCCCCTCTGCTCACCCCTCTGCCCTGTCCTCCTAATCCCAGCTGAGCTCATTATGATATAGCCTGGCTGCCTCTCTCCAAGCCTGAGCTGTCCGAGCTAATTACAGGCTAGCAGCCCTGGTGCCGCCGATGCTGCCTGTTAAGGGATGTCCATCCGCCCGCCTGCCTGCCCGGCCACGACTACAGCTGCGCAAAGTGGAGCCCTGGACAGTCTGGGGGATGGGTAGGGGGGGCAAGCAGGCCAAAGCAAACACGTAGGATGCTTGGTACTGACCTGTGAAGGAACCACAAGGGATGGAGAGCGGCTGGCCTCTTTCCTAGCTGTGCAACTTGCATGTCCTCTAGGGTTAGCCTTGATCCCCTTCATGTGCCCCTGACCAGCTCCACCTCATCTCCTCCACCCCCCACCCCCTTAGGGCCTCCTCTTTCTCAGGTGGCGGGTGTAAAATAAACTTGGCTAGGGTCTTTAAACTTATGCTTTAGACAAACACTCCATTCCAGGGCACACATGTGAACACGCGCACAGCTTAGTGTGTAAGACTAAGCGCAGAAGCATGCTGCCTATATCTTTTTTCTCTCTTTCTTTCCATACCTGTGTCGAGTAGGTGGGAGAGTGAACAGGTCGGTGTTTGGGACCATGGCTGAAGCCAAAGTAACAGAACAGCTTCACTTCCCTGCATTGCAAATTTCTGTTGAGCTGTAACAGAGAAGGCAAGTGTGTGCATCATAATGCAACAACAAGAGTTTGTGGAAGCAGAACTGCCAGGAGACTCTTTGGATGAGCAGTTGCAGCTTGTTGTTCCGTTGACCGTATTATAATGATCGTGCTTGTGAAGGTTATGCTAGATAAGTGTTAGCAATGATCCACTAATGGCTCATTAACTCCTGGCAGCCAAAGAATTTAGGGCCAAATAAAGGCCCCTTATCAAGCTTTAAAGGCCTAGTGGCTTGCTTTAGATGAGAGCCTCTGTTCAAACTGTCCATTTGTCTCTCATTCAATCTTCCTCATTGTCATGATATTGTGCACAGATGCTCCCTATCACCACCTCCAAAAACAGCTCTTGTAAAACACTGTCTTGAGGCCCTAAGGACCATTTCCCAGAATGAATATTGCAGAGATAACTCCTGCACAGTAGGTTCCTGCAGTGTTAAGAGAAGGGTATGAGCACCCCCCCTTTAATCGTTGAGCTTCAACAAGAGGATGGGCAAAAAGGTGAAACAGCTTTGTTTGTCCACTCCTTCAGTTGATTGATAAAGAATGCACTTGGCAACAAATAGCTTTATCCTTCATAACTTTCTCCTTTAGTATCTCTAAGCCCTCAGCATGGTATGTTGAGAAAATGTTATCTTGTGTCATGTATTTTGAGTGCTGTCTTTGTTTTGTTCTGGGTACATGACCGAGCATTGCTGGAATATCATTTAGTTCATGCACAAAACTGCACACACAGACACAATATGTATGTACACCCAGATATCTGACAATTTTAAACCCTTGAAACCACAAGTATAAAGGCTGTGTTGACATCTTTTTTCTAGCTTACTTTATATGAGAAAAGGCTCTCTGTCACAACTTTGGAAGGGAATTGTGTACCCCATAATAAAAAGATCCTATGACATAACTGTCTTGCACATAAAAGAAAACTTACTTTTTAGATTTGAAGTAATAATCAGCGTTCAAGAAGTTTATCAGCAGTCATTCCAACTTGCACTCATTTCATTGTGCACTGTTGTTAGTGATGAATCAAGCACCATAAAATCATGATCTACTTAATAACAAGGCTGACTTTTGCCATTGAGTTTATGTATTTGTAGCATACAGTGGACAAGGAACTATGGATAAGACGTGCCTGAAAATTTGCAGTGGGATAATTCTATCTGCCTCATTATACATGTCTGCAGCACTCCATGTCCGCGCTTGTTAATTGTTGTTAAAGGTCTGTTGGTAAAAAGAGGCAGGGATTATTTAGGCCCCATAAACAGAATAAACATATGCAGTGCACTCTCAGACTGAAGATGCTATACTCAGACGACTTCAAAGCATAAATTAGCCAGCGATTACTGGGGAAAAAGCCTTTGAGATCATTTGCACTACAGCAATAGTGAAAGCTCCTCTGCAGAGAGTGACCATTATGGACATGAACCTTCCCAGTAAGCGACGTTGACTCTAATTAAGTTTAATAAAGTTTACCCCAATGTTCCTCATATTCCTCTATTTCTTTTCGTTTCATCTCGATTTGCTAAAAGGTATTAGAAGTAATGAGAGTCTTTTGCCCCCCGGACCAGGGCTTAGTTGGAGGAGGGACACATTTGCTCACACACACACAAACATAATGTTTTATGCATGTTTTTTAAATCAGACAACCAGGGCTTTTCCTTCATTAATTATTTGGAAAATTAATTATTGTTTAAAAAAAGATCTTGGTATGCACTTAGTTAGTAATTATGATGCAAGCTTCACTGCGCCATCAGGTCCTTGCAAGAGCAGTCTCATAACCAGATAAATGAGCATTAAGAACAAAGTTTTTTTCACAGAGCCAGCCCTTCAAAACACTGTTTTTATATACAGTAGAGAAGGAGAACAACATCAGAGAGTGTCTTTACTTATACCATCTGTCTTATGTTAGATTTAAAAACAATATGATTGTTTTAGTTCACATTATGAGACCTAGCGGCATCAACAAGCCCCTCAATGGGGAATATTGTGGACATCCTTGGTTGTTTCCACTAGTGATTTTAATATAAATTCCCATTCACCTCTCATATCTGTGGCCTGTGGCTGGAGAAACCTGAATCTCACTGTTGCTGTATTGCCTGCAGCTAGAATACAGCACTGAGCCATGCAAACTCCACCAGTCACCATTTCTGCTGACAGCAGTGGCTTATCCACCTAAACTCCCACTATGAAAGAACAGCCCTCAAGCCTGAGTTTAACCATAAGGGAGTCCCTCCCCATACCCCTAAAAACAAGATTCTCTCCCCAGTGATAAAAATGCCAGAGGTGTTTTTGCTTTCTCACCCTATTCCCTACTCTTCCTGTGTATTTTTGTGCGCTGAGGAAGAAACCAAGAGGAAGCTGGCTTGTGAAAGCACAATGGCTGCAGATGATGTTGTGTTGTACACCCTTGTGGATGGAGTCTGGCAGCTTATGCTCTAAGCTGTGTTAGGTGAAACACAGGTAGAGAAGAGATCAAATGACATGGAGTGGATTGCTTAGGGCTGAAGTTGTAGCGCTGCATGAGAGAGAAAATGTTTTCAAAAATGGGGCCAAAAGAGCGACGTGAGACACAGATTTCCACTGCAGACCACATCATTACCAAACATAACACCTGTCTGTTGCCTTTAGTTTGCTTTCTGCCAAGAAAGTAGTTTTTTCTTTTATGCCTTCTGAGTGTTATTCAGCCTCAGGTGGGGCGGCAAGTTGAGTGGGAATTGAAAATTGTCCAGCTAGCTTCATTTGATTTATCACTCAGATTAAAATAAATATTTAAAAAAAATCAAAATACTCTATAGGAGGTAGGGGTGCAGAAAACCCTTCCCAGCCAAGATTGCCAAGACATGAGAGAAACATGGCTTCATTTTAGAGAAATTGCAGGTTATTGGCGGTCGTCATTTGGCAGAGGAGAGGTCTTGTTTTATGGAAGGTAGTGTTATGCAGATCTAAAACATCTCTCTTTGAGGTGAGGATTTAGCTCAATGCTAACAGCACCTTATGGTGTTGCCAGTACAGCCTTTTAAAGTCTCAAAGATACTGTGTTATGTTAGGTCTAAGCACCTAACTTGCTATCAGCTGCTGTGGGTGTCGAAAGAAGCTCCAAGGCACAGATTCTTAGTTAATGCATTTGCAAAAGGGAAGTCTGATCAGAGGTGCATCCAGCACCCTGACTCCCATCAGCTCCCCCGACTTCCCCGTTGTTCAGCTCTTTATTCACAGAGAAATCATCATATGGGCGTGATCGTATAGTCATTAGTCATGTACAAACCAGAAGTTCACAGGCAGAACATATTTGAATGGACATCATGTAACCACATTGTGTAAACAGCTGATACCTACTTTCTGCATGAGCAGTCTGTCCTTGACGTCAGAATGATAACATAGATTTCAAGCATGGCAGTACAGCATCACTCTAACATTTTACTATTACCAAGTCCCCACAGAACAAAATATTGAACATCTCATTATCAGATGGAGTATATTCACAAGGAAACAAAGTGGGAGGGGTGAGACTTCATTGGAAGACTGGAGCAGAGTTAACCTTATGTATGTATAAATGTGTGTGTGCATATATATCTAAATACATACATACATATATTCTTAACATAAGGTTTTGGTATAAAGATACAGCTTTATAAATTCAGCATAACAGTAGTATGGTAACATAATAACCATTTAAGTCAAAATCTGTGTGGAAAAAAAATGTTGGTAAAGAAATGTTTCACACTTGAAAAGTCTTCTTCCAGAGTATTACAATTTGAAACTTGAGACCCAACTCTATCTGCAATGTAATCTCTCTCCATCCAAGAAAATATGCCTGACCCTTCAACAAAATTGAGTGTTTTGCATACGATCTTTGGTTTAGCATCAATACAATCAGCATTTGAAAAAGCGTAAAAGAGAAATATGAGATGGAACAGACATCCTCATCCTACTACATATTTTAGCTCATTCATCCCATTAACAGCCAGGACACATACAGCAATACCAGTGCCTCATTGACGTGAGTTCATTTATGGAGGAAAATCTATAGAGGAGGGACACATATCCATCTGCTTCCTCAACCCCTCAGGGAGAGCCATTTGTGTACTTATTTAAGCTGTGGTCAGCCATTAGACCAGGCCTCTATTGGACTGTGTGGGTTAAAAAGCTAATTACTTTCTTTCCTGATGCTTCAGGGGTGACTTGTCCTGAGTCATTTTCCTGGCAAATCTATGGAAAAAATCTCTATGTTGGTCTAGAAGCTGCATTAAATTAGTTAAAGCATTCATCTAGTCTACAGTTAATTGCCATTTTGCTTATCAAAGCCCACCATAGCCACAAATGCTTAGTCCTCAAATTATACACGGCAGCACACTACACTCACTGTAAAAGTGAGTCAGAAAGAAGACCTACTATTGTAATGAGGTGAACTGAGGGAAGAATGCCACTACAGTAGCAGGAGCTTGTTTCTAGTGTTTTTCTCTGACTCTGTGGCTCAGAGGGGAGGGAAATTAGGTGTGTGTTTCAGGTGTGGTTGTCTCAGTGGGCTCATGTGTATCCTCTGAAGACTTCAGTTGGGGTCCTAATAATAACTTGAAAGTGCAAAGTCTTGTGCATGGCTCCACATAATTAGCCTTTAGCAGGAATCAAGCTAATTGCAGAGAGGTAATTGTGCACCCTTTCCAGTCTGTTTGTCTGTTACACACACACACACACACACACACACACACGTACACACAGAGGTACACTGTACTCTCCCACCTTGCTGTTTCATGTTGCTTGTCACTTTGATTTCCAGATGATTTAAAAAGCATTTTAATTAGTCGACTACCCAACATAGTCGTCTTTTCTGCTGGGAAGGTAAAGAAAGTGCATGAGATTAAAGTTGAAATTTGTTGAAAAAGTTTCTATAATCGTTGAGCCTACAGTGGAATCCGGGAGGACTATTGGAGAAGATATTAAAAAAAAAAACTCAACTAACAATGTGTGTGTCTGCAGAGCTGGCCTGGAGGAAGAGCTGGATATGCTGAAGGTCCAGTCTGCTATGGACAGGGCCACAGTGAAGGAGCTCCACCTGTGTCTTGCACAGGAACACCAAGGTGAGAACTTTATTTATCAGAGGAAAATGTCAAAAAGACTAAGAAATTGCTTAGAGGAAAATGTTCTTCTCTGTCTTTTACACTTCTTTTGTTCAGTGAAAAAAACTTCTAAATTCACTTCTATTGTCATTTGTCTGCATGATTTAAAAATTGTGTTATCTGCATCTAGTAAAAACAAAAAGAAGAACATCAGAAGTAACACCAGGTGGGAAAGTATACATGTTTTACAACAGGACATTTATCCGCTTGCATCTGGGCCGTGCGTCAAGTGTGCTGAATTAATAAGACAACTCAATTAAGACTTGATCATCATCCCCCAAATTGATTAGAAGATCAAGTAGTGTTCATCTTGTCTGCATTTATCATTCCTTAGGTTAAAATGCACATCTCTTTAAATCCAATCAGCAGCCTTTTATCAGGTATGGACCACCTCAGCCCTCGGCCTTAATTAACAAGTTCAATAACAAATCTGTCCTACATCACTTTAATTTTCTTCACAACCAGTGATGGTGTCTGTTGGAGTTTCTAGTATGTGATTTAAAGTATGGCACTAATTAAACCAGTGGATCCTGTCTCATTGACAGTCTCATCAGGAACACTGAGAAAATTATCTGCTTCAGTTTTAAATTTGTCAGAACAAATATCACTTCATACAAATGTTTCCCAGAGCCTGGATGTATATTTTAATTTTGCCTTTTTTTCATCATGTATTAGAAAAAACATACCTTGTCAAAAAGTGTGGATCAGTACAATATTTGCTAAGTCCACCAAATTTAATTTCAGAGTCAGGGTCTTGACCCCCTGGGGACCCCAAGCAGTGCGTATTATCCGCCTAGGAGTCCAAGGGCTCTGTGGAGGCTATATGAAGTCCTACTCATGGCAATGTCGTAAAACCCTAAGCTGAACACAATGCTACATCTTTGACCTAGTATTGTTAACTAAACTCCCATTAGACTTTAAAAGTAATTTTTTTCTTGCATTACATTCATGATAGCCAGGAGCAGGTTTAAGTTTTTACAAAAGACAACTTAATTTCGGTAAGCAGTGTCATTTTCGATGGACTTATGTGCTAGGAAAAGAAGCGATTATCAATTCTGAAAATGTATGAAGAAATTTAAATCAATTTGTTTGAGTAGTGGTTTTTCTAAAGGATAAAGGTTGGGAATCAGATTGTCTTTTTCATATTGGGTCTTTTATTATAATTTATTCTATTTCAGATTTAAGTCTTGAGAGTGAAAAATTGAAAATAATAAGTGTTGTATCTAACAAATATTTTTTTAGCCAGCAATGCCACTGTTAATAAATTGCATTTGTTTGTTTTAGTATTTTGTGTTAACACCAAGGCTACAATAAACACATTTAGAGTCTAGTGGGATGGCTTCCAAATACTACTTAAGAATACTTTATAAAACCAAGACAGCAATTGTAAATGGACAAAAGCTACTGGAGAACAACCTCTGTGACCCAATCACAGAGAGTGAGGGAAGGAGCACTCACGTCAGGATCACACTAACGAAAAGCAGCAGATGAAAGGAGCAGGGCCTTTGTGATGAAGCCCATAAGGAGACATGGGAGGGACGTTAATATATGCCGCAATGCCAGGACCTCCTCCAACAGTGGGTGACTAGGGAGCCACCATGTCTTCTTATCAAGGTAGTGCTGAGGTGCCAACTCCCAAGCCACTGGCGCTAGAGCCAGATAATTGTCTCCCAACCTGGTTACGTATCCAGCGAACCCCGCAGCCCTCCTGTCCTATTTGGTGCTCTGTCTGATTGAATGTGACATGCTGGAAAGACAAAAGAGCAGGCTAATTCAAAGTAACAAACTTCCATGGGCAAAGCGTCAAATGCAAAGCAAGGGAGCCACAGCTCCACACAGCATAACCCTCTTTCTCCCTCTATGGCCTCCCTCCTTTTTCTAACTCGGCCTCTAAAATCATCCGACCTGTAAAGTCAAGGTCCTGAATATTTCATGTTCCCAGTCGTGTACAAATTATTTTGTTTGTCCTGTCATGAATGTGTAACTGGTGTGAGCTAAAGGCAGAAAGTTTGATACTGTTTTAATGCCCGTAGTTTCTACTTAAAGGGAAAGATATTTTTACTGCTGCAGGTGTCAAACAGTGACAATGCCTTATTGGATTGTGTATACCTTTGTGATGAATATATGTGCATTAAATCCCCAAGCACTTTGACTTTGATTGCATGCTCTACTGTTATCAAGACTAAATCATGTTTAGCAGGGTCACCATTGAAGTTCTCAGAATAAAGCAGCATGTTAGTCCTCAGAGATTAGAGGTCTGCTGGGAGAACAGAATGGACTACAAAGCAGTGCAGCCCAGGCTGTGTGTTCACAAGGGACTGAAGCCCTTCTCTTCATTTGTTTAAGTTCCCCAGAGAGAATTGTGCAAAACATGTATCAGAGTGTACTTTTGAACATTGTTTTCCAAGTGGACTACTAAATAAAACACCTTTCTGTTAATCTGTAGGAAAATAAAAAGGTATTAGATACACATTTTAGAAAACTACATGATGTTTAAATGGTTGAATTTCAAGTATCTTTGAAGGCTGCAGTAGTGATTCTGTGTTCTTTCTAGTGTGATCGGCAAAAAAAAGTACAAAGAAACAGGACTTCAAGAAGGAAATTAGACTTTAGTAATGCCAATTGATTTAATGTACCCTCTTCATTATCATTCCATTGATTGCCGCCTGGGTTTGACACATCATGTCACAATAATGAGCTTTGTTCCCTCTTGCAGAATTGCTTCACAAAGTGGTAGAGGAGCGGCAGGTCAAGAGCAGCACTCCAAAAAAGCTTTCTGTTTCTTCAGAGCGAATGGAACAGTCATTAAAAAAGGTACAGCACTATGCCATCACTTAGTGTTCTTTGTCATTATCAATAGAAGAAACTCGACAGAGCCATATTTAAGCACAATACCAGTCAGGAAAGGATAGAAAAAGTGTTCTCATTTTTTATAGAATTGGTCATGTAGTCATTTTAAATGAGGTGCCACTCAGTCACAGTTGTTCTCCAAATACTTTATAGCTGCATCAGTGGGGTTAAGGCAACTAAGTTATTCCACAGAACAGGAGAGAATTAGGCCATAGATATTGTTTTGGAGACACACACAGATTTTGTTATTTTTTTGCTCACATGATTAAAAAAAAAAAAAAAAAACTACCTGAATGTTTTTCTACCCTTTCATAGCATTTAATCATCAAGAGTGAGGATAGCCGCCTAATTTTATTTGACGGGTACTGGGCTTCACCAGCTGGCAGAGTGAGCACCAAATAAAAGGGAGCGATTGCCTGGAGGCATGAACCCAGCAGGCATCCACTGTTCTCTTCAGCAGTCTCCACCAAAGATCTAAAAAACACACTAAGTGCTCCTGGTTGCTGCCTAGTAAGAGGTGATGAGGGTAAGAGGGGGCTCATCAGTTATCCATAGCCCTGCCAGGCAGGGTAGTTGGGTGTTGCCCCCCCCCTCACAGAAATTTACACAGCTTGCACAAATTAGCAAAACCAAAACTTTAAACTTCCAGAAAGGAAACCATACAGGTGACAGAGCTGGTCTTTCTGATGGATTTTAGCATTGATGAAATTAAAACCAAAAATTGTTTTTTATCGTGTTGCCTCCACTTTTATCTTTAACAGAAAAAGGAATTTTCAAAAGTTTGAATATTTCTGTTAAAACTTCAGAAATACCATGAGAAAGCTTATGTTGCATCTTTATGATCTTGTGTCTTTGATTCTGTTAGATTGAACAGCTGGAGCAAAGAATGATGTCTCTGGAGGACGAGACAGAGCGGCTCAGAGCAGAGAAAGAGCAGCTACTTGAAAACAAGGAAGACTTGGCCCACAGCTGCCGCAGACTCAAAGCCTCGCTGGATCATCTTCGCACCCAGGAAGCAGTCCGTGAAGAGGCAGCACGGGAACAGGCTCTGTCTCAGAGGGAGCAGCACCGCCAAGAGATCGTGGCCTTGGAAACCCGGTTGACTACCTCTCAGAAAGAGGGCGCCAAGCTTCATCATCAGCTACTGAAGCTGAGACAGGAGTTGGGGATCCTCAGAGCGGCCAGGGACTTCTATAGGAACCATGCAGCAGGACCAGCGCGGGCAAGTGGGAGCGTTAACAACTTTGGCAACAAGGTCAAATTCAAAACAATGAGGTTCCACCAGCGCAGCCACCCAACAGCCAGCCCCAATCAAGTCGTCAGCCGGCAAGGCCGCAGCCCAAGTCCCACTAAGGACGAGTGGGAGGACATAAGTGTAGATAGGTAATGATACACACACACACACACACACACTTATTCTCACTGCCTCCTACCTCATTATTTTAAGGCTGTTGGAGTAGTGAGATGGCTGAATTGTGGGGGGCCACGTAGCATCAAGGGGACAACGTGCATATGCAAAGCGTAAGCAAATGGGTGATTGAATTTCATCGTCTGTCTAGTTGGTATTCAGGAGCCAAAGAAAGAATGCGAGCAAGAATGATAGAGAGAAGGAGAGAGGAGGGGGAAACTACTGTCAGATCCTTTGAAATATCCCGGGACGCCTTGCTTGGAGCTTATTGACTGAAATTTGCATGCAAAATTAGCCACCTCTCTGCACAAAGTTGAACGGATGCCAGAAAAGCCCAGGGATAAGGGGGCTTCCGAAGCCTTGATACCTTCCAGTGATGCCATTTTCATGCACTAGTCACGCTACCCCAAAATTGACAGTTTGGCAGTTTGATTTAATTTTGTGGTCCTTTGCATATTCACTAGCCCCCTCGACAGTGCTGAGGATCCCCCTGCAAGTACCAAGCACCCCCCACCCACATACTTACTCCATCTATACTCTCATAACCGTACATGGAAGCTTGCTCCATCCTCTGTCCTGTCATGTTGTTTATCTAGGGGCATGTCAGCTCACAAATGTGTGTGCGTTACTTTAACATTCTCCATTAACCCATCACAACACACACAAACACTCCTCCTTTCAATCTTACCCTCCGCCTCTCTCCTCTGCTCGCCTTAATTTAGTTAGATAAATTTTGAATGACCCTACTCGGCTCTGTACCAGATGTCTACAAGCTGTTTAACACCCTCTAAATTAAGACCAATCAACAGTAATTATTTCATGTATGTTTTATGCAAAAAAGCCACTGAGCCAACATTTATTGAGTGATGGTCGGAATGATTTGATTCCAAACACTCAGAGCTAGCAATATTTATTCCCCTTCACTTTCTCTCCTTGTATGCCTCTCTCTCTATCTGCTCCCTCCTACTAGCTCACCATCTCTTCACAAACTAATTCATCAGCATGTAATCCACCCCATCTCTATCCACATGAGGTCGTTTAACAGGGACTGGGTGCAGCTATGCCCTGCTTTCCTAATGCCTCTCCATGTGGCTAATAAGCAGCAATCTAATATACCCTTTACCTGAGAGGAGGATCTAAGTGGATTTGTGAAGAAGGGGTCTAAACTCAGATGTTGTCTTATTTAAAAACTTGTCAGCTGATTTGTTACTGTAAAGCCTCCTGCGCCTTTTAACTCACTACAGTCTTCTTTAAGGATGTCTCTAGTTGGTTTCCTGGAAATACAGTATTTCTGCCTAAGGAAGTTTCGCCTAAAGAGTGTCAGATAAAGATGTCAGACTTGTTAAGTATACTGACAAGACTTTGTTTTTTCCCAGTCCTTATTATTACTGCCTCTGGCTCCCTCTCTAAAGTTTTTAGCTGCTGCAGTGGCTGGGGGCAACTGACCATTTTTTTGGCACATCAGTGATTTTGTTAGGAAGTTGGACAGAGAGGCAGCACGGCATAGATATTGTTTTAATTTGTATCTTTTATTCCAGTAACAACTTTTTTTTTCTGAGCCCTTATTGGGGACATGGAGAAAAAAAAGATTATCTCCAGATTTTTTCTCGCACAACTATTGCGAGATCCTGCAAAGCAACTGCATCTAGGGCTGCACGGTGTATCACTTTGGTACGACCATTGCAATAAAAGCATGCCCGATATTTATATCCTGAATTATATAATATATCGCAATATATTTCAGTCTTGCAATGAAGTTTATGTAGCTTGACTACGCCCAACCACATTACTTATCGATCTAAATGAGCATCCATTTATGTATTTTACCGCATTATATGCGACAGATTGCAGAGTTAGAGCACCTTCTCAGCGCTCTGTCATTTCGGGCACAGTGACAGAAAGAGGGATGTGAGTGGAGTATAGCAGGGATTTGTACAATCTGACAGTTTGCTCATAGTTAATATCACATAAGGTGCTTGATTTAACACTTTGATGGTCAAAGGCAGCTTCCAGATCTGTGTCTCCTGCTTTGTCTGAGAAACTGTTATCATTATTTCAAGGAGAGTTAGAATTCAGCTGAACAAAGTGAAGCAGTAAAGTTTAAACAATATTCCAATATGAATCGCATTATGTATTGGGAAATATAAATACTGCAATATCATTTTTTCCCAATATCATGCATTCCTATTTGCGACATCCCACACAACTTTTGAGAGATCTCACAAATATTTTCTCTGGATAAACACTGTTTCAGTGTATAGAGTGACCCTGTTAACTTGTTAACCATTACTGACAAGTCCAGCTATGAGAGGTGTCAAAGTCAGCACTTTTTTTATAAATAATTCAAACCTGTCCTCCTAAATTGAGGCATATTTGTTATTATTATTTCTATTATTGAGCAATTTGATGTCTAACTGCTCTCATCTTTATTGTATGGAGTACCTCTTGATTTTAACCTGCCTATGATTTTTTAAGAAATTAATCAGAAGTGATAGAAATGGCTTAAGATTTGTAAAGGCATGGCTACATTGTGGGAGAACCCCCTATCTATCCCATGTGCATGAAGAAGGTAGCTTTTTTCACCACACTTCTAACCCTTCTCTTAGTGGTGATGATTAGTGATCCCCAGCTAGTCTCAGTGCCCCCTCCAAACTGAGTTTAACCCTGACTAGCCCCGAGTCCTGTCATGTTCCAGTTAGATCTTCTCTCTGTGGTCTTTACCTCTGCTGCTTCTTCTAGGCCCCACCTTAATAAACCAGCCAGCGTAAATGTCACTGGCTTCCACCTTCACGTCAAAGGTCACTGTCAATAAACCTCTGTGTGTGTGTGTGTGTGTGTGTGTGTGTGTGTGTGTGTGTGTGTGTGTGTGTGTGTGTGTGTGTGTGTGTGTGTGTGTGTGTGTGTGTGTGTGTGTGTGTGTGTGTGTGTGTGTGTGTGTGTGTGTGTGTGTGTGTGTGTGTGTGTGTGAGAGAGAAAGAGAGTGTGGTAGCATATGTGTTTGTGCGTGTGTGTCTCAGGAAGCCCTTACCGTGTGTCCATCAGATGCAACTTTGCTTGGCTCCGCTCAGCCGTGTCTCTCATACACGTCTGTCACACACAGAAGGCTAATGAAGGCCACAGCCGCTCTCATACATGTTGATGCATTCACCATCAGCAACAGACAGTGCAGCTCTTCACTTAATTTACCCCCACATTTACACTTCCAGCTCAGAAATTGGATGGGACATTGATTTTCTGCTGGAGGCAGGGGGGGTGGCAAAACGCACATATTTTTTCTTGATGTCAACCAAACCATCCATAAAAGGTAAATTGGAATTTTTCCAGTAGTGGTGTTTTTAATATCAGGGTTGCTGGTTTAACTCCTGACATAGTGAGCAAACTTATACCTTTTTTCTGTAGTGACTGTGGGGAGGAGTACTCGGACAGCCTCAACAGTGTGCCATCATGCCCCAAACTGTGCAGACGACACTCGATGAGAAAGGTAGGTTTATGATTCTTTTGTGATTCTGGATTAAAAAAGGCTATTGTTGTGGCAGCACCCTGGCAGACTTCTAAATTTTTCACAATAGTTAGCTAAATCTGAGTGCACTTGTAGTAATTTTGTTTATGCAGCCAGTGTTAGAGCAATAGCAAGAAAAAAATGCAGACTTACCAGTGTCATCATACGGCTGGTACAAAAGCTATATTACTTTGGTAAATTGTTAAGAGTGTACACACTGTTCTTGATCCATAATTTATCACAAATTATTGTTTTTTGTGTACTTTCCTGTATATTCTGCCTCACTTCCCCCTCACTATTTATATATGTAAGAAAGAACCTTTAGATTTCCTTGAACAAAAAATTACAGCATGTACAGTTTGAAGCAAAAATAATCTGATGAACAAATAAAACTATTCTAAAAGAAGTCATCCCACCTATTAAATGTCAAGACTTGATTCTATTCAAAATACTTCTGAACAGTGGGTCAGACAATGTGTATGTATGTATTTGAAGCTTTTAAGAACACTGCAACTTCAAAATGAGTATTTTATATTTATGAGCTGCTGCTACTGAAAAGTAAAGTTTAGTAAATAAAAAGTCATCAGACATACATTTTTTTTAGAATCAGGTAATAAATAAAAAAATCTGTGAAAAAAGAGTTCCTGTAACTGTCTTTTTAATGATTTTGAACATTCCATTTTTTAAGTGGCTCTTTCCACCAAGTCTCTGCTTGTCAGTGCTGCTTCTTCTTCCTCCAATCTCCACACCACGAAATCGATAGGCCTGGGCCCTTGCTCTTGTCCACATCAAACCACTTCACAGCAGGACATGGCAGCTTCAAACCCCAGAGAAATGTCCGTCAAGAAGAGAGATGAAGAGAAGTATAGGGGGACCTTTAGAGATACTATGTCTTCCTCTCTTCCTCCCTCTTTCTTTTCCTAAGTAGGTGGAGAGGAAAAGAGGCTTGTTGTTGAACATGTAGCCAGGGAGCTGTCAGGACCTATACTCTCAGATCCCGTTTAGTTTCCCCGCTCCAGATCCGCTAAATGTACCCATCAGCTCCTCCCGGGCTCATCGCCATGACAGCCCTGGCCCCTCATGACGTGCTATGTCACGAACCAAACGGTTCTTCTCCCCTTTCCTCCCTGCAAGGCACCGTGTGATCAAACCTGGCACTGATCAAATCCTACCTGACCCCATATACAAAGGAAACAGGCAGGGAAGAGGGAGGGTTGAAATCTTTGATGTCGCTACAAACGAGGGTGCGGCTGGGAGCTGTCACACACGTACACACACACACAAACACACACACACACACACACACACACACACACTCACACAGGCTTATGAGTGTAAATGACTCTACACACATGTCATACTGTAGGAGTAAATCAAGGCTTTGAGACTGTGATTGAATAAACGCGGCATTTGCAAGCATCCGTCAGTAGTAATATCCATGCTGAGCTGTGTTCAAGTTGAAGTCAGCTGAACACGCTCAGGTGAATTATTAAAGCACAGGGTGATTTGTCTTGTCGCATTAAACTGAGCAAAGCTTGTGATCATGGTGTCATCATGAGCTGCGTACCGGGGAGCACTACATGTCAACCAGTTGTGTTACGTTTAACAGCTGCTTTTCATCTCAGACTCGTCTGTTCTTTCAGTCCTACAGGTGTTCACTGATCTCGAATGCAGAAGCAGCAGCAGCAGCAGGATCTAACCGAAAACAAACTGATGTTCCTACTCAAGGTAGTATAAGTCTTGGCTTACACTCAAGCAGAACTACATAACTCTAATCAACCATTAACTTGAGCAGGAAGAACACTGAATGTATGTACACTCTGTTGATCAGAAACAAGTTTATGAGAAGTTAACAAGCTTCTCTTTTTGTTCGTTTCCAAACTTGATACTCCTTAATCAGTTATAAATAAATCATTCAAGTTGTTAAATATATCCCAGTTTTCCCTCAAAGGCTCTTTCACATACACCTGTTAACTCCCAGCACTAGCTTCCGCTTAGGGATTTGTTCTGTTCACTTGTCAACACTGAGGTGCTTGCGTGTACTTCCTCCCGTTAGACGATGAACAGCATGAGCCCTGGGACCAAGGGACAAAGGGAGAGAAGAGGAGGTGGAGAAAAAAGAGGATGCTAATGAAGACCCAGCACTGCTCCTCCTCTTCCCTGCTGCAGCGCATAGAGTCCCTGCAGCGTCACGTTGACATACTGCGAAGTGCCAGGAAAGATGCTGTGCTCTCAGCCAGAGAACTGCGAAGGGCCAACGAGAAGATCACGGCGCAGCTCAACTCCCTCACAGAGAAACTGTGCAGTAGCAAGCAGCTCACACAGGTAACTTAAAGGGGAAAACAAGGGAGATCAGTAAAAACAGAAAAGCAAGTTGTAAATAGTTGGCAGGTTCCGTTTTTCTTGCTCTTTTCTTTCTTTTTGTGGTTCTTTTGTACTTTCCCTGGGGACAGAGTGAAAGTGCAGCTTGATCACATCTTTTACATGCTCAAGTGAGTTTGACAGGCCTGTGAGGTCAGCAAAATCACATTCTTTATCAGTTTCACTTCTTTGACTCTACTGGTGCTTTTCCCCCAATGTTTCAATAAGACAGTTCTCCACAACACAGGATAACAGAAATACACAAAGTGACTGTGATGACTGCAAACTTAGGTATTTAAAACCTTCCTGGGTGTCAGAAATGCAAAATTATAAGGAAAAATATAAGTGAAACACCTAATACATTTGGCAGTAATGGTGTCTTTCCTCTAGGGTCTCAATACATGAGATGCACATACATAGAAACAATAGTACACACACTGTGATACACACCATCAAGCAGCAACTTCTGGAGTGTTGGAGCTGGTGAGGACTCACTGGACAACTGATTAGGTGAATTTGTCTGTATATTTACAGTTTGGACAAGCACAGATGCAGTGTATTGGTTTGTGCTCAAGGGTCAGAGTGCAACCCTCTTTGTGTTGCTACCTAGGAAGTGGCCTTCCTGATCCGACCCAGGCAGCTGATTGCTGAGGCCCAACGAGACCTTAGACTCAGACACAGCAGTCAAGACACCATTGTATTCACACACACTCACACACACACACACACACACACACACACACACACACACACACACACACACACACACACACACACACACACAGTGGACAGGAGGGGAATTGTTGTCTTCCTGTTTGTTTCCTCTTTTCTCTTGCAGTATTAATGCCACTCTACCAGAGAAAGTTGGAGCCAGCTGGCTGGCCTGAGCCAGATCTTGTTGCCCTCTCTAGAAAGGGCAAGAGGTGATGGACTTTGGGCTTGTTCCAGCCAGTCCTGGCCAACTCTCCAACTAAAACTCTCTGCTTGTAATTGGCTTAGGACAGGCTCCACAGGGGCCATCATGTGAGAAGTAGCATGGCAGTTTCACAGAAACTTGTTTGTGTTGCCGTGCCTCCTTATCCTGTAGACACTGTCCTTCCCTTGTTGCCTCCTTTCTTGCATTCTTTATCAAATATTTCTATCTCACTATTTCTTGCCTTTTTTTGAATCACTTTTTGCTGTTTTGCATTTATTTGTATCTTTTTGAGACATTTTGTACTTTCTGCCTTTACTGCTGCTTCAGTGCTCCAGCCCAAGAAAAACATGTGTTGAACAGCCTGGTGACACTTTGATCACACAGTCCCCACAGATGACTTTATCAAAACAAAATGTAACAGCTTTCAGTGCAAAAAAAATTGTGAATTTTAACTGCCCCCCACCACACACACACACACACACACACACACACACACACACACACACACACACACACACACACAAAATCCATTCTTGTGAGTTATTTATTTAGAACAATTTCAGATGATTTTTTTTTCTGCACACTAGCATGAGTAATTTTTTCATCTGAAAAAAATACAAGCACTCCAAGAGTGTCAATTAATACCTCGAATTAAAAAATAATGATACATTATAGTTTAATTATTAGGAGTGAGACCAGAATTAAGAGCCAAAAACTTAAACTCTGTTGCTATTAATGGCAGTCATTTTTACACTTAGATGAGATCATTGCTGTTTTTGGTAATGTACAAAAGCAAAAAAATATATATATTAGACTTAAGTTGTAATACACCAGAATTATCCCCTTAAGGTGGCATAAGAAGCTTAAAAAAGCTCAGGTGACAGGTTGTGTCTACCTTTCTAATTCTACTGAGGTTAGCTCAAGATGAAATGTACTTGTCATGGGTTTAACCAAATACAGGATAATTTGGTTGCTTGGATAATCTTTCTTACTCGGTCATTACCTCACTGTTTACTGCACTTTGCAGTGAACAGTGACATCGTCTGAATTCTCAGAGCTTATCTGTGTTTTGTGTGCAGTGTCCTACCCCCTCTGACATGTTAGGGGCTGGGATTATCACAGGATTAAGGGGTGAACCAGACATGACTGAACTTAAAAGCTTCAGCTTGAGACATAAGACATTATTGTAATTTTAATGATATTAGAAATTTTATAAAAACTCTGGCTAGGAGGATTAAAAAATGTTTAGAGAACTTACACTGGCTGAGGTATTTACTGTGTATTTGTCTCCTGTTTCACAGCAACATATTTAGTGTTACTTTTGCAAGTTTACATGTCTATGTATTCATATGTGATCTTGGCAAGTGACTACTTGTGACTACTAGCTGCCTCAGTTTCCCTTTTTATCCTGCCAATGATTGGGTGTCACTTGAAGCAGCATCATTGAGATCACAGGGACAGAGAGAGCTGTCCTGTCTCCCAGTCTAATGGACCATCATTCCATGTTAGTGTGGTTTCCCACCAGTGCTGAAAATGGCCTTTGAAATCAAAGCCTGTCTTACAGGAAGTGTCATCAATGCCACATTTGTGCATCACTGCCACTGCAGCCACACCTCACTTTTACTCCCCACTCCTCCTTCACTCTCTGTCTATGTTTGCTTCTCTTTTCTTTCCCTTCCCGGGGAAATGACATGCATGCCTTCCACAGAGCAGAGGAAACCTAAAACAGGAGTGATTCTATTAAAAGGTGTCAGCCAGGAACCAGATATCAATAACCTCCATGTATGCAGAGCAGGGAGCAAACCCCTGGGAATCTACGGTTACGCTAGGGTGTGTGGCTGTGTCTCAGTGTGTGTTCCAGCATTTACCCTATGTGTGCAGCATACATCTTCATGTTTCATGTCTCCTATTTGTGCCATCAAACATGATGGAAATGATACCAGATCAGCTAATTATGGCAGTATTGACCCAAACATACAGCAATGTGTTTCTGCTATATATTCTCATTAAATAGCTTTTCTAGCTGCATTGCAAAAATGTGGTATGAAGTTTTTACCTCAGGTGGGTATGTTAAGATTTATTGATAACTCGTACATTACAGGATTTTCCAATATTCTTTGCCATGTTTAACCCACCACTCACCAAATACTGAATGCCCTTCAACCCTTAGTGTTCTCTGGTTCAACTGGATGGTTTTGTTATGCATGCCAGCCACATACACAAATAGGCCCTGTTGACCAGGTAACAGCATAATCTGTCATCTAATTAGCATAAAAAGAGCTTTATTGCTACTGAGATATTCAGATCCTCTACTTACACCGTTTTCACAAAATTTTATGTTTACTTTGTCTCTGTATTCATCTTATTAATTTGATTTCAGTTCAAAATGAATCGTTTAAACATCTTTAAGTTTAAAACACTTTTTTTGCCATGATTTTTAATACTTGCCACCCCATAACAAATATATAGGTAAAGGTGAGCATATAACCGTGGGCATAACTTCATGTCATGATATGTTCAGGCCCAGCCCACTAATTTGTCTGTGGATCTGTACATCTGCAGAAGCTGACCTCTGACCTGACTGGTATGGAGCAGCAGAAAAAGGTTTTGGAGATGGAGCTGGAGCAGTGGAGGCAAATCAAATTTCCCCAGCATCCTGCACCAGCACCAGTACCGGCAACGGCAGCAGCAAACACAGAATGCTCCTGCCAGGGCAGGTCCATGTCTGCCCAAGCTGATACAGCCTGCCAGACCCTGGGGGCTGAAATCAAACAGCTCCAATCCAAACTCAAGGTTGGTGGTTATAAGTTGCTCGTAGAACTCTTGGGTTAATGAATTGCCCTCATGCTTTGTCTTATCGTGCACGCTTTATTAGATTAAGCTTCTTAATGGGATGATGGTGTTCGACATCGTGTTCATTTACAATTTTGTGCACTATGAAGCTTCATTGGATTATACCACTAATAACAAGGGACAATTTGTCAGTACTGATGCCGTTAAGTTAAGGGGAAGAAGGGAAGCATTGAAGGTACAGTGTAGTTAACTGATAAAAGAATCTTAGTTTTAATTTACTGGTTTCTTTTGGCTACTTGTTATGCAGAATCAATTCTACAGTGTTTGAATACACAAGAATGTCTGACTGGTTGGTTCATAAAAAGATTTTTATGGTGTTTTATCAAACATCAATATTTCTAAGTCACTTTAACATTTCAGTGGTTTGAACAGCCAGTAGTCCTTGAGGATCAAGACACTCTGAAAAAAATTCTGTCAAGGTTTTACTTTCAAATCATGTAACATAAAAAAAACAAACTCTTGAGCCTTTCAATTTACACCCAACATCACCTGAAATTGCATGTGATTTCAACATGAATTAGCATTTCTTATCATTTGATCTTATTACAGAGTACCTGTCAGAAAGATGAGAAATGGGGAATAGCAGTCGAGACATGCCCTACATCATAAAGAATGAGGTGTGAGTGCTACCACAGTATTATCACCCTCACCCCAGTCAGCTCATCAGTGTCACCCAGCAGATTGCCGCTGTCATTGCACACAGACGAGGAAGTCATGTCAGTGACGGCAAAAGGGGGAAGCAAGGGGTGCACTGTGGGGGGTGTATGCACTGAGTTAGCACGTTGTCAAAAGCTTATTCTAAAACAGTTCCCACAAGGGACACCAGGCCCTTTAAACCAAAGTGAACATGCACATTCAAATATCCATCAGGCCTTTTTATCAGAGGTCAACTTGTCATCATGAACCATATGTCTTAATCTGTCATACTACAGGTAGAGAGAAGTACAGAAAAAAGAGAAAAAAATTGAAGTCAATTATATTCAAAAAATTGTTTGCAGCTGGATCATTTTCAACGAGGGCCCTATCCAAGTGTGTTCCATAATGTAGGCCTTGAAATTGTCATTCTTCTTAATTGCTCCCCTCATCCACTTTAAAAATTACTATTTTCCCCTTAACCTCTTTTAGCACCTTCCACCCTCCTGCTGTAACTATAATGAGGTGGCATGCTGTGCCTGACCTGTCATCAAACTGTCGTGAACACCCTCTTCACACACGCTAACACAAGCACATTAAAAAACACACGTACACTGTGCCCTCCCCCCAGAGTGCAAACGCGGAGGTCACAAGGCAGGTGGCAGCTAACAAAGCCCTGCGAGGCCAGCTCCAAGAGAAGGAGGACAGGCTCCGCCAGCTGCAGGACAAGTCAGTTACACACCATTCCTTTTCTTCATTAGTGTTGCTCTTTCTCTTTGTGCTTTTTTTTTTCACACTGCAGCTCATGCTTTTTACAAATTCTCGTCTCTCGTTTACTCTTTGTCTCTCTGTCTCCTCGTGTCTGTCAATGTGTTTGCACTTTCTCTGCTGCTCTCATCTGTAGTGTTTGATTCCACCATGTGGCAGTACTCTGTCTGCTGCACTATGTTCAGGCATTCCTCTCCTCTGTCTGAATCATTTGAGAAATTATGCATGTTCTCATGAGCGAGTGGATAAAAAAAAAGAACTACTGAAGGAATTAGTGTGTGCGTGCTCATATGTGCGTGTGGGTGTCTTGTGTGTCATGTATAGTGCTGTTGCTTATGTGGGTAGCTGGTGTGGGGTACTGATCAAAGCAGTCTATTGATTGGTTATACGCCGCAGGAGGGACCGTTTTGGCCCATGACACTAAAACCCACACAGCATCGCTCTGGCCTGTGGGCCATTAGCCCTAATGAGTTACAAAGTTCACCTACTGTAGCTCTCGCTGTATGTCAGAGTCAGAATGTATGGCTATAAACAATTCACTCAGGGAAACTGTCAAGATTTAAGCAGTGTTTTGAAAAGCATATATAATCATTCTACGTCAGGGTTCTATCTCCGAACTGAAGAAAAGGTACAAAGAACAACTTGGCTTTCCTTCCTCTTGCTCTGTCTGTCTTGTATTCTGTGTCCTCTGCCTGCCATCCTCAATAATCCATCCAGGGCCAGTGCGCAATCACAGTGTGTTCATGTTTGTGTGTGTGTGTGACAAAAGCACTGCGAATCACAGCAAGACAGAGCAAACATCCCTCAGCTGAGTATCCACGACAGCCTCAGCCTCTTGTCACACACTCATTCACTCAGATACGTAACTTGCCATTACTAGCTTTCCTCCCCGTTTGTCTCCATGGAGGGACCCCTTCTCAGAATGAAAGACATGTCTAGACGTCTCTGAAATATACATCTCAGCATACACACAGGGAGCAAGGCTGCTTCGCCTTAAAGAAGAGAAGGGGGAAAAAAAGAAATGAATTTCAAAGTACACCGGCATGTCCTCAGTCAATATCCGGCACTATGGCCCTGCCTTATTTATGAAGCTGCTTCTTTCATCTTTAGCCCTGTTGTCTATCAGCCACATGAAACGTCCACCCGCTCCTCATTCTTAACAACACACACAGAAACGTTCGCTCTCACTCTCTTCTGCGCACACATACTTTGGACTACTGACTGTTATCATTACAATACACGCATGTTTGAAGAACAATATTGCCAACAAGCGCAGAACAAAGGGAACAAACGTGTGAGTGATTGGGATCCAGTTCGAAGCTCTCTTTCTCTGTCTCTCCCCACTAACACTCATAAATAGAGATCACACGCTCCTGCAGCAGCTCCGTATATCCTTCATTCTTTTTTATCCTCTATTCTTTTTGGGGTGCAGAAGAGGAGAACATCTAAAATAAATGTTGTCTATCTAATTGCCATTAGCATTGGGGCAGAGGGAGTTACTGGGGCTCTTATTGCTGCTCCCCTTCTTTAAGTCAACACCAGCCAGTCATCTGAAAGGTTCAATATGGGTTTTCTCATTAATGGCCAAATCCATGGGGTAACCAGGCAGCACTACTTCTCCCCAAAGACCCCAGGCTAGACTCCTCTCTCATTTAATTTAATGTCACTCCAATAGGACAAGCTCACATTTATTTAGCCAGTCTGCCCTCAGGCTTCCATCCACCTAGGGAGACAGGGACATTTACTTACACGAAAGCATTTGCTCTGACGTTGCGTCATCTGTTTATTTAAAACACACAGTCAATGATGCGTGTGGGAGCTAAGAGATCCACTACATCTTTGAAATAAAAAAACGGCAAAAACCGTTTTAATTAACTCCATCTGTATGATCTTTATTCTATTTGTTCTAATTCCCCATGGGGTAGACAACCATGAACAACTCATATTTGCCTTTTTATGAAAACAGAATTAAACATACTAACATACTGAGCCTGTTTGAATCAGGACCTCTCTGAAATGTAGCTCTGCAGAGTGTTAGAATATCAATCATGTCAATACAACACACTCTCAAAATAAGAAGTGACACAACTTTGCAACAGTAAGGTCTTAATTTCTTAAAATGCAGTGACCTTAACTCTTTTTTAAGGGAGTACTATCAGTATAGTATGTATATTAGTATCTCATACAAACAAGCATGAATATGTTTCATTCATTACCAGTCATTCACAAGCTGAGTCCCCCTGCTGATATGTTTTACATGTGACGGGTGTAATGCTGCATGGAAAATAATAAAGATTTAAATATTGATTACAGTCTCTCAAGTAGTGTCACTGCTGATTCGAAATGCCGTTACTCAAAGAGGACTCCCCAGTCACACTTAGTGCAGCATTCCCCGCCAGAGCACTCGTTCTAATACATGCCAAATGGAATTATATATGCGTGCTTATTTCACACAGCCCCCCCCTTCCACTCACCCAAACAGCATGCCAGTGTATTTAGTTGTCATAATGAGCTGTCATGCCTGATGCACTGCATGGGGACACAGAGCCTGCCAGCTTTGTGTGTGTAAGTGTGCATGTCTCTCTGTATGTCTATATTTGTTTTCCTTGATTAGGCAAGTATGTGCCTTTAAATTAATGTGTGCATATGAAAGAATTGTGCATGCATACTTGTCTGTGAATGCTTTATGTGTACGCCTTGATGCATGGTTTCAGAGCGAGCCACGCAGAGAGAGACGTGAACATGAAGAAGCAGCTGCTGGAGGACTTGAAGACGAGACTGAAGTTCCTGCAGGAGATGGAGAAGAGTTACAAAGGGCAGGTGGAAGAACTGGAGAAGAAGGTAAACATAGTGCATTTTATTTTATTTGTTAATAAAAGGGACCGAAACTAAAATTGATGTGTTTTCGATCAGGGATGCATGGTGACGTAATGTTTGGTTGTAATGCTTCACAGCAAAACGATACTTGGTTAAAATCCCCAGTGGGCGGAAGTCTGCATGTTCTCCCTCTGCATGCATAGTTTCTCTCTGTGTGTTCTGGCTTCCTCCCACAGTCAAAAAAACATGCTCTTCAGGTTGGTGGGTCAGTCTAAATGGCCCATATGCATGAGGGTGCGTGAAAGTTTTTTTAATGCGTTTGCCTTGTGATAGGCTGGCGACCAGGGTTTCCAGGGTGTTCCCCAACTTATCCCCAGTGAAAGCTGAGATAGGTTAAAAATGCCCACAACCCCTAAATGGAGAAGCAGAAAAGATCATGGATGAATAAATATTTAAGTCTCTAAGTTAATTTAATCCAGTTAGAAGGAAATTCTGATAAAGTACACCTTCTTCTAAAATACAGTGTGCCTACCCTACTCCCTGCTTTATTCCTCGCCCTCCTTATTTTGCTTTGCTTCACATCACCACAGGTGAAGACTTTAACTGAAGAGGCGACCAACAGGAAAGCTCTTATTGAGTCTTTAAAGAGGAGACTTAATGTTGCAACCACAGAGAAAGGCCAGAATGAGGCCCAATGCTCTAAACTCAAGGAAGATCTGGAGAAAAAGGTAGGAGAGAGTTATACAACCACTTGTGTCACTTTGTCATAGGAAATGTTTTTGATCTTTTATGAACTTGTATTTCTTATGATGTCTTTCAAAGCAACACTTGGATACAATTTACAGTAAGGGCACATTAACTGCAGCTTAAAAAACACAGGCATAAGCACAAAACAACTAACACAGTGAGCACATTTAAACAGCAAAACACTAAAATTCGCTGCCAAAACAGAGATCATATAATGTGTTGGCAAATGTTATTTGAGGGTTTCCTTACAAGTATAATAATGTGATATTGTATAATAATATACAATAATGTGTTAAGCTCTCATAGGCATGGCCGTTTGCTAAGAAGGAGAGAAATCCAGTTTAGTTACAGACTTTTACGGTCATTGCTGTGGTCAATATCACTATTTCATCAGATAGCAGTTTCGTTGAAAGTTACTTTACTGCATAACCTTACACACGAGCTGAAAGATCGTCCTTTGACTTTAGTTTCGTGACGCCTTTTTTAAAACTTGTAATTACAGGAGATGGAAGAACCCTTTTTGACACAGATTTGAAAAAAAAGAAAAAAAAAGAATAGTTTTCCTTGTCTGTGTTTAGGCCATAACTTGTGATGAAATGCTTTCTTAAGAATTTTTGGTGCAGAGAAACTGCCACAATGTAAACTGCAGCCTTCATGTGGCTTGCATCCCATCCTTTTGCTCTGAGATTAGATATCACCACGAAGATCTAGAAATATTAAAAAAATTTCTACATTTGCCACAAGTGCCTCACAGACCTCTACATACCTACTTCTTTATGGAACATAACAAAATTGCTCACAGCTGACCAGTTCAGACTGCTGTTCTTTACAGGAGCAGCGGATACATGCCTTGCAGGCTCATGTGGGAGCCAGTGAGCGGGCTCTGGCTGCACTGGAACAGACAGCTACTGAGCAAATGGAGGGGTTGACCCAGCAGAGCTCCCATGCCTTGGACAAGCTTCAGAGACAGCTCGGCCAGGCCTACTCCCATTTGGAGCAGCTCCATTCTTTTATCAAGGTACTGCGCTAAAGGGGCAAGGGATCAAAAGCCACGTATTCAGAGTTCCTTGAGTCGAACAATCTAACCCATTTAAAACCAGTAAGGTGAAGTGGATCCACAAGTTTTTAGCCTCTGTGTAAAGATAACATGTGGGTGGACCACCTGAAGGGTAAGGTCTAGGGTTCTGATTCCTCATTAATTGGGCAAAAGTTGAAGGATGGGGACCTGACATGCTGACCTCTTCGAATGAACAACTTAATTGTGTGCAGCAGGGCTCACTACTCTACACAGCACCTATTTCACTGTCTTGACTGTCTTCTCCTGAAGTTGCCTTGGGGGGTTATGGAAATACTTAAAACCCCCACTGGACAAACTAAAGTCTTGGCATATTCTTTAGACAGTGCTAGGGTTGAATAAGAGTAGGTACTTTTATGTAAGGTAATGGTTTGTTGGGCTAGCACCTTATGCTTTGGAGTGAGATGAAGCTTCAGGCAAAGGGCTTCAAGTATTTTTAAGTTTTTTTGTGAGTGGAAATGAATCATTTGCTTCACAAGTTTCAGTCATAAAAGACACAAGCTGAACAATCCAGAGCAACTGGGGTTGAGTATGTTGAGTCTCAAGGACACTCCTGCCTGGAACAACCATCTTTGCGATTCCTGGACATTTTTCTTTTCCTCCTGATCTGAAGCCATTTGAGGAGAAGAACCAGCTTGATATAGCCATAGATACAGTCATTAAACCAGACTGTGGTGCTGTTGAAGGGACTTCAGTGCTTGGCTGCTAATTCACCTGTCAATGGACAACTCAGCCTTAGGAGGTAGAGGCTTTGATCAAAAGAGCTGCTCTTCTGATTATCAGGAGGAGATCCAGGAGGAGCCCAGAGTGGAACCACTGCTCCTTTCCATTGAAAGGAACCAGCTGAGAGGCTTCAGGCATCTCATCAGGATGTCAGCTTGATGCCTCCCTGTGGATGTTCTGTGGGAATGTCCAAGTGGGAGAAAAGCCAGACCCAGAGCTTACTTAAGGAGTTACACATTCCACCTGGCCTGGGCAAACCTTCAGATTCCCCAGGAATGGCTGGCAATCTCACCAGGGAAAGAGATGTCGGTACTGTGTTGCCTACCCTGCGGCAACAGCATCTGACTACCTTCAAAGTCATCAAGATTGTAGGATGGGAAGAGCTGGCCTTTGTGACACCATGCAATAAGACAATATTGTTATGGATAGTAAGAATTTGGTTACTGTGCTGAAATTTCTATCAGCCCAAATGGGGTTGTCTTTGTTTTAGCCTTGTCCATCACCTCAAGGAGTGTTTGTGTGTCTGTGTTGACTTGTGTGCCTGGCAGGGACTGATAAAGACTGTCCATCAAACATACCCAGCTGACACCTGTCTATCAAAGGAGCAAAGGCAGGGATAGAGTGTTGTGGCAGTGCATTAGCAAACACATAAATCAAGTGGCACAATTCAGACAGTATTCCAGGGTTTATGGTATCACTTCTTTCCTCACAGCCCAGAATTATCAGAAAAATTCCCAAATTATCCTTGTTCTTGGATAGTTCACTTACCACTGGGGGAAATGGCTTCAGGCTCATATTTTTTCATAAAACTAAACCTTTAGTGGTTTTTCATACATATGTATGTATGTATGAAAGTAGAATTGCGTGTAAGCAATCAACATGTTCCTCAAAAATAGAGGCTGCATTACATGTGGAAGTACACATTTATGGATGTGCATCGGAATACAGCTCACACTCGTATATCTCCTCTCCTCGATTCCCATAACCCGAGGCTGGTGGGGCCATTGTGTTGTTGTTGAGGATTCACATCATTGTTTGTCTCCCCCTGGCTCCTGTGATTCCCTATAAGAACACCAAGCCCTTTGATTGGACTGCCTGACGTCCGGAGGAGATTTACTCTTGTCATGTATTGATCAGGACCGGAGGGCTGTGCATGTGTGTGTATGGATGTGTCTGTGTGTCTTTATGAGCTTGTTTTTTTTTTTTTTTTTGGATTTTTCCTTTTTTTTTTGTTCTGTTGGTCTTTCTCTGCTGTGTGTTTGTGTGTGGGGAGATTTTTCTTTATTGTGTGCCAGCAAACCATTTGGCCCCTGCACATGCCCCGGGCTGGAAGAACTGCTGTTGAACTACTTAACAGTGGTCCTATATGTAGTGACTACTTTGCAACATGCACAAGCGTAAGGTTATATGGAATATTTTGAATAGTCATTTGAAAGGTTTTTGAACAAAAATGTGAAAGGTTTTTGTTAATATATACTTAACTTTCAAAAAGGAATACTAAAGCAGTTTTGTTACTCTGTCATGTGACAACGATGCCTGTACTTAACAATGTGTAAGGCAGGGATGCTGAGTACAGATTTTATGAGTAGATCTAAAAACAATGAATAAACTGCCTCTGGATGTGGTTTTTATACTTGACACTCAATATTTTATAGGTGATCAGGTTAGCTGTGGCCACACATGCTTTGTCTTTTTTTCAATACATTTGCTTTACAACGAGAACTTTTCAGGTGATTACGAAATTTTGTAAAGCAAAAGGAGAATATTAGTGGCAAATGTGTTTTGCAAGTTGCATTCACAGATTTAAAACCATGTTTACTTGATCAGCTAGTCTCTTCTGCCTTCTCTTCAAACCACAGAGGTCAGTGTCAGATTGAATGGGCCCCATGAAAAGTAAATAAATGAGACTTTTATAGGTCACTTTTATGGATACATTTTTTTAACCTGATCAATAAATTTAAAAAAAATTCCATTTATTGGGCCAGAAGCACATTTTGTTTAATAAATATTGTGTGACCTTAGTTTTAAGAGCAAAGTTACCTTTGATAGCAACACAGCATACACTTATACCTGTACTGGATTTGTTTGTTTAAAATAGCATCTTGTGTTGTAGAGAATACAAACCACAACCATTTTTTTTTTTTATCAAAAGCAAGGCCTTTTTTCTCCCCCAGCCCCTCTCTTTAACTTTCCGCCCAGAATGTCTTCATGTGTGTGAAGATGTTTAGAGGTAGCTAGTTATTAAAGAGGATATCTTTTTGTGCTCATTTGATCCCCATCTCTCTGCCCTAATCCGCGTCCTGTCTAAATTGCCCCTCTGACAATAGTGATTGTGGTACTAGCTGGGCTAAGAGCTCCTAACAAGCACACACAGACATATTCACATGCACGTGCGCACATACCCTCTATGTATGTATTGGAAAAGCTTGTGTGAATGCTTTCATATCCCCCTCTCACCCTTTGTCTCTCCCAGGGCTGGGAATTAGCGATAAATTCACCCCTTAATTTCTTCCTGGATTACTCCACATGCAGGGTTTAGGTCAATTGAATGTAACCCTTGACCAGTGACAGGGAATATCTATCAGGTTGTGAATGAAAGAATAGAATCTACAGCTGTTTGTTAGCAAACTCTATCCTCCTTAAATGGTAAACACCACTCTTAGATCACCAAAAATAATTGAGGTGGCCATCTCTCGTCAAGAAAGGGACAAGTTTTTCTCATCCTCTTCCATTGAGGCAATTAAGCTTACTGATAAATGCATGGATGAGTAGCTGCCTTAGATTGACTAGTTTTCAGATGTTTCAATGATTTGGACTTGCTGATTTGATTCAGATAATGTTTGAAATCTTTTTCCAATATGAAAAAATAAGACCGTTTTGACAGTGCATATTATTTAATCTCTCTTTTTTCTGCCCTCAGCTGGGGGAATAGGAGGACATTGAGGACAAAAAAGTAAAAACATTGGAGGCACCAGTTTGTCCAAAGAGAGTGCAAAATTGTTGCAAACCATAATGTCCAGCTCGAATCATTTCCTTCACTTTTTCTCTGCTTGTATTTCATGCTGATCATTACTGTTTTCATAAACATCAATTTTGAATTTCTTTAGCTTTTGTAGAGATTTATTTATACATTAAGATGTTTAACGCTGCAAATGAACAACACTGCCTGTATTACAGCTGCACGCCTCTAACCAGCCTCTTAGCACTCTCTTGTGAGATCAACCTCTGGCTCTGTAAAATGCAACTGGTACACCTGTGTAAAATTAAGAGAGAGGAGCAGAGATGTTTGTTGCTATTGTTCATATATGATTACCCTTGTTACTGTTATGCACTGGAGTGTTTTTCGTATGCTTGTACTTGTGTTTTGTGCATGTGTGTACACACTGTACTTCGTACTAGTTTGGTTATATTGCATACTTTCCAGGAGCATCATGTACTTTTCTTTTTTGTTGTTGTTTTTGTTTGTGTGTGCTACGTGATCTCCTGTCTCTAACTTTCTCTCATCTGACCATCTATTCCAAGGTCAGCTTTTCAGCAGGCTTACAAGGGAATGATACAGAAGATTATTGCCTCGATCAATAAGCTCAAAATGAAGCAAAGGGGAGTTTGCTTTATTGACTTTCCCGTGTACAGTGGCAGTTTTAACATTTAATTGTCTCTCTGTATTTAGAGCAAACTCCTATTTAGTGCTCGACAACTGTGCCATCCCAGGACTGCTCCGTCTCGCTTGCCATTCACTCAGGCACCATTTAAAACAGCCCCTCAATGCTTAATTATTAACAGTGTTATGCTGCCCTGTTGTACTGTGAGACATTCAGAAAGTAAATAAATAAATGAATGGCTGTATTTTCAGCAGCTCTCTGTCTTTCTCCCTCTGATGCATGATTCTCTGTCTGTGGAGATTTTAGCAAAACTTGGGGTGCGTTTGGTATCAAAGCTGTGTTCCCTCAGCTTTCAATCGACAGGGCAACAAACCCTCAGGTCCACATTCCTACAAGGGAGCTTGAGGCGAAACCGAAGAGAATCTGAGTGTGTCAAACTCAATATTCCTCCATAATGTACTAGGCCTCTCTGGCGCATGCTTGATCAATTTCATTTATTCATCTGCCAGGCAGAGCTATCCCTCTTGTTTTTCTGTATCCATTTCATCATCCTCTTTTTTTACTTCTTCTCCTCCTCCTCCAGGCCCTGGCCAGTGAAATACTTTTAGACGTTCAAGAGGTCAAGCAGCAGTTGATGAAGAGGAGGAGGTCGAGGCAGGCCAATGCTGTGGCAGCAAAGGGCGGCCTCTCAGCCAAGTCCATGATCAAAGCCAAGTCCATTGCTGCCTCCATCCTCAATATGTCAGAGAATGATCTTGCGGACATAATGGACACTGACCAGGTAAAGCCAAGGGACTGTGGGTCATTTCATAGAAAGGCTAACTTGATAATCTATATCAAGTCTAAATTATGCTCAGAGCGCTCAGCATACCTATGATTGATTTTCTGTACTGTAAAAGTTCAAAATAGTCTAAAGTTTTCGAGGCTTTTGCTCAGTGATTGCACCAGAAGACTGAGAGAAACATTATATCATCAATATCAATTTTATGCCTTGGGTATCTTCTTTGTCAATTGAGGCTAAATGAATGGCAAAAAACTACTGTAACTCCGGCCTATCCTCTGGGAACACAGATTGGAGATTGGAATTGGTGTAAAAAGAGTAGAATTGTCCGGGGAAAAAAACTCTGTTCATTTCACCAGCATCTTACATTTTCCAGCTTTGCAAGAAAACGCTGCGCTTGGCGGGACTTCCCTTATTGACAGGTGGATAGATTTGGGCAAGTGAGCAAAGTTAAAGTCACCTAGTTAAGGTGAACCACACACAAAGCCTGGTTACTTTCAAGTTCTGAAGCTGCAGTGAAATAGAGGAAGATGTGGCTTTGCGTTCAGAGCCAATGTTCTTGCACCTAAAAATGTCAAAATGCGTTGAGCTCCTGTCAGATTGTTACAAGATTAAATATGGCACAAGTTGAGTAACTACAACTTTACTTTCTGCCGAACCCACCTATTGAAAAGAAATCTTTCTATTGTCTCTTGTTCTTGAATTTTACACTCTTCTACAACTTGGTAGGTCTTTGGCTTCCATAGATCACTCAGCCTTGTCATCAATTAGCAACCCCATGTTACAATCAAGTTCCCATCTCTGGGGACTTCCTCCCATCCATCACAGGATGAGAAAGGGCTCACCAGGCACTTACTCACACTTGAAACCAATTTCAGCCCTTTGCAGCCAGACTCCACCCAGGAGATGACAGGGAACAGTTTCTCACTTGACAAAAAGTCCCCCTCATCAGGCCTGAAACCTCTGTTGGGAAAATTACTCTTCTCTCCTCACCACTTCTTTTTTTGTCTCTGTCGTTTTAATGGCAGTTAATGGCAGCCTACTCTTTGCTCTAATGCAGTGGTTGAGTTTTTCCTGATTTTTTAACTGAGCTTATGAGATTGCACACCTGCATCAGAAAATTGTGCATGTAATATCAGGGAATGAGAAAGTTCAAATGATTATTTTGATAAGTCTCATTATTTGTGGCTAAATGTTTAGAATAAGGAAAAGGGATCTAAAGGCAATCTGTAAATCAGTCACAAATCAGGTCATGGCTGTTGCCCAAGATGTGGAGCTCACAAAAATTAAATGTACAAGCTTTATATGATAGATGGGAATCATTATTTGAATATATGAGGGCTTCTGCTGAGGGTTACTTATTGACTTTTCAGATGTTTTAGTATATATGGCTGTAAAAAATTAAATTTGTCTTTCTGGTTTCACTTTTGTCCCTTTCTGTACAATTAATTTGGGGGAGGCAATTTTGAAATTTTGAAAAAAAGCAAACAACCCTATGTGAATAGATTGATACATTTTGCTCATTCAAATGTTTTTTTCTTACTTTTTGGACAAGATGACTTGTAAACAAAGAGGAAATTAATCCCATCAGGACATCCCAAGTCTTATGTGCCTGAAGTTAATGTTTGCCAGCTTGATGCTATAGTATTTAAACTAACCTTAAAACTGTACAAAGGCTGATTCTGACATTTGGTTGAAATGAATGAAACGACTCACTTTTAAATGTAGGAATTCCTTGAAATTCAAGCCTTTGAAAGACTCAGTTCGATTGCCTCTTCCTTGTTTTTAGACTTAAGAATGTGACACAAGGTTATGAGTATGTCCCAGCAGTTTTCAAATATCTGATACATAGCAAGTGTATTCATTTATTCACTTGGTTATGCGATACCAGTGTGCTGAATGAGAGCTTGGGGCTCAATGGGAATGCTTTTACTTCTCAGTTTTACTTTCAAATCAGAACTCTCTGTTGCCAACAAAGCTAGTTTTCTGAAGTTTGCCAGATTTCCTCTGTCAACAACTTTGCAGAAGTTTTTAACATTGTAAGGCACTGCGTTTTGGTTTAGAAATCAATGCCTTTTTTGAATTTCAGATCTATTGAAAACTTTAAATAAATCACTGCTGGCTTTGGTTTATATTTGGAGAGAATACTGGGAACAGATAACCTTCGATTAATTACAACAAAGTTTCCTTAAGTGCGAGTATTCTTCTTCCCAAAGCAATAGTCTTGGTTCGGTGATTTTCCCATGGCATAGCAGAGAGGTACATACAGTGAATCCAGAGAGTAATCACAACACTTCACCTTTTCCACATTATAAGTTACAGCTTCGATCTGAAATGTAATAAATTCATATTTTTCCCTCAAAATTCTACACACAACACCCCAAATGACAATGGGAAAAATGTTTTGGGATTTTTTTTCAGTTGCATTAAATATGAAAAATTAAGATATCAGGTATACACAAGTATTCACTGCTTTTGACACAAAGCTCAAAATTAAGCTCAGATGCATCTTGTTTTCACTGATCATCCTTGAGATGTTCCTACAGCTGAGAGTCCACTTGTGGTAAATTTAGGTGATTTGACACAATTAGGAAACGCGCACATCTGTGTATACAAGGTCCCACAGCTGACAGTGCATGTGAGAGCACAAACCAAACCCAAAGTCAAAGGAATTCTCTCCAGACTTTTGAGACAGGATTGTCAAGTTCAGGGAAGGGTGCAGAAACATTTCTGCTGCATCAGAGGTCCCAATGATTACAGTGGACTCCATCATTTGTGAAAGGAGGAAGTTCAGATTCACCAGAAGTCCTCCTGGAGCTGGACGCTGTCTGAACTGAGCGATCAGGGAGAAGGGCCTTAGTCAGGGAGGGGACCAAGAGCCAATTGGTCACTCTGTCAGATCTCCAGTGGTTCTCTGTGAAGGGAAGAAAACCTTCCAAAAGGACAAACACCTCTGTAACGGTACACCAATCAGGTCTGTGTTGCAGGGTCAACATTTCTTCCACTTTGAATGAGGCAATGACATAACAAAGTGTGGAAAAAGTAAAATGCTGTGAATAATTTTGGGATGCACTGTATTTTTACAAGCAGAATGATTGTGGCATAGCTGTTTGTGGGGCTGCTGTTGTAGTAGCGGACAGCTGTTTTACAGACATAGGAGATTCATAGATGAGGGGGAAAATATTTTTAAATTTACAGCTTGTTTATTAGTTTTCAAATCATTGAAAGGTACTCTTATCTACTTCTTTTCTCATCGAAACAGACTCAAAACCAAGGGGATATGTGGCCATAGATGCAAAGGCTGTTATTGTTCCTTTAACAAAGAGATACCACAAATGTATTATACTGCTTGTTGTTTTGCCCCTGTCCATTCCATAGTGCACAACAGAGAAGCAGAGAGGGCTGAGCAGCTCAAGGCTCCCCGGACAACTTGTTGTGGAGTTAATGATCCAGATGTAATAAGACTGTAATTGCCGGGCCAGTTTGTTTTGCACCTGATGTTTGATGGAGGGTCAGTGCTTTGTTATATATCCACTGAGGGTTTATAGGCACACTTCCTTCCACACACACACATTTTCACACAACCATGTCCACCCTGTTGGATGCTTTAGGGCAGTATTTACAAGAACACCCTCTTTTACTCTCTCTCTCTCTTTTGCTCTCACTTACCAAGTAACCCACTCCCCCCACCTCATCTCAGTCTCTTTCAGTAAAAGTTACACTGCTTTGAACTGAAATCATCTAAAACCTTATTTCTTCATACTTCTGAGCAAAATAATACATATTTTGCTGCGCTTGGAATAAAAAATTACAATTGTAGAGACTTATATGTTCGACGCCACACCAAGGCTGTGTCTGCTAAAGGTCACATAAAGTCATGGCCACTTTACTTTAAACTTCTGCCATTTCATAACCCAAATAGACCCCTCAAGATTTTTCCCTTCAGAACTACCAGTAAGTAATTAGACTTTTGGATTCAGCCATACACACAGACACACACATATGCTGCTCTGTGCCCATTTTAAGCTCTACAAGACCTGTCACATCATTTGGAGCAATAACACCCGGGGTTTAAAGTGAAGTGGTAGCACATTAGTGCTGAGGTGTCCATGGCCATGCTGTCGTTCTGCTCTCTGTTCATTAGCAGTAACAAGGCTCCTTTTTATACACAAGTAGCATGCAAACGTACTCTGGCATACCTTGCCACTGAGTCCCCAGAGAGCTTCTTCAAGGTCCTCCCTGCTCTGATGCTACAATTCTGCCCTCAAGCAGAAGACTCACAGAGGCAAATATTAAGATAAAGTCACAGATTCTCTCAAGAAACATCAAGTATCAAACAAATCTCTGTTCTGATTCACTTACAACCTTGACAGTTTTGTCTTTATATCTGAGGTATCCTTGATTTCTTTTTTTGTGTGATGAATTCTCCTTAAATATCTGCATTATTCTGTGAATATTTTAGTCTATTCTGTACTTAAGAAGCATTTCTTTCTTGTCGTGTTTGCAGGGGACAGAGGCCCAAGCAGAAAATTCAGGAAATCAGGAGTGGCTCGAACACCTTAACCACCTCCTCCAGCAGAAGGTCAGGTTCACATTTTGGGTATAAATGACCACACGGTATTTATTTCTGCACATACAGAAGGAAGTAAATTCATGTGTAAACTAAAACAAGCTGATAGAATATTTTTTTCGACCTAACAAAACTCATGTCGATTTTCAAAAAGCTGTTATTCAGAGTCTGAGATAATGGAAAGTTCCTCTTTTTAAAGTTTCTGAAAATAAAAGAGCTACATTAGAATTGCACATAGAGAACATTCTCTAAAGTAAGTAAAACTTAATTTTTTTCATTACCTGTAGATGTTACATGTTTTGATGCATGATTTTGATTACTTTCTCTAGTGTAAAAGATGTCTAATTAAAAAGGTCATTGATTATGTTTCGCACAAAAGTGCCTAAAAAATTGTTTTATCAGAGGTCTATCAAATCGTTTATTTGTTTATTGATTTTTATTTCTCATTTGATGAGAGGAACTTTATGCTAATGTCTCCTTTACCAGCTGCAAAAATATCAAAACTTCAAGAAATGTCAGACTTAAGGGTGAAAATATGTGTGACCTTGGTTCAATACTATTTTACAGTGTGGGTAAACATTTTTTTACATGAATTCACACTGCATGGTGCCATATACGTTTCCCTAACAGTGCAAGAAAAGAGACTCTGTCAGTCTTGATGTGATGTATAGGAAAAATGTGCTCTATATTTACCAAAATACAGTACATGAGGATGTATTTTAGTTCCCACTCCAATGTTCAGCTCCAGGCTAAAAAAAAAATGATGCAAAAGACAAAACAAAGAAAAGCCACTGCATCCTCACTGTATGAGTGTGTATGTGTGTGTTTGTACGTCTTTGTGTGCACAGCCACTCATCTGTGAGTGCTCTGCTGGAGCTTTTCTCGAGTGCTGTCAACGTCTGCTCGCTGTGATATGTGTATGATTGAGAGTGTCGAGTGTGTGTATGTGTGTCTTGTCTGTGTTCTTGTCAGCGGCTGCCGCAGGCACTCATGCGTCGCCTCCGCACCACGACACACACCAGACACTGTTCTCTTGTTCCCCAGATCTTCTTCTGACCTTTCCACCTTCCTCTCCCCCTCCCACACTCATCCGCTTACACATACACGCACACACACACACACACATAAACACACACACAAGACTCTACTGAATCCATGTTTTTCCCTTCTAGCTGGACAGCTCTCAGTCCCTGTTCTCTGTCTCTCTCTCTGCCATCCTCTACTGTCCTGCATTCCTCTCTCTCTCTCTCTCCCTCTCCCTCTCTCTCTCTCTCCCTCTCTCTCTCTCTCTCTCTCTCTCTCTCTCTCTCTCTCTCTCTCTCTCTCTCTCTCTCTCTCTCTCTCTCTCTCTCTCTCTCTCTCTCTCTCACCCTCTCTCTCTCTCTCTCTCTCTGGCTCAGACCCCGAGGCAGCTTGTTAGTGGGGAACTAAATATTGATTTGGCGGGCCTGTCGATGCCGGGAGAATGAGCTAGTGTCCACCAGAGACCTCGGCACCGGCAGCCTGCTATCGACGTTTTCCGTGGGCAGAACAGGGGGTGGTGGAAGAGGGAAAGGGGGGACTGGAGCTGGTGTGGAGAGGAGGAGGAGTAGAGCGGAGTATGACAAGGCTGAGACTTGCCCCTAGGTCCCTGTGGGGACCACTGGGACCACCATAGTCACCCCCCCCCCCCCCCCCCCCCCTCACTGCAATAGACTTTTTCTATCCCCTTTCAAGTCCATCTTGAGCTGTTTTTTATTTCACTTATTTCTTAATTCTTCCTTTTCTGCTTATCGCTTATATTTCTCTCCTCCACTTTTATTTATTGTCCTATCAAAGGGATACCAGAGTCTCTCACTTTCCCCTTCCAGCATGTATTGCTCCTTTTTTGTAGGGTAGGAATGACAACTTGTATGTAAAGAGACCAGGAAGAAGGTCTTTAAAGATAATCTTGCCCCCCGTCTCTGTTTGAGGTTCCTAAGACGCCTTTATGCTTGTACTCACTACACATGGTCTCTGATGCTCAAACGCGACAGCCTTAGCCAGGGAATACACTTCAAGATCCCTCAAACTGTACTCCCTTTGCTTCTCTTCTCTCTGTCATAGCTTATGAAAGACTCGCCGAGCAGAACATCTGTGAAGTGAAATGGCCTGGCCTGTCACCCTGCCTGTGACACTAATAACACACTCCCCTAATAGTGATATGATCTTACCCCTGAGCTGCACCGGTGCACACTTCTTCAAATAAAAAAGACAGAAATAGACTCAGTGAAAGGAAAGATGAAAGAAATATCTGTGTCCTTAACTGGCTGGCTGTCACTGAAAGAGGATGAGGATGTGTCCATCTGTGTGTGTGTGTGTGTGTGTGTGTGTGTATAAATGTGTGCATGTGCACTCTCACGACAGCCTCATCTTGTCACTGTCAGTGCCTAATGGAGCTGCCAGTGGGACAGCACTTTATTATCTCAGTGGCCCTGTCAATAGAAAACCCATCACTCACTCAGTGTGTGTTTGTGTGCAGATGTGAAGGGGCAGATGAGTGGTATGTATGTGTCCTTCTGTGTGTCTGCAGGCCATTGTTGGCACATCCCTGTCATGTGCTGCCACATGTCAACCTAACAAGAATGAGAGACATCCACACCACTTTGGCAAACAGCTTGTTGCAGAAACAGAGAATCGTGCCTGTGAACGTGTGGAGTTACTACTCCCGTCATCCAAAAGAAGTGGCATACATTTCTCTCTCCCCCTCACTGCTGCCCCACATGTCCACTCAAAACCAAATGAAACATTGCATTCATTTCCTCGTCTCTCACCTCCACTGGTGAGTTAATGAAATCAAACCCTACGCCTCTCGGTGGAGAGCCACCATGAACTGCGCTCCATGGCCAGAATCGGGGGACGGTGCTATCTAATAATCATGAGCAGGCCAGGGGGTGTTCTGTATGGCTCCACTGCAACCCGCCATGAATAAGGCCAGCAGAGAAGATGGAGTGTCCATGTGGGCCACGGGGTCCAGGCACCAGCCCGGGGAAGCATTGATTTAATTGCCTTTGGTTTATTTGTGGAGTCCTAATTATTGACTGGAGGTAGGATTTAATGGGCCAAGTCTTTATGAAGACAGGGAAATGACTGGCTTCTGCTGCTGGCCAATAATGAACAGGAGGAGCATGTGCATGCAAGCGTGTGCACATGCTTCCAAACGCACACATTCCCTCCAGATCATTTTTCAGACTCATTTTGTACACGCGCATGCCCATCTAAAGCCTCATGACAGCATAATAACATTTAAAAAGTCATTGACTCTGTTGATTTCTTTATGAGAGGACAGCGGTTTGGTTTACTGGTATGGGGTGGCGCAGAGGGCCTGCTAATATTTACCTCACAATCACACCCAAGGGAGACGTACAAGCATCACTTCTTATCAGCCTCCCAACTATAACAAGCAGGTGAACATTACATCAAGACAGTAGTGGAGACAGGCCTGAGCGATCTGGACTGGACTTGTTATAAAACATCAAAGGCATTTATGGATGGGCTAAAGGGCTGAAACAATTCCTGTAATTTTAAACCCTTAATGAACTTCAAGGGATGGCTGCCTTAACTCTGTGCTATGAAGGCAGATAGATTCATTTATCTAGAGCTAAATGACAGGGTTTATTCATGTCACCTCCTGTCAGAACTTCCCACCATATTGGCACTTCATATCATTAACCCTCACTGTTAAACATATCAAAGGCTCTGTGCCTCACAGTGGGAACACACTGAGAAACTTTTCTATTGTTGTCGACGCTGCTAGGGCAAGAGATAGAGCGTAGTGTTGTGTGGCTCATTATGCCTCTGTAATGACAAGGAACAGCTCGGAGTCCCGCACTTCTCTCTGAAGGAAAGTGACTCTAATTAAGCCTCATTTAATGATTGAGCTAATTAAATCAGCCACTCTTTTTCCATCTCAGTAAGTACGTTTGTATGTGTGTGGAGGGGACTCGAGCTGAGCCTTTGTACTGTAAATATGTCACTGAAACAGGAGGGGGGAATCCCAAGAGGAAGCTGCTGTTAGAGTTGTGGATGCCGGAGAATGCTGTAACTTTTTCAGTGGGTTCAACTTGCATTTCACATAAATAGAAACAGCCGATACAGCTTGTTTAGGCTGATCCTGGGCGATAACTAACCAGACCAAACGGGGTATATCATGCAGCATGACTCAGGGGATGAGTTCAGGTTAGTCAGAAGAATTATCTTGTTTTAAAGCTCAACCTTTGAGCCCTTTGATTTGGTCAAAGTTGACTTTCTCTATTGAAATTTGCATGGAAAGGAGATCAGTATTGCAAGTAGACATTTGACGAAATCACGGGATGAGTTGAATTTTGTCTGTATTACAATTTGTGGCAGGCAGGCCCGGCCACTTTTGTTGAACCACTTCTTAGTGCATTAATCCGTCCAATGAGCCATGCTGTTAATCACAGGTATGTTCCCGGTTGCAGGTTTCTACCCAAAGGTTGCATCTGTTTTGTATGGATATCACCTTTCTAAATTTAAACCCTGATTGTGCCTGAATCACCTCATTTCCACACCTAATGAGAAGGAACCTGAAACAAAGACCTGGTGCTTTCCTGTGTTTAATCTTGGGCGTATTTAGGTCAGATCCCTAACAAATGCATGTTGCGCACTGAAATTATGTTTCCAAACAACGTATCAAGAAAAGGAGAGATTTTTAATTACAGTATTTGTGGCCCCAAGTGTCCAATTCCCTTTCATATCAGTCTCTTGAGGCCTAAAGGGAAGAAAAGAGAAGGGATCTTTTCCGCTGCAGGGGTAGGTAATTATGAAAGAGAGGGAGAGAATAGGCTTTCGCTACTTTGGTTATTCTCTTACCTGAGCCTCGCTTTGCAAATGTGACATATTCATTATCGGAGATAATCAAATGCAAAATTTTGTAGTGTGGTACCTTTGTGCCTTGGCTCTTTTTTTTAATCTATTTATCATGTGTTGTTGTTATTCCCCTGTTTGATAAATTTGATTTTCAAACAAAAGCGAGAGGATCAAAGATCAAAGAGCTGTTCTTCCCCCCCTGTGATAAAACTACTGTAACTACTTCTCCCTCACCTTGAAATGTGGCCTACATTGGAGACGACTCGCCAGCCTGGGACAACATGAAAAGCACCGCTATGAAACACTCCTGTCATACCAATCAGATCTCTGGGTGTTTTTTCTCTTTATTTACCAACACCGTACATACTTGTGACTTATCAACTTTATTCTTTGCATTCCATTACAGTGTAGCATACATACATCTACATATGTTTTGATTTTTTATTGTGTTTAAAGACTCCTTTCAGTCTTACAAAGAACTTAAAAGGACTGTGAGGACTCTCTAAGTGATCTTGAAGAAATCTCATATCTAGATGTATGCCCGATTATAATCCTCAATATAAAAGGCTATCAGCGCTAAAATAGGTTATTTATAGAGATCTGTGTTTTTCCTCTGCTGAAAACAATTTCTGTGATTTCCTTAGTAGTGGACATTGGAGCTGTACTGTCTGACAGAAAAGGGGCAGGAGAGCAGAAGAAAGCTAGACAGGAGAGTGATAGAGCACAGGCTAAAGGCTAAAACATGGACAAGGCAAATTGATAAAATGTTCAATCCAACCCACATGCAGCAGTAATACTGCAGAGCTATGTTCAAATCTGAGCCTATCAATGAAATGAAGAGTGAGTGTTACATTTTTTCTGCTCAGTATGTTATCACCTGTAGGACATAACCAGGATTCACCAACGTTACACAATACTGATATGTCTCAGAGCACTGAACTGTGAGTAGCACGAAATAAAGCCGGCTACTAAACTATAATGCAAACTCACAAAGTTTGCTTGTTGTCACATTTCAAACAACAGCACTACATAACTGTTGATAAATACATCACCTTGTCACGTTGTATCTGGTAGAAAAAAGTCATCTTGAACAAAGAAAAGTTGTGTTAAAAAGAAGATCCGATTTACTTACATTTACACTTTCAACACAAATATGTCACAACAGTTTGCTGAAGTCCTCCAGTTGAAGGGAGTTGCTGAAATCCACTACATAGAGATTCCCCTCACAGTCACTTTGAGCAACTTTTTTCAGCCAAGCACCTAAATCTTGGTTTTATATGTAACTGCAGTTATCATAATGATGAGTATGAAAGAGACTGCTGGAATGAAAACACTTAATAATGTCTTGCTGACTGCATGCAGAAACTTGGACAATGTATCGGCAGATTCCCGCTTCCCTTCTCCTCACTCATTTAGATATCCAGCAGCCTGACACAATCTACAGTGCCTCACAAATTGGGCCCTTGGAAATAATTGTTCTGACCTGTTCCAAGGGAGAAGACAAAATAGCTAGGATGATTGATCTTTTAAGAAAAAAAGTTAGTGTATGTAATGCCACTACCAGACAATGGTCACTTGAGTGCTGCAACTTTGAGCTGCTCCTTGCCTTGAGGTGTGCCTCAGGCAATGGAATAGCAATGTCATTTAATTGGCTCATAAAAACACCTATTGCTTGCAGCCCCGGCCCCTTTCTTTCACACATGCACACACACTTGTCAGTGTCAGTGGCTTTACATGTCAGTTCACTTCTGAAACATGTTCATGAAATCATACCTAGACAAAAGGTTATTCTGCAGGGCCTGTTGAATAGTAATGGACGTGAGTTAGCATGGCTTAATGCTATAGTAGCCTTTTCAGTGTTGCCACAGGGGACAGGGGGCCTATTGTAAAAACAGTGGCTACCTTGCTCGGTGCTGGAGCTGGCTATCTGTGCCAAAGGGGACAGGGGGCCTGGCTAAATCAACTGTAGCATAACATTAGTGCAAGTTGGTAACACTGCCTTGAGCTGCACAGGGGATTCAGCAGAGCAGCTGCATCACAGCTTACCTCCAAACATCCTCCAGGGTATCAGTCCCCAGAAAATGTGGCAGTGAGATGAAAGGAAAAGATAGTCTGGCTTGACCTGTCTGTGGATCTGTGAGTAAGCAGCTGTGCCAGAATGCACTGATTTGAGTCATATGCCAAAGGGAAATAAAATAATGTGAAAACTGTTGGATCTACAGCAACACACAAGAATCATTTAACAAGCAAGGGACCAAACATTTTTTATCACTGTTGCTGGGCACATTTGCCAACTTTGGTGGATATTTGTAAGGTCTGAGTGATCTTTGAGTGTTTTGCTTGTTTTGTTATTTTTTTTGTCTTTCAAAAGTTTTTACATATCTTACTATTCCTGACAAAAACTATGTAAGAACAGAGCTGTCAGTCATCGTGTAACGTGAAGAAAACCCTGTTTTTAATGTTACATCACGAATGAAAAAGAAACTTTTCAGAAAAAAATAGGCTTTTACTCATTGTAGCCCGATATTATCTTCATTTCACCACAGTATATGTGTGAGAGACACATTTCTACAAGGTGTATTTAAAGTTTGTCCACAGCCCATTTAGAATAAATGGGGAAGACTAAGTTCTCGCCTTCACTGCAGCCAGTCACCAGTTTTTATGGCGACGTCACTTAGAGCTGAGCTGCATGACGTCCTTTTTTCTAATCTATAGTTCAAGGTGTTAAAATTGTTAAATTACACTCATATTAATACCGATCCCTTATATTAATGATGATGAAATGACTAAACATAACAGAGAGAGGGGTGATTTAAAGTTTTTTTGCCCAGCTTGAACTTCTGTTTTGAATATCATTCATGCAAGGTTTATCCACACAGTGTTTACCTGTTCGTGTTGTTTGCTCATATTCCCACATCAGCACTATTAATGATCCAGTCTCCCTCTTTGCTGTCCCATAGAGCCTTGTGTTGTGGCTGTGTCTCTATTTTAGTGGGTTTGTTTGCATAGTTAGTGGCTCTAAGTGTAATTAGCTGATTGGCAAACTGTGTGTGCCTGTGTGTAAGTGTGTGTGTGTGTGTGTGTGTGTGTGTGTGTGTGTGTGTGTGTGAGACAGAGTGAATCCTCCCGGGGGCACAGAGGCAGAGGGAGATGTCTCAGCAGTTACTTCTGTGGAGTGGTTCTCAGAGGAATAGCGTCGGGTGTTTGATGCATCCAGTGCTGCTGGAACTGACTTCACACTGCACAAATACTCAAGCAAACACACACGCGCACAGACACACACTTCCCGGCACATGGGGCCTGGTGTTCCCTGCTCCTGTTACCTCTAATGAAGAGGAGAGAGGTGTCAGGGAGCAGAGGGACTGAGGCTCTCACACTCCAGACGTATTGGAAATTGATTAGAGGATAGTTTCAAATCACATCACAGTCCTTTGCTGTGTCCTTAAAGCATGTCAGCTGCAAACCTAAACTCAATATGAGCTGAGAGCATGTGTTAATCGCATCAAAGCTACACGATACCTTCTATTCCCCGATGCAGATGTTACTCAGTAAAGTTTGTTTCAGCACTTTCGACTTGTGTCAGCAGGGTTCTCTGTATCTGGTTCAATAGCAAGCATTTTCAAATTCTCTTTTAAGAGATAAAAAAGATAAAGGTTTTATGATATTAAAGTCACTATTTTCAGCCCGGTCAGTCCACTCATCATCTCAGGCCATGTGACTCTGGGTATTGCTGAGGGAATTAATTTGTTTCCTCTGCCTGAGAAAGATGCTTTTAAAGGCTGCACATAACTTGAAGTGAATATTTATGGGTGATAGAGTTTGAATGCCTGCCTTTGATCAGGCGGCCTAATGACTATATAATCCTTGTGTCAATTGAGAGGGAAAACAAAATTAGACAGAACTCTGTAGAGAAGCCTGTCCACATCATAGTTTCACTTCTGTACCATTTTCACAACAACGTAGTATCCTTTATAATTCTGCAATATCTTACTTTCTTATCATAAATACAGTCCCATAAAAAGTGTCCCCAGGATACCAAGTGATGTACACATGCCTCAGGGTTTGTCTGCTAAAGAGTGATCAATTTAGGCCTCTGGGGAAAGAAGTGTGTGTTTGGTGCACACCTATACCAAAACAAGGCATAGATGTCTGTATATACTATACTAAAAACATAACTCAGAATATACACAAAATAACACACAAAATACAAGTACTATCGATGATAATACAATGAGAATATATACAAGGTGCACTTTAATGCTAAAAAATGTATATAAAAAACTTAGAACAGTGCATTATGAAGGTTTTTGGATAATTTTTCAGCTTCACATTTCATGAAGATACACATCTCATCTCTTGCTTCATTTTAAAGGAACAGCTTACATAAACATTTACAAATCTATTTCTTTCAGACAAGCTTTACAGGAGACTGCCCTAAAACAGTTTGTGCATAGCTGTACTCTTCAAGAGAAAAGAGAAACTTTGGGGGGGAAGTAAAATGTGTCAAAAAGCATTTCAACTACTGCTGCGAAGCCTCTTTTCTGATTTTTTTTGTCCGAGTGCTCAACATAGATGGTCCCTCAAAAGCTTCACAAGTCTTCAGGCGCTATCTGAGGTTCTTTTGTTCCAGCAAACAGGCTTGCTGAAAAGCTGCGAGGTGTCAGAAATCAGATTTTTTTTAACAGTTGTGCATGTGTGTTTTCCTCATTTGCTTTTTTTTTTTTTCTCTAACTCCTTTCTATCACCGCCCCCTCACCCTTTTTCTATCTCTCCCCTCCCCTGCAGATCCCCTCTGCCGGCCAGCTAATGGAGGCTGTGCGCGTGAAGATGAAGGAGAGGAAAGTGCTGACAGAAGAGCTGGCCATGCTCACAACACCAGTCAGCGAAAAAGCCTGACTCCCTGGGCTGAGGCTGGGAAAACTGTCATCCCACCCCCCCACCCCCCCGGTTCCCGCTTGGTGGGAGCCGGGCTGAGCCAAGCTGAGCCGGGGCAGCAGAACCAATATTTGTGAGAAAAGCACTGTCGACTCACTCTGGGCCACTGGCTCGACACAGCAGCCCTACTTTTGTAAATGAGCCCTCGACATCTGTGTTAGCGCTCAGTGCACTTTGTCTATCAGACAGGGCCCTTTAGAGCTGAGCTAATTTACAGTGCAGCCACTCCACCCCAGTCTCCACGCAGACCTGCGGTGATAAGGCAAATGCTTACACTAATGTTTAAGTTCGACTTTTTTTTTTACCTCACTTTCACCTCTTCCTCTAAAATTGTTTGGCACCTTGAGGCGCAGGGACTTGACCTGGCAATGCCAAGTCAACACTTTGAGAACGTGAAAAGTGCAGCACAGAGCAGAATATTTACAATGAGAATGTTGATTCATTCTGTTACTTATCCGTCCAATGATTTAAGGCTGATGAATTGATTTATCAAATGTGTAAAGTATTTATGACTTAGGACATTTTCTCACTTAGCCTTTTTAAGTGTTTGCGCAAGGTATTAAATACTTTCATTTGTAATTATGAAAATGCATTTGTTTACTCCTTGTAAAACTATTTTGAATTCCAAATAAAAAAACTGTTAAACTTATTTTTGTCCATTAATTTTCATTGGTGAGTTACCTGGGGGCTTCTTTTGTCTGATGCAGCAGTTCAAAGGAGTGTCAGTCAGTGTGTGATGGTGACTGAGGATGCTTTGGTGGACAGCAGGATTCACAAACCTCTCTTGTGATTGACAGCTGACTGTTGGCATGGTTCCTGTCTGTAACAAGTGACCCCTGCTGTTGACATCATTAACAAGGGTCCACGTGGGCACACAGCACAGCAGAGCACAGCACAGGCCTGTATTATAGGAGTGGCTCCATCCTTGACATATCTACCTCCACCTCCTTTTATCTGTGCTCCTTTTTCCTTCCTCTCTTATTATGTATTTTGAATATTAATCCATGATACTGGTCTCCCCTGTCCTTGAATTGGCATCTTACACAAGAGACCACACACTCCTCCCTTCGAGTTATCCTTTTTTTTATTAAAATACTTTCTTTGCCTCTGCTAGCGTTTGTTTTCCTCCTCACCACTATCTGCCTTTCTTTTTGTTATGTATAATTAACAATGGTGTGAAGAACCCGCCGTTCAGGAATTAAAAAGAAATAATTCCACTTTTTAATCCCCCCTCCCTCCTCAAGTTTATGCAAATGATGTCGTTTTCCTTTATCTTTTTATAATAAAGGATTAGACCAGGACTGTCTCTAGCTGCAACTGGGGGACCAATTTAGCAGGGATCCAGGAGAGACAAACCCTTGTGGTTAATTACCATTCATTAACATAGTTTGCATCTTTTCTTCTTCTCCAATACCCAGGAGCCAGCTATTGTCAATATTTGTCCCATATAAATTCTGCACTTTTTTCACAGTCACTGTCCTCTAGCGTAATGCAGCTAATGACAAACATTAATAACTCAGAGAAATCCGGTGGCGCAGTGGGAATACAAGAGCAAAGCATCAGTGCCACGCAAATTATCTCCGACCCCCACCCCTCCAACTCTCCGTCTGCCTGGGCCTGAGTCTGTTTCTCTCTCCTCCTTTTAGCCTGTAATGCATAGTCAACATGTTTGCTCACTGAGCCCCGGCCTGGGCTGACACACTGCTATTTTTGTGACATATTCAAATGTGAGCCCCCCCCCTCTTAGCAGGTGCTCCCTGGGGTCTAATTAACCTGGCCTTGCCTCTGACGCTCCCTGAGTGAAGATGTTAGAACGATCTTGAGAACACCCTTCAAATGTGCCCCTCACCACCCAGTGCTCACCCTTCTGTCTTTCACCAGGCTCTGATCTGATCCATCTCTTTATTTTCTGTGTAGGAATGGCATTACTTCCCCTCCTTTTCTTTCACTTCCTCCTTGTCTTTTCGTGTATAGCTCTCATTAAGAGCGTCTTCCTGTGGGGATTACTTTGATCAGTTCCAAATGCAAAGTTTTTCTCCCCTTTCTCTTTTATTTGTTCCAAAACAATCAACTCTGACATTTTCTTGTCTTTATCTCTTTCATCCTTTGCTTAAACTTTTTTTTAAAACTCCTGTGCATTTTTTCCTGTTTCTTTTTTTTCCAGAAGGAGGTTGTTCCTGCAGGGGGGAGAGAAGGTCACGGTCACGGGTTGACTTTGGGGTTGATCGATGATTTGTGTATGTGTTTTCCTCTCGTTTGTGTGTGTGTGTTCCAGGGCTTCTCCGTTGTGCTTTAACTTCCCTTGGTGTGGTGTGGGTGCATGCCACTTGGGTGGGAAGGCGGATAGCTCTACAAAGAACAGTCAGAGCACAAACGGAGAGTTTCTGCAGCCTACATCTGATGCACAATTAGTCCTTGCAGATCTCGTCAACCAGATGTGGTGTGAAGAGAAAGCAGCCTCTGGTGGTTTCTTTTACTTCACTGACACAGTTTCACACCCTCTGCTATTGCTGCCAATACATCAGTCTGCTTTGATATCACACACACAGGCACTTGGCACTGTCTTAAATAACAAGGCACTTGTGACATTCAGCCAAATGTGTTTTTGACAAATGTATAATCCAGTATGTTTACAGATTTCATTGTCTACTCTTTGTGTTGCTTCCACAGGGAGATGCTTCAGAAACAAAAGTTAGATGTTGTTTTTATATGACAGAAATCCATCCTTGCCTTTGTGTTGACTTTTGATTATGATGGGAAATTGAAACCAAAAACTTAATGATATATTTTGAAAATGTTCAAATCTCAGAGGTGAATCTTCACTGCACCCATGTATAATTTTCTTTTTCATTCCATCAGATGGCACCTTTAAAAAAAAGGAATCACACTCGCACATATGCTATGTATACAACCTCATTGATCTTCACTTGAACAAGTCCCTTATCCTCCTTTCCAGTGCTCCAGACATGAAACAGGAGCAGATTATGGGTGGATGCAGCCGCCGTGGGAAGCTGGGGAGCAGATAAAAAGGCCAGCCACTCGGGGGACTAAAGCTATGTTTTGATGCTGTGTGATAAGGCAGAGGCACAGAGGGAGAGGATGGGGAAGTAACAGGAGCTATATATTTATATACATATAAATCCTCTGGCTTCTCTTTTTGGGTTTCTCTCCGGTCCTTCTCACCTCTTTGTCTTGTCTTATTCCTGCACTTTTCTTGTTCTTTGACACTCACACTTTCTCTGTCCCCATGGACTGTCCTAAGCCTTGCTCATGGCGGTTGTCTCTCTAAAGCCATGGCCTGGACTCTTGGTCAGAAAAAAAAGAGAGAATGAGAGAGAGGGGTTGATCTGGTCTCAAATCCACTGTCTCTTTCAGCAAAGGAGGGAAACTAACTGTCCTCAACATCACCTCTGAGAGAAGTGACTTTGAGTAGGGCTACCTGAATCCACTGGTGTCCTGACTAATCTGGGCTGTAGTCTCAAATGATATTGAAAATGTAACTCCTAAAATCAGAGCTCAGTCAAACTGTCAGTCTTGTGTGCTCTACATTGAATTATTGTCAGGGAGCTTATGCGCTCAGGTAGTGTTGTCATACTCAAGACCATTCTTGGTCTCCAGACTCGTCTTGAGTGCTACATTTTAAAGGTCTCTGTATGTCTTGGACTTGAGAGTATTGTTACTTAGGGTGACAAAATGTTCTCTTTTGCCTGGACAAGTCCTTCTTTTTGGCTGTAAAGTTATGCCCCAAAATGTTCAGGTTTTTCTCAGCTTGTTCTACACGCTATTGATATTTATAATAAGTTTCTGCGTTCAGTGACTTGCATTATTCTGATGTACCAACCCCAAAGTCAAAATTATGAGACAAAAAATTCTTGTCTTGGTCTCAGATAGTGTCATCTTAAGCACAACACTACTCTCAGATATTCCAAACTTGAAAGCGTTGACCATACATGTCTGACACACTGTCCAGCACTTAGACACAAAGCTGAACAGCTGAAACACTAGCAGTCATTATTAAATCCTGCTGTTTCAAAAAGGCAGCTATCTTTTGTTTTCTTCCCTGGCATATATAATAACACTTTTGTCTTTGGTGTATAGCTTCTCAAAGCACCTCTCCACCTTGACTAACTTTTCCAAGCGCTCATTAGCGGACTGGCTGAAGTTTGGAGGGTATGAGGCAGGCTGGCAGATTACCCCCTGTAAAGTAGCACACCTCAGGTAATCACACTAATGAATTCAAGCATCCCCCATATTCCTTTCTCCTTTTCCCTTCCCTTACTTTCTCCCTTTCTTCCACAGTGGCGGGCCTGAGCAAGAAGTGCCAAACAACAAAGAAGTGTTTGTTTGAATAACATTAGCCCTGCACGCTCACACACAGTGGCGGGGGCCTGACTGGAGGCTTCCCATGAACACAGGTGGAGCAGGGCGAGCATCACTGGGACCAATTAGAGCAGAGCTCAGGTACATTAGCATCTTTGAGTGGGGCAGCCTGGCGTGGGGATTGGTGGGCCGCACCGAAACACACAAACACATGACCACGGCCTGGTGTGTGTTGGTTGTTTGTCTCCGGTGACAAAACTGGCATATGTGTGACAAATGACCCCCAGCCTGCTGCCGCTACTGCTCATCCTGGTGTTTCCATCTCCATGATACCAATTCCTTCACATTTTAATTATGGTATTCCTTAGATCCATGTCAATCAAATATTCATAATCCCACATTGACAAGCCCATTCATTACTCAAAGAGTCATTTTATCTAAAAATGTATTGCTATCTCAATGGTGATTTGAATATGATGCAATCTTGGTTTTTTTTCAGACTTCTCTAGATTTTTACAGAAAAGTTCCACCATGACATTAACGATATTATATTCCATGCTCTGTGGATGAGATGGAGTGGAGTACAATGGTACTTACAATGTAAATCTGGCTTTTCTTATTAAATATACTCAATTACTCAACTTTGATCAATCAGCCACATTTAGAGACACTGTCCATGTCATGTTCTGGTGATACCACAACTCAACAACCATTGCAGTGAGAAAAAAAGTGTAATTTTTTACAAGAACACATATAACTAAAATCTTATGGCTAACTTCAAACACTAAAAACATAATTTCTCATACAAAGACCAAGTTTAGTTTTTATACTCATTAGGTCTTATGCAGATTGCAAAGAGAAATATGCATATATATATATAAAAATAAGAGGTACACCAGACAAAAGCTTGGAAAATGGTTCTTTGACATAACCATGGTGTCCATTTTAAGGATGAGGTATACCACCTGTCCCATTAAAGCTTTCGAAATTTTTTTTTTTTTTTCCAAAATAACTTTTAAATTTTTGTCAAACCTGAAAACAAGAGGATTATGATGTAAGTCTGAGATTTAGATGTGAGTCTCAGACCTTCCACTTATTCCAACATTCAGCCATAAATGACACCAGTGGACACTGTGATAGAGTTAATAATAGCTTCATATTTCACTCCAGCTCAGCCTCCATCTTTCCGTACAGTACAGGTGAGATTCTTCATCTTGTGAGATAAATGGACACACACCTCAGCCACACGAACGCACACAGATCACTGAGCCGTGGGACCGAGCACTTCATCACAGCTGATCGTCAGGGCCAGTGGGCAGGAAAACTGAGCAAAGGACTGCACTCAGGTCACTGTCAGACACTTTGAGTTATTGCTTCTGTTGTCTCTGTGAAATCAATGAGAGCTGTGTATATGAAATATTATCATTTGGTCTTTAGGCCATTGGCATTAGATTTGAAAGTTCTGCATGTGTGCTGCATTCAATGTGGCTAAAAAGACCTGGTTGTGTTACTTCATGCTGAAACCCCAGTGTCAGACTGCAGGTGTTGTACCCTTTTAGATATGATGAGCACCATCATTGTTGCATCATTTTTCACCACTAGGTGGCAGCAAATTATTACAGATTGTAACTTTCTATGGCGTGTGTAGATAAGTGTACTTCAAGGTAACAGAAATAATAGATTCTCACACAGTTTTTTCAAATGTTTGCATGTCAACATCCTTTTTATGGTTATTTGTACCCCTTACCCCTGAAACCGGCATAATTGTTTTTTTTCCTACTTGCTTTTTCATAAGAAGTGTTTACATTTTCCTGACTGTCTTTTTAAAAGTCACCTTCTTTGACACGTACATTGCATACAAATCTAAGCAGGCGTTTGACATATTTTAAAAATTGTCTTTTTACACTCAATATACGCCACATTTGCCAAACCAGTCAAGAATTATGTTCTGTTTCAAGTTATTCAAAGACAGAAGTGATATATGAATTGCTTGTAATGAGGAAAAAAATGTGTCAATGAGATAAGAAAAAAAAGATTCTTGTATTATGACATTATTTTAGAGTTAGAAACATGACAAGCAAATTTTTCTTACTTCTTATGCTGATTTTTTTTACTCATTACAAGCAATTCAGACATCCATTTTCTTCCTTGATATGTTTAAATAAGACACGTTTTTTTGCAGTTTTTGGTTGTATCTGGCTCATAACAAGATTAAAATGATCATTTCTACTAAAAATAAGACTATAAACACTGGCTTCCACTTCAGTTCTTGCAGTGCACTGGCATTACACCAGTTGTAACAGCTCAGAGAAGACCATCCTCTCAACCTGCATGTATGTGTGTCACTTCTCCATTAGGTGGCGCTGCTGACATTACAAATGTCTGTGCTCACTTGTGACCTGCCAACTCTGCTGTGGTGAAATATGGTAATAACAGGACTGCTGCTTTATGAGACACTGAAAAATAACAGAGCAAAAGCAGACATGATTAAACGCAGCAATCAAACCATGATGATGACAGTGATGGAGTTTGCACTTGAGGAACAAATTAATTGTATAATGGTTTGATATATTTACACAAGGGATGTGTCGTGTGTATTTAACTGTCAATATTGAGTACACATGCACATCTTGTACTTTGTGGATTGATCGCACACAACTTGATGTCATGGCTATTTACACTGGGAGAGTTTACACACACACACACACACACACACACACACATACACATACACAAACGTCAGAGGCATGTTTGTCAGATCATGATGGCAAAACATGGAGCTCTACACTCAGACTGTGTTCTAGTGGTGACAATTACACCTCCCACACATGTTCACTTCACACTCTTCTTAATTTATAAGCATGCAAACACTTCATGTTTGCATTTTAACTACTACAGTGTAATTATTTCTGCAGATCCAAATAAATGAGTGATGTTAGAAGGCTCTTTTATTTTTTGCAAATACATTTCTAAAAATGCAGATAAAGGACAAACAATTCACTGTAAACATTAAGTAGTATCTACTGTGGATTTGTTGAATTTAGACACTTCACGACCGCAGATAAAGCTTTATTGGGTATTTGATAGCCTATTTGGTGGTCTTCTCTTCAAATCTTATTGCAGATCTGCTCTGGTGGCCATATGGGCTGCGTCTCTGAAAGTCTGCCTGAGTTGTCCAACCAGAGTCAGGCCTGCCATCTGTCGTCCAAGCGCAGCATGCTGAGCTGACTAATGTGTGCAGGTGACTTCTTAGCTGTAATTCAGAGCCATTACTCGCATTATTCCTGCAGATTCGCGCTGACTTTTTAATCGTATCAACCACAGGGAGCCTGAAGCTTTGTTGTAGAAAAAAGAGGACTGGAGGGGGGCCGACACATTTTAGGGCGAAATGTGCCAAAATTATAAGAAATTACGCATTTATTTTAGTCCATACACCATTTTGCTGCGCCAGAGAAGCGTTTTTGCCACTTACGCACACACCGACGTAGGATGTGACATAAGAAAATGACTTAAGTTGTCTTTTATAATCGAGGTATATCTGTTCCCTAAAATAACGTGGGAAGTCACAAACTCTAAATACTGGGAGGTTTTATTTCAAACTCACTGGGTCCACTGTTTCACTGTTTGGGGTTTAGCGTCTTGTTTGCGTCAGAGCTGGATGACCAGTTGACAATGTGATGGGAAGGAAAGCCCCTGAATTGGCTGTGAAAAGGATGTCTCCATGCAAAAAAACCTGAACGACAATAACCGAGATTCTACAGTAGTGTTATATCATTCTAAGGGTCATTGTAGCTTGTTGCAGCTTTACTCGGTTTTAATATCAAAACACTTTCCTCTCAACTTTTTAAAACTATTTTCATGTAAATTGAGCTTTTGGTTGTATCAACTACATTGTACAATACTTCTGATACTTTGCATATTTTGATAAACATTCATTTTTGAACCTCAGCTTTAGATCAAGTCATCAAATAAGAGTATGTCAGTGAGATCATAGTCTCTGCTGTGATTGGCGCTGTCCATGGTGCTGGATTGACTTTTGATATAGTATCCAAATCTGAATCTACACTGAAAAACTCTTTAGTGTAAAACTGCTGCCTCTCATTTACTGTAATCTTATAATGTCTTACTGGAAAAAACTGAATACAGTGAGTAACTGTCATTGAATTTACAGTATAATGCTGTTCCAATGCAAAAGATACCTTATTTTAATAGTAACAGTTTCACCATTACTCTGTGTAGATTTACATTATCTGCTTTTTGGAAATACAGTTACTTAATGCTGTCTAAATGTGTAGTAATTAATTGTAACATTAACAGCGACATTTATAGTAATTTGTGGGTAGTATTCAAGCCAATAGAGGACGTAGGGCTGCGTGTTGCACTGCAATGTACTGCACTTCTGTACACCACCAAACTGGCGTGTGTTTCAAAAACAACTGTCAGGTTACAATTCACAAAAGCATTCTGGGTATAAACTCTCATCACAACCTACCCCCTCCCAGCTGTTTAGCAAAGCTTCAGCTCACCAGCTTTACCCAGAATGCTTTTCTTAATTGCAAATTAACAATTTTTTGCAAGCGCCTGTGGGGAGTGAAGGTGGTGCAGCGGTAAACCCCTGACACTGATCCTCATCTAGAAACAGTAAATTGTTATAACCAGGGGCGAGGGTATTGGTGGGCCCAAGGGCTACAGGACTGCCCACCCTAAACTTTTTTTTTTTTTTTGTATGTGAAATTTGGTTCCTTCAAGTTTGTTATTATTAAATGCCCTGTTTTTTTTAAAGGAGTCCAGTTAGGAAATCTTTTTAGCCCACTAAAGAAAAATTCTGTTTTGAAACATTCACTCTCATTATTTTACAGGTGGGATTATAGCATGATTCTGGTGAAGACTTTGGATCATTTGTCTTTGATTGAACCGTGGTTAATGCTGCAGTTCTCACAGCCTATAACAAATGGAAAACTGTAGTTGTTAAGCCCAGTGATGCATTACAGGCCTTCTCTTTGGTCAGTGCCATGTAGAGATATTTGTCCAAGTCACAGAAATGTTATTAAAATGCAATCAGATAGGAAAGAAGCAAACAGTAACTGCTTTACAATAACAAATGGTCGGTTATTTTTATTAATCTAAATAGTCATTATTAACTCATGAAATGTCAGGCCCAGCCAAAACAAAATACTGGCTCTGTCCCTGATTGTAAGAAGGAGTTTTTGACCATTAAGACTTTAGGCTGGTGTCAAACTTCATCCATTGTTTATTGCAGTAAAAAACTGTTTTACCGATGGGGCTCTGCTGTAAATTTACATCAACGCTTTTCAGTGTATCTATTAGTTTATGTAGGAGCTTCCTGTTAGTCTTGCCTTTTCTTTCCTGTCTTGGCAAAGCAATGGGGTTTTTACAACTTTGTTTGAGATTATTTAAAACCAAAAGTCTGTGTCTCTGTTCGTCCTCACACTTCCTCTGCTCTATCCAACGAGCTTAGAGTCGAAAAAGCCTCAGTCTCATGCTCTGGTACAGGCTCTGGTCGTGGTGCGGCTGCTTTAAAAGGACCTGGCTCCTACGTCAGCACCGTTTTAGACGCGTGGCTCTGACATCCAATAGCCTGATCGCGGCTTTAGTAAGCCTTTTTCCTCTCAGGAGAGCCCTCTGCTAAAGACCAGCGTAGACAAGAGTTAGAGACGGCTGCACGACCATCAGCAGATACAACTAGAGCTGAGATTTCTCCTCCTGTCTCTCTCTCTCTCACATAATTCCAGCATCAGTTCATATCATCAGCTAGGAACCACCGTGTAGCAACCATGTCTGTAGCGGGGCTGAAGAAGCAATTCCACAAAGCCACTCAGGTAAGAGGAGACGACGACGTACAGAGAAAATACCAGCAGTGTTGTGTCACGTTGTTGGAGATTTGAGGTGGTGTTGGGAAAATACAGACTGTAGTTTTCTTGCACCTCTAAATCTCGCCCTTTCACTGCTGTCCTGGTGCTGAAATGTGCTCCACCGAGCCTGGCGCGCTGCAGCACTGCACCAGCCCATCTGTGGGAAACCTTGCAGCCTGGGTTGTACTTTAATGTGATTATTTGATGCATGACGGGGAGAAACATGATAATTATTCATGTCATGTGTCGGCTCGGCACGACGCGGCGCTCATAGTGATGATAGTGATGTCGGGGACGTCAGATCCTCTTGGTACCCTTCAGATGACATTCCGCGCAGGAAACCGCAGTTCACGACAACCACGCGCAGTAGTAATGCGCAGGTTGTTGTCCTGAAGGAAGGATAGGGCTCTAAAACAGTTTTTCTATCCGCCTGTAACAGAGGAACTCCGACGGGCGAGGTGTTATGCAATCGTTAAGTGCGCCTTGGCGGAAATCCGCTCCTGCCAGAAGAGGCACGCCATGACCTCCCCGCCCTCTAAACGCATTTATCGCCTATTGCGGGACACCAGTGATGAATTAAATCACGGATTCCCCACTTCTCTAATGCTGAATCATCTGTAGTTAAAAGATAAAGGCCCCACTCCAGCACCATTCGAGTTCAAGGTTACTCAAAGGCTTCCTCAAACCTCTCCCAGCCATCCTGAGATCTTTGTTATTTCACGCCCAGGGAGTCCAAGCTGGAGATTTTTTAACCATCACTCACTTTCCCAGGGTTAGCCTCGGGTCACAATATGTCTCAAATGGGATCTTGATGGACAGATCTGTTGCCTGAAGCAGTCTCACACTGACGCCAGGGCCTCAAGTGACTTTTATTTTTGGTGTTATCTGTGAGGGAGGTTGTCCGCTCCTTGGGGTGAGTCAGAGAGACACTGACAGGAAGCTCAAGGCCACAGCAGGACACCCCAAGCCTGGCTGAGTCACACACACTCCTCTCTCCATAGCCTACTTATTCTCAAGTTCACCCAAGTCTCTAAATGACCTGGGTTACAGCCCCCAGTTTGCATCATCCCTCATCTTTATTAACAGTTGAAACAGGAGGTCATGGCTTAATTGTCACTGATTACAATGTGTGGGTTAAAGGTTGAGTTCTGCAGATATACAGTGTCTCTAATTGCATGATGGACATGAGTTGTGAGGACAGGAGTTAATTTAAACAGCCATCAGCAAGGATTAGATACAGTGACACAAATGATGTTGTATTTTTAGTTCCTCTCCTCTATCTGAACTGACACCTCAAAGCCTTTTGTACATCATTACAGGATGCAGTTGAGTTTCTTTATGTTTTATTGGAAATAATTTGGAGCTTCATAGTGTTTGAAGATAAAACAAGAGGAAAGAATTATTACAAATGTGCCCGTTCAGCTGGTAACACACTCTTCAGTTTTAATCAGCAGCTCATCTGATCTCATTGGAAGGGGACAGCAGCACATTCAGGGCATGAGATGGCTGCACAGATTGTGTTAATTCTGTGTGATGAGTCTATTGTCACTGATTAGCAGATCCCATTCTCTCTCCGTAGATGGGAAATGCATCTGTGTGTGAGAGTGTTGTAATGCTGCCTCAGAGAATTTATATTTGTAAATGTGTGTACAGTTATGTTTCCAAGAATTTGTGATAAGAAGTGTGGTTGAGTGTAAAAATGTGTAATTATTATATCGGAATATGAAGTTTTTACGCATCCATGTCTTTATTATGTCATTCAGTCAGTTAGCTTGAGGCTCAGACTTAGTTGTCTCCTAGGTCTCCTGCCGTCTGTTCCTCTGCTTTACAACCTCCAAAGCACACACACACACACACACACACACAATGTCCTCTTCTCCAGACTCTCGGTGGCAGAAGGCTCCTTACAACCCCTCTGGTCCGATGCCATAGCCCTGTAATCCAGGCCCAGACCCACAGCAATCTGGCTGCTTAAGTACACATCCTCCAAGCAGACAGCAGCAGCAGCACCCCACAACCCAACATGTGAGGAGGGGGTCAGCAGGATAAAGAGAATAAACACTATCTGATAACAGTTTAGCAGAGCGTATTTAGATATTAGTTTCAATATTCATGAACATTTAACTTTAAGAACCACTTTTCCAGATTAGTTTCTAAGCTTGAGGTAAAACCAGGCTTTCACTTTAGGAATAGATCCTGATCCTCTCATGGAGCCAGGAAACTTCTTGTGTTAGCAACTTTCCTTCCATTGCTTGATCACAGTGATGTACTGTACACTAGAGCTGGGCAATTAATCACAATTAGATCCAATCGCAATACAGCCTGCTGCAATATTCTAATCACAGACCGTGCAATATTCCTGAAATGAGTCAGAATACCAGGTACAATTTTTTAAATCAGTTGATGTTTTGTGCTTTATACCAGTGTTACGCAACCCTGTCCAACCAAAGGAACAAATTGTTGAAAACTACATTTGCAAGAGCAACACTCTTAGTGGTGAAAAGGGGCCAAATGGCAAGAAGTAACCATAAAAATAAGTATAAGATGGCAAAAATGGTCAAGAAGCATGAAAACAGCCAGGAAGTTGAAGAATGGCCCAAAAGTGGCAAAAAAGAGCAAAATTATTAAAGTCGGTGGAAAGTAGTCACAAGGAGTAGGAAATGTTTGTTCAAAAAAACCCTGTAAAATGGAGAAACCAAAAATAATCGCACATTAAATCACATAAATTGCAAGATAGGGGAAAATATTTGCAGTTTGATTATTTTAGTAAATGGTTTAGTCCTATTGCACATGCACCTGTCACATGTTTACGTTCCCCGTGTGATACTGTGTATCATTGTGCTTTGAGGTTTGTCACTTAATGCAAAAATCTGATCCATCATTGTACTTTGTACAAAAAAGCTGAATGATCATCCCTTTCTGAAAGAAGATCCACCCATTGGTTGATTTTTATTCTTAAGGCTCTTCTTGGTTTGATTCCATCCTATCATGGTCTTGTCAGGAATCAAATTCCCTGCAAGCTGCATTGAAATTGTCAGACCTGATTCTTATTGACAGCATTGTTGAAATTCTTGGAGCTAATGAACTGAAAAGCTTTGGGCTTTGTCACTGTTTTAAATCAGATGGTACACCTTTTTAATCTCGCTGATATTCTTTATTCCTTATTTCTATTGTACGTATTGTTTGGTTGAGTTGTGTTTATGCACCGTGAAATTTTGCCGCCATTTGGCCAGGTCACTTTTGCAAAAGAGGTTTTCAATTTTAACAAGCTTTTACATGGTTAAATAAATATATAAGATATTCGATTTTTTGAAACAGTTTTATGTTTGAGACAAAATTGCTGAAGAACTTTCATGCTAATAGCTAGACAAGGAAATTAGAGTCACTTTCTTTTATTAGCTGTTAATATAAACTGCTGTATGTGGGCTTAATTAAGTGTAAAGATGGGAAACGGTCAACATAGCAGTATTGTGTAGATTTTATAGGGATTCTGTTACCTATGGACAGTGCCAGTATGAATACAGACTGAAAGTGGGGCCTCATGATCCAAGTTATCACAGTGAGCGTGCAGCACTAATGTTATTCATACTGAGCAGTACCAAAACAGTATGATACACATGGAGAACTAACCAGACAGTACAGTCAATTATGTCAATCCAACATACTAGAGGCTTGGGAATTCATTTCATATAATTTCAGAAGCTTTTCAGTTGCATGAAATTGCTTTATAACCCTGACAGCAATCAATAACTCAAATGGTCTGGCATAGAAAAAATAACGTATTGCAAAAAGCTTTTAGAAAATTGTGACAACTTTCCAATTGATTCGTCTGGTCCTGTTTGCCCATGTACCTATACCTGTGCCCTTGCTTTCACTCTGTTCAGACACTTAATGCACATAAGTGAAGTCTTCTGCGAGTTAAAGTAAGCAACCTTTGGCATAAGAGTGATAGAGGAAAGTAGTTCCAGGAGAGATGATGATAATGCACTCTGTTCGACTTGCCTTACAACAGCAATGAGGAGGCATTAGCAGGTCATGTGTTCTAGGTGGAGTGGTTTTGACTTTATAATGCTGGGATACTGTGATAAAATTAATTCAGAACTATTTCAAATCCTCAAGGCATACCAGTCCATTCTCACTCATCTCTTAACACACACACAGTGTCAAGCATCTTCAAGTATCTGGACAAGTGCTTTATAAGTTCCATCAATTATATTTCCATAAAGAAAATGGGCCGTAATAGCCAACTTGGTTAGTAAAAGTAGACTAGCAGATTGCACATCCTAAATGACTGCATTGCCTATGCAGCCCTGTGTGCAGCTAATTACTAATTAACTGTACATCTTTTTCTACAGTTACATGTACAGCATCTGCTTTTTCAAACAGAGAAACTCCTCATTCCTGTGCTCAGAGGCCAGCAGCATTTCCTCATTGCAGACTGTAATGCACTCTCATAGGGAAAAAACTCATAAAAGGCAGAAAGCCATGACGCTACTGGATTTTTATGGGATTCACACACACACACACACACACACACACACACACACACACACACACACACCCATAACCTCAGTTTCACCTTCCCACATACATCACAGGGTAATTTATCTCACACAACCACAATTACACTTTCTTTCTCTCTCTCTCTCTCTCTCTCTCTCTCTCTCTCTCTCTCTCTCTCTCTCTCTCTCTTTCACACTCACTCTTTCACCCAAGGACATCAGGGCTCAGGGTATTGCATAAATAACAGGGGTCTTTTAAATGCATGAAGGGTAAAAACCAGCCTGTCCAGTAGGACAGCATTATTCACTTTCAGACTGCATCCTCTTATAAAAGGAGCCTCGTGCATACACTTTATTAGAATGGGGATTAATTATTCTGGAGAGCTGTGTTTAAAGTTTAAAGATACTGTTAGAATTGGAATAATTGACATGTTTCTTTTAGTGTTATTCAAACCTAAGGAAAATCTTCCTGTGTGACATGTTTACAAAGGTTCATCACTCGAGATGTCAGAAGTCAGCTCCAGCTCACAGTCAAATGAGTCATGTACAGAGCAGATGCTACTTCTACGATGGCTGTGTTCCCGTAGAGAGTCATGTTTATGTGTGAGTCCTCAGCTTATGTGTGTGCACACTGGAGTGTGAACATGCTTATGTGATGTGGCTTTTTATTTGGAGGGAACTGTGCTATCTATTCGACTGGAAACAGAGTAAACTGCACAATGCATCTGCTATCACCAGATAGCCTTGCTTTTGATATTTGCGATCATGCCCCAGTGAAAATAACAGTGTTTATCTCAATGAAGGGAGTCTGTGCTGGAAGCAGGAAGACAAAAATAAGATCATTAAATAGAAACTGCAGGAGAGAGAGTGCAGAGGCAGAGGGGATGGCGGGAAAGCTTGAGACGTGCAACGGTGAAAGAGAGGGAGCAAAACAAGAAACGAAAAGTCTCTTGGGGTACTTGAGCTTGAAGCTTTTCCAGATGAAACGGTTTCTTTGCTTCTTTGCTTCTTTGCCAGTGTCAGAAAAGGAATAGCAAGTTTGCTCACGTGTTTAGCTGCTTACTATTTCACTGTGTAAAGGACAGTTAGGTGCTAAGATTTTTTCTTTTGTTTTTATCTGGTTATTCAGTGAAGTTTGTGGTTAAATAGAGTACTCAATATCCTATTGATCTTATCAGGCCCAAATGAATCCACTTTAAATTGACTCTCTTTTGATTTCTCTCACAAAATCGTGCATGTAAGGTAGTTCAAGAAAGCAGCTCAAACCTCACAGATTTCACCATCATTCACTCAGTCAGCTGACAAAGTTGTCCTGATTTTGAGGTTCTGTTTATGATATCATGTCCAGTGTTTCAACATTCAGCCCCACCATTTCCAAGATTCCACCTACAGAGATTTGAGATATAATTTCAGCAATGCTCAAATTTCTTCATGAATAAAAATAATCAGCAAGGAACTGTGGGGTTGTTGTGTAGATTAAAATTCAATGAAAATGAATATTTCCAAATGCAACAAATGTGACCTGTCTGACTGTTGCTATTTGAGACTCAGTATTGTTTATATATGTGATTACCATATAACTATATCCATGATGTCAGATCAATACCATATGAGCTTTATAAAATATTCAATACATCTATGAAAATGATGAAATATCAAGCATAATCATATTGTGAACCAAAGATGGTTAATTTGTCTGTTGTGAGAGCCATCTTTTTTCAATTTATGGAAAGAAAAGTATATAAATCTGCTCGCTGGATTTGGTCAGATGGTGAACTCAGGTAGTACCGTCACCTTTGTGTTAGAAGAGAATGATCTCCCGCTGTTTTAACATGCTGCTACTGTAGGGACACTTGACTCCTCTGAGGAACATCTGTACAAGCAGCACAAGGTGTTACATCATACATGTTCCATATAAAGATAGAAAACACCTGTACACGTGTCTATAGTAGGCACATGGGACTGTACATCAGCCAGTATCCACATGTGTCTGAGCATCTTAAGTGAAGTATTTTTTTCAAAAGGATAGCAGAGCAGTAATCCTTTCTTTTGCAGTCAGGGGTGGTTCTGCTGGAGGTTTCCCGGTGTGTGTGCTGAATACTAATATCAGTATTACACATGTCTTATCCTCATTGTGTGTGTAGCTGTAAGATTTGTCAACCAGAATCCATCTTCTCTGGCCTAAAGGAAAATATTTAAGTGTTAAGAACTGTTTTCTTAGCCCATTTAGATCTAATTCTTTGTGTGTGGATACAGTGCATTTTTCCCCACTAAAAGGGTATACACTGCATACATGTGCATGTGTGTGTACATATCTGTACATGTCCCCACGGCCAGCAGAGGGGTCCATGGATGTGGCTGACTCCTGCAGGGGCTTTAAGGCAGCAGATTGTGAGTGGGTGACTCATCCAGCCTGGATCCTTGCTGGGGCTACTGCAGTGCAGCGTAAAACAGATCCAGCTGGGAGATAACAGATGGGTCGGGAGGGACAAAGAGAGGGGAGCGAGCACAGTGAGATAAGAAAAGACAAGAAAGAGAGGAGAGGAGAGGAAAGTGATCAGCCTTGAGCAGGTAGGGATGGCAGAGAGATAAAGAGAGAATTCAGCTAAGAGATACTGACGGTGGGGAGGGACTCTGCCAAATCACAGGAGAGAGTGAGAACAGTCGACTCCTGGAGAAAATATGACCAACTTAAACTTAGCGAGATAGTCCAGTGTCAGCCTTTTCCTTGTGAAGTTTTCACTTTATTTGGATACTGTCTTATTAAATGTTTGTGCTGTATGTTTTATATCCTACTGCCCAGGGATCACAGATATAAATTAGCCTCATTGTTAACCCTGGCTTAGCAGACCTTTTACACATGGTCCTTGCAAAAAAAACCTATTTAACTAAATGTATTGTTTACATCTCGACCCTCACCCTCTGCTTCACTTCACTTTGTGTCATGAACAACACTTCTCTCTTTGAGTTAAAATCTGTCACGTCTGAGACTTTCCCATGAGACAGAGAAGTCAGTCGTCAATGTCATTTTTTTAATCAATCCCTTAAGACCATCACTACCCAGTGCGTCCAGTTTTGGCTCATTGTGGATCAGCATTGCAGCAAAAGTGATGCTGCACTGGATCCCATCCAGCTGTACCTGCACCATTAAGCCTCTCATCCTCTCATCTTTATTTATTTGACTTCCATTACACTGCTCATACTGTATTACTTTCCTTTTTGCTACTACTAGCCTGTGGCTCAAGAAAAGCAGAGTACTGCCTCCAGGAAATTTTTCTTTCAGTCATTCTGTGTTTGTGCCACACAAGAAGAAATCTCCTTTAGCCCTTTTTACAAGTGCAAACAGTATTTCTGTTAGGGTGTATTTGATCCCAGCTGGAGAACACAGCGTGGTGTTGTCACATGGGCTGACAAAGTTTAGTAGACATTTTGTGCCTCGAATCAATTCAGTCCTGCTTGACCAGGAAGCTTAGAAAGTTTGGTGCTGATAAGCTCATTTTAAGTTGTAGATTACAATCAGGTAGATGTCTAGCAATACAATTTTTCAAGATCACTTCCAAAGTCATCACAGTCCCTTGAATAAACTTGCATTCAAACAAGGTTAAATGTTCAAAGTTTTTATTTGAAATTTTGACACCAGTATTCTCACCTTTACTCCAAATATCATTACTGGCCTCCTTGGCTACGAATAATCAGTATGGGCCCTTAAAAATCCCTATTGGTCTATCTCTGGTGAGATGTTATGACAAATTAACACTTTTATAATTGAGGCAGTGTACAGTAAATGTAGAGTCTAGAATTAAAGCGTCATCCTCAGCATCCCCGCCTGTCCTTATTGATCCTGATTAACTTCATTGTCTCTTACTACACTTCAACTCTTTGCAGTGTCCACCTGACTTTTGTTAAACCTGTCAAAGCTAAGAAATGTTTCATGCCGGAGAAAAAGATTGCCTCTGTTTACTACTTTGCATCATAAATCTCAGCCAGATCACATTTGAAGGGAACCAGAGGGGAAAATAAATCATGACAGGTTTTAATCTCTGAAAATCTAAACAGATTCTACCAGTTTGCAAAAAGATTCAAAGAGAAAAGGTTAAACTCCAGCTGTGCCGAATGACCTGTCAGCTGCATGACTTTAGAGAAGGGAGCACATGCAGACACCGCAAGGCTGAAAACTGGACAGTGGAGCTGCCCTTGCTGTGACGTCAGTGTTGTACTGGAGCTTAATGACAGACAGACTCAGCCTGAAACCGTCCTATTCTTAGCTCAGCCTGTCGACACATTTTGAATAAGAGTGCTGGTGAGGTAAACTCATTAAACGTCCTCAGAAGAAATCTGAGATAAATTGTTTTAAATCTGTCAAAGAGGCAGATTTGGTGGAAAGAAACAGCAGCTGGAGAGTTTCTGTTTGTCTCTGTCAGCCTGGGGTTTCTCTCTCTCTCTCTCTTGGTTCTTCCTCTTCCTTAGTTCTCATCCTGCCTCTCTCTCAGCATCAGTATTCAGGCCATGCTTGATGTTTTATTCAGCACTGCTGTATTACATATTCTAGGCTGCAAACTCTGCAGCAGAGGCTGCTGATGGCTCAGGGCTAGAAGAGGGGAAATTCTCTGAAACTCTTATCAGATACACGATGAAGGTGTGTCCCTTTTCAAAAGAAAGAATGTGGCAAATTGGTAATTTTGCCTTTGAAGTTATATACCAATGATGTGACTTCTTTAAAGTTTGGTTATTTTACACTTCAATGTATAATAATTATGATCTGGTTATGTGATACTTCTATAGCCTATGTGTTACCATCCTTACAAAGATTATGTCCTGTCATGCCTGTCATTTTTCTATTATACATATCTGCAAACAGTGCAGAGGCGAAATTGAAGCACCTCCATCCTCACATTCTTTCAGGGACATCCAGGTCACATCATTGTTGGGGAAATCTATTACCCAGAAGACTGCAGTTCCTCCTCCTACAAGCCATTCACTGAACTGTTTTTGTTATATCTACTGACATGTTGAAAGTTTAATGAAGGACAGGACACGTGATTTTGAGGTGTGGCTTGGGAAGATAAAGACAGGTCTCTGTGGTGCTCCCACTGAAACGGCCAAAGGTCAGTGTCTGGGCAGAGGCAAACAAGGCCAGTCAACATGCAAACAAAATATGTTCCTAAACTATTGTATTGATGACAAAAAATGAATTTTAACTACAAAAGATAAGCCTCTGCTGCCTAACAGCAGCCATTATTTTAGCCAATTAAGTCACTAAGGGAAGCCCAGTCAGCCGGACAATTAGTGGCCAAAGGGAAGCCTGGCTCTGTCATTGTCAGTCATGTTGGTGCAGGATTTTATTTTTGATCCTTGTAATGATGTTGCTTGCAGGAAAAAGTCCTCATACAAACATTTTTGTTTTTGTTTAAAATCTGGAGATTAACATAAATGAGCCTGACACATGAGAAAAAATAATTTCTTTTCCTTTTAGGCCTTATTCATGGCTATATAAAAGAAAGCTATGATATACAACTTAGATATCCTATCAGACAACGAATGGACTGGTTTTGCATGAAATTTCTGCTGATTATGAGGGACATTAATTAGAGAAAGCTGTCAGGTTTGTGAGTACAGCACAGAACAGGGGATAAAGTTGGGGAAAGTCTAACTTTGGGCTACATCCCGCTCTGACTCTTCTCTTCATTGTGTTTCCAATTTGACTGAATATTCTTTGTTTTATGTCAATGTAGATGCTTGTTGTCTCTGCAGTTTAATAATGTTAAACTGCAGTTGAGGCTCACTGTAGTCGTGGCCGTGGCCACCTATGTGGTCACCATGGTCCAGGCCCTGGTAAAAGTTTCAGAGGGAAAAACATGGAGGAAGCACCAACTCTAGGGGTCCCAGGAGCAGCGTTTCTCAAATTGTGATCCGGGGACCACTCATGGCCAGCCATGACCAGGAGAACTTTTTTTAGGCAAATCCTCCTGTGAAGGTGGCCCAAAGTCTGGGTTATAGTTCCCGTATGAAAGTGATGTGCAGAAATGAGTCACACAAGGTCAGCACAGGAGAACACTTGTGGCTTTAAACTTTTTATCATTGCCGCTTCCACTGGCATCAGCTAGGATCCATTGGCATCCGTTGACATCCACTGACATCCATTTGTGGCTGTAGGTGTCTGTACCCAGGCAAATATTTAACACTTTTGACTACAATCACATACACTTGTCTACCAGAGCACTAAGTTAGGTGGCGTGTAACTCACCTGCTGGCAAGATGAATCAGTTGCATTGAGCATTGTGGACAAGGAAGCTAACGTTAGTGCCTGTTGTAGTAGAACCAATCGCCGTGACATATGATAGAAGTTTATAATTAATTAGTTTTCCATCTGGGCTGTTGTTCCAAGGGTATTTAGTCTGGTGGTCAGTGAATTGTATTTTTTTTTTTTTTTTTTGTGGGAGGGGGGGATAAGTAGTCCCGAGTCTGAAACCATTTGAGAAACATTTAGCAAGAACACATAGAACCATCACATCAACTACTATCCAAAGTGTGAATTACATAATTTCTCCTACTTTGTGTGATGATCGCCTGGAGCTATTATTAGTTCAATTTCACATTAAAAAAAAGTTACCCAGCAGCTGAGCAAATTTTGAGTTTACAAGATTGCTTGTGCTAATTCCGTCATTTTCCGAAACAGAAAAAAAGGCTGGATCTGTAGACGGGATTTACATCTGGAGTTTGCTTTGTGGGTTGAGGTTTGTGGGTCAACTGTGAAAAGCAGCGAGGAGCTGTGGATGATTGACAGACAAGTAAAAAGTAGATGATATAAACACGAAGTCTTTGTCAGTTTTTCACCTTTAGTAAGTTGCACAAAAGTTCATCCAACAGTCACCCAGATAATTCAGTGTAAGAATATCAGCTTGTTGGTTGCACCAGAAGGAAGTTGGGTGGGTTCATTCCCTTGTTGGTATGATTTTTGGACAAAACATTTAAATAATTCATCCTGTGGTTTTTGAGAAACTTACCTAAGCTGCGTTTTATAGCGGTATGTCACTGCCACGACTGAACATGTGCAGCTCAACATAAAGACACTGCAGGGTACAGTATGTTCTCTGTACTGTAGCAGATGCATTAACTCCTCTGCCAGGGGAAGTAAAAGGGACATATGGACAGGAAAAAGACTGGAGAAATTTGGAGGATGAGATGAAAACTAGAGGGGATAAAGTGTAGCAGAGAGTAGGGAGAGATGAGAAGAGGAAGTGCTGGAGTTTAAAGGAGAGAAGAAGAGGATGTCAGGCACAAAGGAGGAGCGGAGGCTTTCAAGCAGCTGCAGCGTCGTGTCCTCAGTCTGATGCCTAATTTAGCTGATGAAGGACAGTAATGAGGGATGGGAGAAACAGAACATGAATCATTGTGTTTACATGATTTTGCCCAGCAGCTTTTAGGCAGAGTTTCATAGGTGTTATTTTAGGTGGGTGTGCTTGTATGTGTCTGGAAAAAAAAAAGTAGCCATGTAGCCATGGACTCAGAGTGTACACACTGTCCTCCCGCCCACTGCAGATCCAAGTCTGGTTTGTGAGGGATTATACTCAGATTAATCAGAGCACAGTGACTTTGCATCATATTCCAGTCGTGTGTGACTCAGAATCAGAGAGCAGCAGAGATTATCTGGGAAACGTGCAGCATGTGCCCCTCCACACCAATGAAATGTACCATGTGACAGGCTTACCAACTCATGACCTCTCCTCATTTTATTTAAGTATTTTTTAGATGATTCCTTCTGGGAGTTTTAGTGCTAATCTATGATTTCGAAGTCACCAATTACCTAAAAGGAACCACATCATTTTAATACCACAATTACTTTGAATTTTCTAGAAGATTCAGGCTGATTCTTATCACATAAAAGAAAAAATTACAAGCATTTATATCGCGCTTTGTGTTGTAATTGGCCTAATATTGTAGTTTACAGTGCAAATGAGTAATGAGTTATTTAATTCCACTGATGCTTTCTGTAAACAAGCTCTCCCATCATCTGCTGGACTTCTCAAAAGAAACTACAGGCCAATCTGTAAACAGCATTATTTTCTTACTGTTGAGACAAAATATAAGAAACCAAGCTGTGAATTATACTGAAATTTGGCTCAACTAAACAAGGTTTTTAGTTAGAAAGAGGAGGTAGAAAAGGTTCAGTTTGCATGCTTATAGAGTGTGTGCATTTGGAGTGGAGGTGTTTGCAGAGCAGGTAAATAAACCTCTCTGTGGGTAGTTGTTTATTCATTCACAATGACTCTTCAAAAGAGAGTGGTTATTTAAGAAAGACTGTCCCAGGAGGGGCACAGTAATCTCAGCAATCTAAATACACACTCTGGTACACAAGGCTAAGGTATGTATTAATGCTATGCTCTGTGGTAACTTTTGTGACACCTCCTGCTCACAACCCAAAAAGTCAGGAGGATTGTTAGGTCCTGCTGTTTTCATACTGAAAGTCAAGATCGAGCGAGCTTTTGTCCTTCATACATCTAGATACACTTCTGTTCTTATCTTTTCAGATGGGTCTCTATCTTCAAAATAGTGCTCATATTAAAAAAGTATAGATGCAAATACACCTAAGGTGCTGTGCAGTGGATCCTGTTCAGCCTGTTGGGATTATAATTTGCATAACCATCAGCTCAGATTGCATTACCCCTCTTATTGACCAGCTACCAACTCCAGACACAAGCTGACACAAAAGCTGACGCAAATTTTTTTTTCCTGTCCCTGTGACACATACAATAGATGCTTCTGTGACAATAGATTAAAGATTATATATAGATTATAATCAGCCTCTTTTTGGTATGAATTTACAACACACCGACAGACAGCAACTTTCAATGAGGTCAGCAGGACTTCTGTAAAGTTTATGTTGTCATTTCTGTCTTTATCCAGTTCTCCCTCTTGTTGGAGCTTTGCTGTTGACACACATTTAGAGGCATTTAGCAGCATCTACCAGGACAGATACAAGTCCTGCACTCATTTCAGTGTTCAGTGTTACGGTGCTCAGTTGATTTTATTCTCTTATTTTGAGACACTGTCATACATGTTGATCTGTTTTGTGCTTTAAATCTCAGTGCTGCTGTGTTCCCAGAAATAATGCTGACAGTTACTTTAATGCACTTACGTTCAGGTCTTAATATTGAAACCAAAACTCTGTTTGTTTGGTTTTTTTTCAGTTTAAGGATTCATTTTGTATTAAAACAAAAATAAACAAAAAATAATATATTACTTTGTTAGAAAGGTTGCAAGTAAAAGTCCCATCTTTTAATTTTCATTCTGGTTAGGGTTATAACATGTCAATATATTCGGTTTACCTTCATACTTGCCAAAGGAAAGCTTAAAATAAGTTTATGTGACAGGCTGACAAGTCTAGAAGTCTGAAGATATTCTCTTTCACTTTTCTGTCCCCTACAAATAAACAATTTACCTTACATTCACAGCTCTTAGTCTTTAATTATTTACTGTTCCATTTAGTTTGAGAACATCGTTTTTTTTGTGAATACCATTGTAAAAGCTAAGCCTTCTGAATGTTTAATACTCTTGTTTCATTTTATTTTTTTTCTGTCCTCTCTTGTCTGACCTTCTTCACAGATTCAGAAATCTAATGTAATCAGACTGTTGTTAAAAAGCAGACATCAATATCAAACATACAGGATGTCCCTCTGCTTCTTAGTTAATAGCTCGTGTGTCCTTTGGGTGTATTAATATTAGTGTTTACTTTGCTGGATGTGGCACTGTGTAATTGAAAGTCTGCGGCTCTGTTCTTTTTTTTCTGCCTTATTGATTTTCGTGTAAAAGCTCAGCTTTTTGTTTCTTGCTGGATTCATTATTTTGCTGTCGCTGCTGGATGGTTGAGCCTGAAGTTAGAAGTAAAAGACATTTATCTTCATTGGCACTCATAATGAATCTTCTTTCATGCTGGCCTGCATTTGTTCTGCTTCAGTCTGTTGTATTGAATAGCTTGTGTGAGGAAAGGTGTTGAGTTCAAGGACCTTGGTGGATCGTGTTTTGTGTGTATTGGTGTCTGTGGGATCCTGTATACATGCAATGGCAGCTTATGCACACCCTGGTAGATTGTGACCATTAGTCTGTCCAGTCTCTATTCTGATCCCATCCGTAGTATTGTTTGAATCATTTTATCTGTTTATCAACACTTGTCTAAATCATACAGGTGACACATTTTTGCTAGTGCATCCGTCAATACTTTGTCTTCGCTGATGAAAAGTGATATTAAAAAGAAGATATGTCTCCCCTCCATTTGCTTCCTTAACAAATAGATGCATGGGGGAGAATCACCTCTTGAAGTCCTAAAAAACACGATTGAATTTGTGCAAAGGGTCATGAAGATCAAGACCATTATTTTCTTATGTATGAAAATAAAAAGGAGTTTATTATTGTGTAAGTCATTTTCCTCTTTCACTGACAACAAGAGTGAAGCTCATTTGGACTGTAATCCTATGAATTTTTAAGACCTTCCCATGTATTTACCAGGTTCACAGATTCATGTGCTCTACAGGAAAGTCATAATTTATATAGACAAATGGACTACAGCTACATGTTCGTGTTTAGTGAGCTTGACATTTCATGCCAGGACCCACGCTGGGTCAAACAATGTTGCTCGTACTCTGTGTGAGAGCAGAGAGCAATTTGTGCTTAAGGTCTAAACCTCTAATGGAGGACAGAGCAGAGAGTGCCCCTCTGAACCTCCCCACGGTTTCCCCTCATGCCAAAATAAAAGGAAACTTCAGCTTCAAAGATGCAGTCATAACTGTAGAAAGCTACAAAATGGCTGCTGTTTGTAGATTTTTTTCCCACTGAACATTATAATCTCTGCTCTCCTGGATTTCACAAGCATTAAAGCCTCACTGTGCTGCAGAGACACACTACAATCCCAGCAGACTGCTTGTAACACACAACTGTGTTCACAACAGGTTATGTGTGGATTTTGGAGCTCATCCTATTTTCTCTTTTGCCCTGACACTGGACAATAATCCAAAGTCATGGGAGAAAAGGAGGAGCACTTTGAAATAAAGTGGAAAAATGGCACAAATTAAAGCTCAATCTGTTTTTGATGTTCAGTCTTTATGAGTCACTACAGCAGCTCTACAGCAGCTGGACAACAATCTTAAAGATGGATGATGTGTACAAGAAATCTGTGGATTTAAGACACACATCCACTCCCACAGACAGTGCAGTGAAGCAGTGTGACACTGAGCTCTGATAACTATCATCAATACAGATTTTCAGTGCTCATTATTCTCAACAGCAGCGTTATTACACTTGCTTTGCTGTAACTCACCACACTAATGGGAAACATGTCCTTAGTGTGGCTGTATAAAAAACAAAATATAAGTCTTCTGATGGCCTTGGAGCTCTGCTTTTATTTCTGCAGAGAAGGAGGGTGTGTTATTGACTGCACGGATACTTCTAGGTATATTTGTGCGTGTATCTGTGTGTTTGAGCTGAATGAGGTTGAGCATGTTTCTGCAGTGGAGTCTGTGCATGTCTCTGTGTGTGAGTGAGTGAGTGAGAGGTGAGTCACTGGCTGTCAGCATGAAGTATTCTGGCTTTGTCAGTCTGTCTTTGTTTCAGGGTCATCATCTTCTCTCTGTCTGTTGGTCATGAATGAAAATGAGAACGTTTGTTTCCTGTATAACTCTTTTTTTAGAATCTGCATTTTTTTTTCATTCAAATTTAGTATTTAACCAGATCATCTCTGTTGTAATATTGTGTAACCTTTAAGTGTGCATTGTGCTGGTCAAATGTGTTTTGAGCTTGACGACCAGCTAGAGCAAAACTTGATGATGCAAAAGAGCAGAAAAGTTAGCTAGCAGTTAGCTTTCTAAACAGTCGGACCACGACAACACTGGTTATTCAAACAGGTGAACACTAATCTAAAGAAGTTCTTCCTAAATTGACGTTTGATCAAGTGTTATCATTTTAGTAAAGCCTCTATGAAGATTTATTGAACTAGTAAAATTGCTGGAAGACCATCAACGTCAAAACAACCCACAAGACAGTTTGCAGCACACTGGGGGAACAGCTTGTCCCATTTCTCACACTGCAAATATTCACAGAGGGGTTAATTTGGTGTTTGAAAAAAGCAGGGCGTTGTTTATTTCAGGAAACACTGGTAAAATGTATGTTTGGTATAAAACCAGAAAAGAGATACTTCCTTGACTGCAGGGGGCACCAAAATCAACACAAACTGGAATATGGGGGCTTTAGGTGTCCTAGTCATAACATCCCTTTCTGCAATTTGTCTTCAAGCAAATTTGACGACAGATGACAACAATGAAAATAGCAGCACCAAAAATGAGCTGCTTATGAATACTGGCTTTAATGATGCAGTGCTCATTCTGAGAATTGATCATAAATATGTAAGAGATAATGTATAGTGAGAGGGTGATTATTCAACATGAGCCTTACAGGGTGAGGAGTCTTAAACACCTGTAAAAAATTATGCTTCCTTTAATTTCCTGCTTGCTTAGCATTACCTTGTTACTAATTAGATGTTAAAACAAGCTAACACAGAGTATTGATTGAACTTTTTCATTTCCAGATTTTTTTAATTATGCAGCTTTAAATAGAGGTCCATGAATGAGTAATCTTAGAGTGTAGCAGTTCCTTGTTAATGTATTATCATCTGTCTGACACTAAATGTAATAAGTTATTTTTTTATTAGAATGGCAAAATATGAGCATTTTTCTGTTAATATTCTTAACTGGTGTCGTAGTTTCTTCAGTCTGTTTTTCAGTGTGATTGATGTCTCTTTCACTCAGCTCTCTGAGTGTTTATCAACCCCTGTCATTACATGTTGTTTACTTATGTTTTCAGACACTTAGTTTTTCCCATATTTATAACAATTTTCAAGGAAATTGGACCAGTTAAAAATAAGTTTTCAACAAAGCCAGGTGTTTATATATATATATATATATATATATATATATATATATATATATATATATATATATATATATATATATATATATATATATATATATATATATATATATATATATATATATATAATTTGTTGAAATCAGGTTGTAATAATTCAGTTACTGATAAAGAGTTGCTTCTGTGTAACTCATCTTCTATTTTCTTATCATGGTTTTCCTCCACACAAAACATTTAGAAAGACTCATTGTGAAATCTGTATTGGTTTATTTATTTTTTTCAATTTTATCATAGGATAAACATGTTTGAATGCAAGGTACAAAAAGAATTGAGTTGTCATAAAAAGTGATGAAAAGTAATGAACATACAAAATAGCAGTTAGCTGGTGGTGAAGTGTATAAAAACAGTCTTAGAGGCTTTGTTATGCAGATAAACTGACATTCTGTTTTTGGGGGAGAGGACGGATCGTAGCTATGAAAGGATAGACTTCAGGGCAAATGAAGTGAGATAAAAAATAAATTAAGTAAACAGGTGAGATCAACAAATAGCCAGAAAAACCAGTGAGTGCATCACAAAAGCTTGTGAGAGGGAATTAGGAGAGAATTGAACACATTGAGTCTTTCACACCTTCTCAGTGTTCCTGGGAAGAGCTGGAGGAGGTCTGGCAGAAATACAGTGTCATTGTTCCGAAATACTCCAGGCTGCTAATGTGCAGCTTATGATAGAGAAAATAAAATACAACAGAAAAATCTATGTGTTTTGAAGGGTTTTTAAAGTTTCTACATTTATATTCAAAATCTGTGTATTTCTGTAATATCCAAGCTAACCATCATGTAACTTAGATTTGTTTTGTTCATTTACCATGAAATGATTTAAAAACAATAACAAAAATAGTCAAAGTTCAGAGGTAAAACAATGACTTGATATCATGAAAATAATACAAGTGTCTTGGTTTGAACGTTTTCACTGATATTTATCATTTCACACTCAGTGCACTCATGCAGCTCAGCAAAATATCTCATTCATGTCATATGTGCCATCCTCCATCTTTGTCTCATCATGGACATAATGTATTCTGATTCTCACAAACTCTGGCATGCTTCCTCCTACACACACGATATGACACACACACACAAACACACACACACATACACAGTGCCAGCTGGTTCCCCCTCACCCTCTTTCCTCCCCTACCTTCCTCTCTTGTTCACCAAACGGTACATTGATGGATGGAGTGGAGTGTGCACACATCTCCCCAGCTCCAGACTCATCCCTGCTGTTACATAAGAGCCATGCAAAGGCTTACAAATCAGATTATAATAGCCACAGGCCACACACTCGGAGAGGATAGAGGTCAGTGAAGCAACACGGCCGAACAGTGGACTGACACTGGCTTGAATGTGGATGGAGACATGCTGGCAACTCATCTTGTCTGCGTATTCATGCAATCAGCCCATGGCTATCCTGCAGGTAGAGAGTAGTCTGAAACTATGAGAACGTTTAGGGAAGACCATATTTATTGCCTGTATCCATTACCTTTGTTTTAAACAAACAAACAAATAAAACCCATCACAACTTGTCCCATTGTTGACTTTTATTCCTCTAATTCTGTCTCAGGCCTCAATGTCCTGCAGGATTACGATCTTCCTGGAACAGCTGTGGTTTAAACAGGAACCAGCTACCCCCGCATCAGCTCCAAACACCCAGATTTAAGAACAGCAAATAGATTTTACCCTGATTGGGTGGCACAGGTATTGGTTGCACTGTTGCAAAGGTAGCTTATAAAAAAAAGTATCAAAATCCATTCACGTCCGTCCTAGGTGCCCTAGAAACTTCCCTAGAAATCCTGATCTGTAAGGTTTAACTCTGACAGGTTGGATCCCAGTTACAGTTAATGCAGTCAGACATAGTGTTGAGTCACCGTGCAGCAGTGAATATACTTTGTGCAGCATTGCAAGAGGAAGGTGATGCCAAGAACAGAAAGGCCTTGAGGATGTTTGGAGGTAAGAGGAGATGCAAAAGGAAGCGATACAGATAGAGAACGGAGGAAAGAAGGCATTAAGGGGATGGTGTGAAAATGTAGGAGGAGAAAATTAAAATCTTGCGGGCATTGTAACACAATTGTTTTTTGACTTTTCCAAGATTTGCCTGTTTGCTCTTAAAACTTCCATCACCAAGTTAAGAATAAGAATATATATTTCTAAGTGTTGAGAACAAATGCGCAGACACAGTGAGAGTATCTTTTATCCCATACATATTTAGGAGAGGCCTCTGCTCGGATCCCTCTCTGAAAAGGTTGCGTAGGGCAGTAGGTGGAGTAAGAAGGGGAGGGATGTTTTAATACTGTCAGGAAGAGTCAGATCTTCCTGTTATTGTCCAGCAGCAGGGGCTGTCCTCCTAATAGCCTCACTAATCACTCTTGTCATTTTTAATCCCCCTCTTCCACCCTGCACGTATTTAAAGCAAGGCCTCTGTGTGCCCAGCCGGGATTAGACAAGTGAGGAGGGAGGGAGGGAGGCAGCAGCAGCAGCAGCAGCGGCAGTAGCACGCTCCTTTTATGCCTCACATTGGGCGCCATGTGACTTATGCTAACACTAGCAGTGCAGTTTTTCAGTGCTAAAATATAAACTAGCACACATATGCACTGACTCACTGTGTGCTTGTAACACACCAGTAATTGATGCAGGGTAATAGACACATCAGGAGCAAATATGTGTCACAGATGCACATGAAAGCAACCGTGTTCATTTTCTATCCTCGTACAGTGTTGCTAAATGTATTATTATGTATACAATTCAGCCACACCAGCTGTTTGATCCAGTGTTGGTGAGATAATAATCCAAAACTTTCAGACTAATGGAACAGATTGATGATCTCACTGTTTGTAAAGCCAGATACACAGATTTGTAAATGACAGAATGTCTTAAAAATATCTGTTATTCTCATCTCATTTCACTGGTTTAGAGTGCTAATTGCAAGCATGCTGACACAATAAAACAGCTGGAAAAGTTAAAGTAAGCTGACCCTTACTATAATCATAATTGTGAATATGTTAGCATATAGATGATTGCATTAAATGAATCTAAATTGGGTTTCTACAGGCCAGGTGAAATAAAGTTAAGTATACAAATAAACCTCATCTTTATAAAAGTCTTATAAAGATAAATCAGAGCATGGCAGCTTGACCCTTCAAAACCCATTGTAGCCCTGACACTCCCATTTTACTAGTGCTCTCAAAAATTGTAACTCCTCAACTATTTGTGCTGGGAAGAAAATTCAAACTGTTTTTTGAAGAAGACAAAACAAGCTTTACTGCAATATTTGGGGTATAAAATATTACGATGGAGTCCACATGCAATGATATTATAATTACAGACAGTAACAGATGCAAGCTGCTCTCATTACTGTGACTCAAGCCTTCCAGGCACGACCTTTAAATCTTTTAAGGCAAAAGTAACAAAAAAAGTCCAGGTGGCCCGTTTTAAACTTGGGTGTTAAAGGGTTAAGGATTGTTGCAAGACCAGAGTGAAAGAGAGCTAATTACTGGTGGCTTGGTGAGCCCCAACGATGTTTAAGTATGATGAGTCTCCTAATCCAAAATTGTGTCATGAAAATATATATTAAGTTTAGAATAGACAGCACAACATCAGGCATGTGTGTGTGCCTTTGTAAATATAAAATTGTAGTAATGATTATTTTGTACCCTGCAGTTTACGAGCATAATCTAATTACAGCCCTCCACTCAAAAACAACAGCAGACGCTTAATATGTCACAGCCAGCCTAAGGTTGGTGTCCTCCTCAGCCATTTTAATAGTATTAGCCCACACACAGGTGTTAATCCTTGCTGTTTAAACCCTCCTGTTGTTTGCCAGGAGTGTTTCCATTAATCTGTATGGCCATGTCTTTTTATAGAAAAGGAAATGCTGTTAACTTCCAGGAGAGTTAAATATAGCTCAGCGTGGTTCTTTTACCTGAAAATAGCTTGTTATTTTGCCAGAGCAAAGTTCAAGTAATTACAGAAACTGTCTTCATTGTTGAAACCTGTTTGAGCCTCAAGCAAAAATCGGTCAAAAGATGAAATCTAATTATTGACTTTATTTCATTTCAATGTATAAATCAACTTTTGGATGATTAAAACGCCATTCATTCTATCGCTAGTTATGAAAATATTAAAAATGACAGTGATTGAAAGAACAGAGCCAAATCTAGCATTGTTTAGTAGGAAATATAGAAACAAGACCAGCAGTTAAGACATGCCACTCAGCATCTCTTCCTTAATTATGGATTAAAGTAAAGCTTAGACTCTTAGTTAAGAGAAAGCCATGCTTGTTGGTTGATTACATTATTTAGAGCTGGCTTATTCTGTAAGTTTCCACTTTTTTTCTAAGCTGAGCTAGCTTTATCCTTTTTTAGCCTCAGATTTATCAATGGAGAACAGAGAGTATTCACGTATTTTTCATGCACAGCATCATATTATACTTGATAATGCCATAAAATGTGGGAACATTTCTTAAAATCTAAGACCTAAGATGTCTAACTTTGTTCATCTTTCCAATCTTTGTTCTCTTTGTGTAGCGAACAACAGCCTAGATAGCAAACTGATTATAAACTCATCAGACTGTTGCCCCGTAAATGAGAAAACACAATTTACTCACAGTCTTTGCAGACCACTAAGGGGCGATGGCTGACCTCTGGTGGTCTGCAAACCACAACTTGAGAAACACTGGTCTTGATCACTTGATGACTTGAGTTCATGTCGTAGAAAGATCAAAATCTCCTTTGCAGACGTAATGTGCACTGTACCTGACCTGATCCATCAAGCTGGCTTTCATTTGTAGAACACCTTGTTCAGGTCACATGAGGCTCTGTGAACAGAGATGTGTCCTTAAAACATCCACAGAGAGCATGTTGGGACACACACACACACACACACACACACACACACACACACACACACACTCACTGCTGTCTAACCCATGTGGTGATGCAAGGGATTTTAGACAGGAGGGAGGGAGGACGCCCCGCAGCCATCAGAAAGATCTCTGGGCTATTTACCGCTTCACATTTAGCTTCTTTAATCTGGTCTGATTTGGTGAACATGGTTACAGTTGGACAGAAAATGGAAAGTGAGGACAGAGACCTGAAGCCCCAAATGGACTAAGCCTTAATGTTCTTTGTGTATTTCATTTAAGTCAAATTTAGTTGCTTTTGACCTTTCTTTTTTATGTTCTTTCAGATTTAAATTCAAGTAATAATAATATATATATATTTATACCCTGTGAGATTTTGTGCACTGCTCAAGTGGGTTAAGAATGTACGCAGTGCACTTGATGTAACTGTACTTGCGTGAGTACGTGATTTGAGACTCAGCCTATGTTCATCAATATTATGTTTTACCTGTCTTGTGTATTTCATCTTCTCCCAACAGCAGTTTTATAATTAAGTGTGATGAAATAAAGTTTCTTTTTCTTTTCTATAAGAACAAGGACTCTAATCTTATCAAGTGTCCAAAAAAGTATTTTGCATTTTTGCATTTTTTTTTTTGCATTATTCATGACATTTTTGTATATATGACCGGATTTGAATCCTGTAGAGTTATCACTAGCAGCCAAAGCTTTGATCAGGACACAATTGCTCATCTATATTTTCCAAATTTTGATATTTAAAGAATTTTTAAGTGTTTGTTTTAAGCAGAAAAATCTGTAACAAGGAAAAGATACTATTTAAAGCAGTTTTTTGGCCCTGCAGCTCTGCAGTGAAACTTTATTCCTCTATTGCGTCTCTCTTTCTCAAAAAGAGAACTACAAATCTGCACTGTGAGCTGCACTCCCATGTATCAACACTGTGCAGGCAGCTCTGGGTGTGACGTCTTAGTCCGTGACATCACAGGTTACATATCAATTACGCCACTGCTGCTATTTCTCAACAGCCAACTGCGCATTACACTCATCTGTGTAAGGTTCACTTCCTCCTGTGCACCGTTCACCTTGTTATGTCCTTCCTCTGCAGGGAGGATGAGGAGAGTGATGGGAGAGCAAAGAGAGGGGGGACTTAAGAAGTGAAGGACAGATTATTGGGACACAATGAGGTTCCAGATCACTGATTTTGTTGCTGTCAGGGAAAAATTGGTGCCATGGATCCATTTTTAGACAAGCTGGAGAAAAGGATCAATCATGAGTCCTGGTGTGATTGGTTGTGATATGCTACATAGTCACTGGATGCTTGTACGTCATGTTTACTCCTGCACATCTCTCTTCTATCACTGCTCTAAATTGCCAACTCCTCAGCAAAGCACGACATGACTCTGTCTTTGCTCTCCTCTTTAAAATGTCTGGGGAACGAGCATGTGGTGACAGCAGCCATGGGCGGCGGCAGCAGCAGCGGCGCTGTTCCACTTACTCAAAGCAGCTACCAACAGCTCATTTTTATTCATTCAGTTGCTCTTCTCCTGCCAAGCTATGTACATATTCCCGCAGGCAGGCACTGCTTGGCTGAGTTGTTTTTCAACCATTTAGCTTTAGAGCTAACTTACATACAGACTCGGGCTGCCTGTGGTCACTTCATCTGCAGAATAGTAATGAATGTGGGACAGACACAGACTCCTCAAGACTCCTTATCTTATTGCACCAAAACTCATCTTATCTTATACAAACTGAATATCTGAATTATGGAATGATTGACAGACCATATTTTTACTGTTTCTTTTAATATGTTAACTGAACTGGGTTGTTAATTGGAGAAAACTGTATTGTGTTATATTTGTATTTTATTTACGTGCCATGCACATAAGTGCCCAAACTTCATGGCTATAAGACACCAGAAATTACGTTACAGTGATTTACAAAAATGTTCACAACAGATACAAAATACTGAGATTAACCATTACAGAAAACAACTGCTTTCTGCAGTGCTAAATTTCACATCAGGCTGAGCAGTGAACTGCAAATTAGATTTTGTCACAGCAGGTCATAGTGTGACCTGCTGCAATATTCTAACCACAGACAGTGACATATTTCTTTAACCACAAATGCATCAGAATACCAGATAAAATTCCAGTAGTACATGCTTTGTGCTCTACGGCACATTGTTGAAAGTTACCATTGCAAGAGCAACAATCTAAGTGGTATAAAAAGGTAAAAACAGCAAGGAGTAGCTACAAGAATAAGTTTAAGGTCCAACAGAGGCACAAAAAAAGAGTGAAAAGTGACTTAAATGGGGGAAAAGCAGTCACAAGTAGCAACAATTGTACTGAATGCATAGAAATGAACATACTGTCCTGCAGCCTGACATTTTTGTCTAAGAGATCATTTTTCTATTGATTTTATGTAATATTCAAATTTTCTAAGACACTACATTTGGGTTTTTATTATCCGTGTGCTGCAATCATCAACAGCTCGAGAAATAAAAGCTTTAAATTATTCACATCAAATCTGCCATGTGAATCAAAATAACTTTTCTTTTTTTTAGTTATTTATTGCCTTTTTATTTCTCAAATATTGAGCTATTTTAACAAAGAGTCATTAAAACACATAAGATGAGGAACCTTAAAACAAATAGTATTTTTATCTTAATCTAATTAATTAAATGCTCTAAAAATTCCAACCTTAAAATCGAAAAATCATCGAGATAAGATTATTTTTTGCAAACCGTTCAGCCCTTCCTTAGATGCTATTTTTGTGGCTGATGTCTTCAAGCAGGTCTCTCAAATAATAGATTTGGTCTGTAATTTCTTTTCTGTACCCTGCAACTGATTACTGCAGGGAATCTGTAGTTTAATTGGAAGCTTCTATTTCAACTTTTAATGTTGAAACTCTCCGGCCAATTTATTGCAAAGTGTAAGAATCTGGGTAACTTAGTCATCCTCTCCTCCTCAGGGATATAAAACCTGCTCCAGAGCATTAATCATCACGGTCATGGTCAGAACATAAATTGACAATATCCTGTAACAGCAGCAAATAATGTCAGTGTGACTGTGTTCAGCTGCTATTCAACAAGCTGGATATTAAATAAAAGTAAATCACGGCTCCATATAAAAATATCTCTTACAATTTATTCTTCTCTGTGTTCAATTGAAAACATGTATCAGGGCAGAAATGATTCATTAAGCTGCCTATTTGTGTGTGAGTGAGTGTGTGTGGTCCAGGGGTTTTTGTTTTGTTTTTAATAAAGTAATTCAATCCAATCCACGTTTCTGGCGATACATCTGAAACCAGGTTGTCATTGGTTGTCACTGTGGTCAAATTTCAACTAAGATGTGGCATACTACTCTTTGAGATTGGACAGCATGGAGGAAAAGTGGGGGTTTCATTTTGTTCATTGCTAATGGTAACGCAGCTGTGGCTCAAATGAACACAATCACACACATGAAGCATATCTTTGTTTTTTATGGCCATGAATTATGTCACACATCTTCATCTTCTCGGGGTCTCACCATCATGAAGCTTATTTCTGCCTTTTTCTTAATTTTTTACTGTGAAGAGACTTTTGGTATCACATTTGAATTAACTCACACTTTTAATCAGTAGTGAAGCATCAATTCAGTATAAATCAAGACTTAATTGATGCAGCTTTTAAGTCATTCGTGACAACCTTAATAATAATTTGCCCTCTAATGATGTTTTCACTAACCCTTACTAAAAGTTCACCATCTGTAAGTGGTTTACAATTACCATAACTGCTCATTTGTAGTTGGTGAATCCATCATTTATTAATAATGAACAATAGTTCAGTCAACACATTATAGAGGGTAATATTTAACAAAACTGAAACATTTTTAACTGTGATATACCAATGAGTATTAAAGTATGAACAATGCTTTACAGATGATGATGTAAGTATTAACTGATGCTAAACTAATGCTTTTATATTGCTAAAAAGTGTGACTTAATCTAAAGTGTTACTGGATTTTTTTTACTAAATTAGCAAATAAAGAAACAAACAATTCAGAAATTGAAAGGGTGTGGGTTTTTATCCCTCCTGTGATAGACAAGTAGTGAGAAGAAAAGAACAGGAAGTCAAACATGCTGACATGCACACCTGATTAAGCCAGGCACATGCAGGTACTTGTCTCCATAGCAACTGGCTCAGGAAGGATTTGAGGATATTTTAATGATGTGTAGGTGAATCGTATGACAGGGTATGTGACTCCCACTGTGTTTGTGTGCAGCTCTGAGTTTGTTTCGCATCGCTGTCAAAATGCTGAGGCGTCCCTGGGGAGGGATCAGAGGAGACTTTGTGATGTTGAGTCATAGAGCACAGATCCTCGGGAAATCTTACGCTGCTCAAGCTGTGTTCACAGGCTTAGATTTATTAACAAAAACTGCTCTCTCTGTCAAAAATCAACTCAATATGTATTAAAATGTAGTCTAATTTTTACCTTAGAAGCTTCATGTTTTGTTTTCCTTCTTGATATGACACATTCAGAGTCATAAGTTCATGTAAAATGTGCTATTTTGGTCTTGAACTCGAGGTAAGGCTTCATCCTCTGACCTTATCTTTCACACTTTTGTGGCCACGCATTGTGACGTTCCCTGAAAGCTCCTCTCTCTTTCGTCCTCAGTCCACCCTCTGGGGCCCGTGTCTGGCCTCGTTGCGTCAGTTTGCTGCCCCCTCGAGCCCTTGAGTTACATCACAGACAGGGGCTTGATTGTGGCAGAGCAGTAAATATTGTCAGCAGACTGACTGGCAAGGACCAGGATGACGATGTCTATGTTTGTGTCTGTTTATGTGGAGCAGAGCCAAGTCTAAAGCCATGATGAGGGCGAACTCCTCCAGCTTTGTTGTTGCCTATACTTCAACTTTTCTCCTGTTTGATCACCCTCCCTGCTTGTGTGGCTAGTTTGGTGAGCCTGACTGATAAATCCATGCGAGGATATTCTACCTGTCATCTGGAGCATAAGTCTGTTAAAAATATTTAGGGGCAAATATGTCAGTGTATATTCTCTCAGATTTTAAGGTCAGGAATCAGCAAGTAGGTCCAATCGAAATCTGAGGAGCATCCAAAAAAGGGCCTGATAAAGAAAAACATAATTCTGCTCCAGAATAACACAGGAGTTAACTAGAGGATAACGAAGGCAACAAAAGATGCAAAACAATTAGAAAAAGATTAAGAAAAGGGCAGTTGGAGAAAATGAATGACACTGTAATCAATCAAAAAATAAAATGGGAGAATAAATGATTGTAGAAAATATTCTGTATGAATAGACCAGCTGTTGATATCAGCTTCATGCCATGCTATTTCCGCAAACGACCACAAACGTGTGTAAAGGTCACAAAAATGCTTAAGACTCCTGCTGTAATCACGGAGAGTAGCAACCTTGTAAAAGTTAATTTGAGAGGCCATGTTTCGTCACAATGTTATCATCTATTAAATGGGTCTGTGTTGCATGAATGGAGTCTGTGCATAGCTATTGTTTGATATTATCTAAATTAAAAAGGAGAGGTCGTGGGAGTGAGACAAGCGGACACACGTCACAGCTTTTGATTCACCAAAGAGAAACAACTTACTGGTTTTTCCTTTTCTTTCAGGGTTTCTTTTGGTTTTCAAAATAAAGCACAGCAAAGAAAAAATAAGTATTTAGAGGAAAGTATGTCTGAAAAAAAAAACTTAAATAAGACTGTTTATATTTGTTTCATTTTTTCAGTAATATGTATATTTTGGCAATGATCAGCAAGATTCCTGCGCGCTTGATGGCATTTCAAGATTAAAATTTGCCCACCAGACATATCTCTGAGTCCACTGTAAAGACTAACCCCTTAAATGTTGGAGATAAAATCACTCACTCCCTGCCAGAGCCCCTGAAGTTAAGATTGTTGCCAGGTTGAGTGTAGGAACGAGCCATATTCAGGGACAAATGCTGAGTTGTATTTGTGTATTTGGAGTCATATAAAGCAGATGATGAAAAAGCTAAACTGTATTAGTCCATATTTTGAATTTAAAGACTATCATTTCTACCTGATCATAGCCTGCTGTTACAGATGATAACTGTAATATGTTTTATCCATCACACCATGTTTACTTTGTTGTACAGAAGACATGAAGTCCAAACAGCCTCAATTTCTCTGCAGAGCATTTAATGGGACAGTTTCATGGAAAACTGAGATTTCCAGTTTCTTCCACAAAAAGCAGGCAACAGTTTGAGTTTACATTTCAAAGATACTGACTCCTCCATCTTGCACTTTGACAAACTAGCTAGTTCACGTTTAGCTGCAAGGAATCCTTGTGTGTAATAGCCCTGCAAGCCTCTGTAAGCTTTAATAAAGTGCCATACAGTTACAGTGTGTTGCATAAATTTATCAGGCTATTTAAATGACCTGGACTTACTCAGAGAGGATATCCTGCATCGCAATGTTGATCTGATGTGTTTTTCAGCTGTGACCCAATCTGTTTAAATGAGTACGACAAAAACAATGAAAGTTTAACCCTTTTCTTCTTCTCTGTTTGTCTTTTACAGAAAGTGAGTGAGAAAGTCGGAGGGGCAGAGGGAACAAAGCTCGATGAAGACTTCACTGAAATGGAAAAGGCAAGATTGAACCCTTTCTGCAGTTCCCATCAGTGCTCATGTGAAAATGAGGAACTTTTCATTAAGAAAAATAATTTTAAGTATTGAAGGATCCCAGCAGACCAAACACTCCTGCTGTCAGACTTTAGAGCTTGCAGATTTTGCAAAGATGTCAACCAGTGTCACCATTCAGTCCTCAAAACCCATCTGCTCAGACAATCTTATTATTGACCGACTCTATCATCGACTTGATCAACTTTAGAAGAAAAAATCAGAGTTTTAACAAACATTTCTGACAAAGACATAGAACCAGAATGCATTGAGAGGTTCAAGTAAACTGAAAGGCAAGGCAGGTTTATTTGTACAGCCCATTTTGGCAACAAGGCAGTTCAAAGTGCTTTTAAGTGCATACAAATAATCATTAAAAACACATTTAAAAAAAAAACTCAGAATGAATTGAAATTAGATAAAATAGAATCAAAAATATTTAAAAAAGGTTTAGAATGTACTAAAACAGATTTTAAGATATAGGCATGAAAGCTGTAGTATTGAGTTGTATAATGAAATAGAGTTAAAATGATTTGTTAAAAAATTCAATAAAAGCAGCTGTGAAAAGGTCTTCAACCTGTATTTATAACAGCAGACCTTATATTTTCTGAGAGTTTGTTCCAGATATTTGGTGTAAATAACTTGGTTGTAAGGTAGTTATGAAGTTGTAAAAGTTTGCTCTGCATCAGATGCTCTCAGACAGACTTGTGCTAGCTTATCTTCAGGATCAAAAAGCTGTTTTTATTCATGGGTCCCCAAGATTCATCAATAAACACTGATTATTTCAACACAGTTATTTTCCCTCTGCCAAAGCTTTAACCCTTAACCCTGCCACCAGACATTTATCTTTTTATTCAATCGTTCAACCTTAAGCTGTTTTGCTTTGTGCTCTGCAGAAGATGGATGTTACATCTCGTGCTGTGTTGGACATCATGACCAAGACCACTGAGTATCTGCAGCCAAACCCAGGTAACCAAAGACAGCTGTTAATCACCTTAATCTGACTTTTTTTCGTTTGCTTTTGAATTGATGTTTTGGTGTCTTTTAAAGGCTGTATGTTAAAATCATAAAAGAAACATCAGACTGAATATAAATGAACGTTGTAAAGCTGGGATCCTCCAGTTTACCTTCACATAAAAAGCTTTAGCTACTACAATCAGACAATGGCTTACCTTTGGAGGTTTTCTAGGTGCTTTCCCTGGGGAGGAGACCTCAGGGTGGATCTAAAGCTCGCTGGAGGGATTATGCAGTGTATTCAATTAGTTCTGGAAATACTTGAGGATCTCTTAGGAGGAGCTATAAAACATTGTTTTGTAGAGCGAGGTCTTGGTTATCTTACTTAGATCCAATACTGAATAAGCAGGATAATAGTGTTATGATTTTCTGATTTTATTGTTCCTATTGTCAATATTTCCTCTTTGTTCTTAACGTACTTTCAAGATGAGCTGGGCTCAAACGACAGCAGTGTGTGAGACTTCAGCATGTGTTTAATTTAGCTCAGTGGATGTAATTGGCTCATTACTCACATCACTTTTTCACTTTGCATAAATTTAGCAGAGCAGTATGTGTCTGTAAACCAGCCATGATCGGTCTGGTGAGGATGTTGACATGNAAAAATACACACCCAGTGATATGTGTCATTTCTACTTGAGATTGGAGTTTAACTTTGAATCTTCTCTTGCAGCATCATCTCAAGAAAATGGAGGGCCGCCGTCTTGACTTTGACTATAAGAAGAAGCGTCAGGGCAAAGTGACAGAGGATGAGATCAGACAGGCACTGGAGAAATTTGATGATTCCAAGGAGATCGCTGAGCAGAGCATGTTCAACCTGCTGGAGAGTGATGTAAGGGCCTTTTCTTAAAAAAACAAAACAACAACAAATAAGGAAAGTTTTGAATAAAAAGCAGCAAGATGTGCAAAGATAAGATAACATTTCTCTGCCTGTGTTGATTGATGAGCTGCTGTGATAGCAGTGACAAACCTTTAAATGCCTCGCTTTATCATCTTTACTCATTCAAAAGGGATGAAATCCAAAAATGAAGATATGAGGTCATTTCAAAATATTAAATGAAGTCATATTTGCGATCACTTTCTCATGAAGCCGTAACACCTTTTGAAAAGCAAGGGAGTTGCCCCCTGCTGGTCAGTAGCAGGACTGTAGATCAACTGTGTCCTGCCCCTCATCTCTAGATAGGATGAGAATATAACAAAAACCATATTTGTCTCCATTCCTAATTTTATTTTGACGAGGGGACAGAAAAGATGAAGAATGTATCTTTTCAAAGCCACTCTAAATGATCCTGTCATAAACCATACAAGAACATCTTCATTTGATTACACTGATTACATGGTGGTAAAACATTCTCATAACAAGGCCCAACACTCAATGTTCTTGAGCCGCCTCGAAACACGTCAGATTAAAAGCTCAAACAGCTGCTACCCGACCTCGCAGCAAGATAGTTTCACAACTGCCATTTCCAAGGTCAAGGTCTCGATTCTTCATCTCAATCCTGTTTGTGTTCCTAAGATACCTTGTATTTTGTCCTGGCTTGCAGATCCACTTCCCTCTGTGTTTTGTCTCTGCTGATCTGATAGTTTTGTGTACATTTCACAGATTGAGCAGGTGAGCCAGCTGGCTGCACTGGTCCATGCTCAGGTGGAGTACCACAGTCGCGCAGCTGAGATCCTTACACAGCTCTCCAGTAAGATCGACGAACGGTCAGTATTTTCACTTTGTGATTCATTGTTAGATAGACGTCAATTGAAAATGAAATAGACTGCCTGGCCAAAAATAGAGTCGCCACCTGGATTTAACCAAGTAAATAGGTACAAGCCTCTTCTTACAGTGCCTACTGTACAAGCCTGGGGGGCAGTTCTATGATGCTGCAGTTGCTCAGGTCTAGGTTCAGTAAAATTATTGTCAGCTGACTACCTGAATATACTGAAATATACTGAATACATTAATGGATTTTTTTTCTTCAGTAATGGCACAGGTGTATTTTAAGATGACAATGTCAGGATTCATTGGGCTCAAATTGTGAAAGAGTGGTTCAGGGAGCATGAGACATCTTTTTCACAAACAAATTGGCCACCACAGAGTTCAGACCTTAACCCCATTGAGAATCTTTGGGATGTGCTGGACAAAGCTTTAAACAGTGATCATACTCTCCTGTCATCAAAACAAGATCTTGGTGAAAAATTCATGTAACACTGGATGGAAATAAATCCTGTGACAATGCAGTATCTTATCAAAACATTAGATTGTGTAACTTTTTTTGGCCAGGCTTTGTATCTGCCTACAACAGTTCTGACTGTGTGTATTTCTTTTTGCAGGATAAGGGAGTGTTCTACAAAAGTGAGGAAAGAGTACACTCCTAAACCCCGTACGTCTCTGGACTTCTCTATCAGTGAGAACCACAATGGAGGAATCCACGGTGCTCGCTCTCCAGGTGGGCCACATGTTACAACCTCACTGCTTAGAAACACATCCAGAAACTTGTCCTGGTGCTATGTGCACTCTGTGGAAACCTGATGGGGGGGGGTCTCAGATATATCTGTTTTAATTCACAGAAAGAGCATTAAATTTTGCAGTTGTAATTAGTTGTGGAGGACAGATTCTGGACTTGTTTCAAGAAATTCCTCTTTTTACCAATCTCTCTTTGGTTTGAAGTTTTACTGTTGATTCTCAAATAACAAATCAAAAAGCAGCAAATCTCTTATGAGCACACACCGTAACCTTTCTCTGAGTGTCTTCTTGCTCTTATTTCTATTACTCCAGCTGTCATCAAACAATGCAGGCAAAAATCCCCCAAAGTAGCTAAATAGGTCAAATAAGCTGATAGTGTTCATGTTATAGAAAATAACTGAGATTGGTCATCTTACTGAAAAAAGCAGACTTCTTTTTTTGTGTCTGTGTGTAAGAATTAAAGCACCATACCTGAATAAAGTGAATAAAAGGAAAGATATTTGAGAATTTACAGTGCATTTACTTTGTTTGCTAATTTTCTTTCTTTTTCTAGCGTGATTTCCCAACATTTCTTTTACCACCTGTTCTGAACAGAATATCCTCCTATCCAGAGTGAACTAATATGACTGTGCACTCTTCTCTTTCCCTCTATGTTTTGTTCATTTTACCAGGGGCCAGGTCTCCAGGTGAGCATGCAGGTCAAACTTATTCATCAAAATGTCTCCTCCGCCTGTGTGCTCATGACTTTATTTTTTTTAACAACATCCTCTTATTTTACTCTTAAAAATGTTCTTACTGTCCTCTTTACGTCGTTCCCCCTCATGTGGTTTCCTGTTCCCTTCTTGCAGCAAGGTCTCCAGGTGAGACAAAGTGAACCCCACGGAGAGAGATACCATCATATCTCTTCCATCCCTTCATCATCCCTGTCTTTTTTAATGCTCATCTCTTCCTAAATTTTTCTCTCTTGATGAGAAAATTGTTGCAAATGATTCAAATCACAGAAAAACAAGTGCTGTCTGTTCGCTGAACATCAGATCTGCATTGATGGTGAAAAGCTTTCCAGTGGACCAGCATTTGTTTTTTTGTTTTGTTCACTTGTGAAACTGTTTTTATCCTCCTTGTTTTTATCCGTCTTTTCTCTTTCAGTTTGATTTCAAACTTGTTTCTCCTCACTTTATCGACCTCTACATCGCTTCACCAACTGTACCTACCCATCATCACTTTATCATTTAATTCTCTTTATTCATGCAGAGAATTTATGAAACATAACCACTGCTCTGCTTTGCTTTCTCCTTTCCCCTTTGCAGCAAGATCTCCAGGTGAGCTTGAGTGACTTTGGAAGAGATGTAAAATCTCTTCATCTCTCTTACGTTTTTCTTTCATTCTAAGTGACTTTTTGATCGTGTATTTTTGTCTGGATTGTTCATTTGCAGTGCAGCTCGTCTGCAGTGCTGTTTCTGTCTAACCCCTGGTTTCTCTCTTGACTGTATTTTTCATCAAATCTTTCTGTTGTTGTTAAAGGACAAGTTCAGAGTTTTGGGGGATGAGCTTATAAAATAAATTCCTGAAGGAATGATAAGAGGATTGAAATGACTCACTTCTGGATGTTAAATATAAAATCACAGCAAGTAAGCTTAACACTAAGACTTGAAAGTTAACAAAATCCTCCAGTCGGTCACTTTAAAACTTGTTCAACTCTCAGGTTATGTCTTACCCAACCTGCATTGGAGCATTACAGACCACTACTTAAAACAGTTTTGAAGATGAGATTAAAAAGATTCAGGATTAATTCCAAGCTGGTTTTAGTATATGATATTGATCAGGGATCATAAAAGATGCAGACAGATGAGTTTTGTTCAGGAGGAAAACTCCAGGGCATAGATATTAAAGTAATACTGAAGTAATATAAACTGCAGTTCTTCAAAATGCCACTAGAGGCTGACTCCTAAAGTTTTTACTGCCAGGTACATTCGAACAATGGCATTTGAAGGTTTAGAGTCACACTCGACAATAAAGCAATGAATAATAAGGGACTTTTGAAAGAGTTGAAAGCTCCTCATAAGAAATATTGAGCTTTTTAAGTGTCAAGTGAAATTCTAGTGCTAAAAAAATGACTTCTGTAGTTTGACACATTTATAAAACAACTCAGATTAGCAACCACCACACGGATGTATCACTGTTAGTGGAAAAAAGGGGTCAACACACAGTTAGTTTATACATACTGTCTCCCTAAATGTGGCCACTTTTTGGAGCTTAACTCAGGGCTTAAAAAAAAGACATGTGGCATAATGTTGGCAACGTCCAGTATCTACACAGTCTGTTTTTTCTCCCTCATTATCAAAAGTACCTCAGAAAAACTGAGAATACAGAAAAAAATTTAAACTCATGTGCTTGTTGTCCCCCCACTAGCCACAGGGGGAGTAAATGAGCCAGTGTTGTCTCAGTGCTAAGCTGTATCACCTTTACAGATGGAAATTACATCAATCCTCTTTTTCAATTTTCCTGCAAGACAGAAAATAGCCATGCCCCAAACTGCAGACTTTCTTCTTTAATGTGGAGGGCCTAATCTTTTTTTGCACACTCTCATGAGAATATTTTGTGTCTCCCCCTTTTTGCTTTGCCCTCTCCTCTCCTCTCCTCTCCACTCCACTCCCATTTACAGCCAGGTCCCCAGGTGAGCCTTTGCACAAGCTTTCCTCGCAAAAAAATATCTGTGTTCTCTAGATGTAACATCTTTTCCCTTTCTCTGGACTATCTTCTAATTTTTCTAACTCTCTTGCTTTAACAGCTCCCATGGACCAGCCTTGCTGTCGTGCACTTTACGATTTCGACCCTGAGAATGAAGGTGAGCTAGGCTTCAAGGAAGGCGACATCATCACCCTGACCAATAAGATAGACGATAACTGGTACGAGGGGATGCTGCACGGCAACTCTGGCTTCTTCCCCATCAACTATGTGGATATCTTGGTGCCGCTGCCTCATTAGGACGTCACCAGTAAGAGCTGTCTTCAAAGGTGGTGAAAGAATCCAAGAGTCCAGTTCCTCCCTCGAGTGTTCCCAGTAATCTTTTCCTAAACATTCCTACTAAACCACCTGCACTCCGCTTTACAGGAGGCATACAGCAACAACACAATAATGAGCAAAGAATGATAAAAAATATAAGAAAGTATGCACCAAGTGAGTGTAAAAAACTTTAAGTGAAGAAATATCTGCATTGATGTCGTTGCTGCCCTTAGTCCAAGGAGGTTCTTTCAGGCTTCCGGTCATTTTATTCAACTTCTGTCCGGCTTTGTCTTTGTTTACTTTGGCTGTCAGTCCCTCATGAGTTTATCAGATTAACAGATTTACAAGGAACCCCCTATTTCTCTCATTCACTGTACTTTGTGGGAACCTCTACAGTAGATAGACACTTTTTCTCTCACATACTAGAAAAAAAGAAATTGGTCCACGTGTTTCATGTTTGTTAGAGACTCTAGGTCAAGCATGATTTCAAGTGTTCAACGTTTTATCCTATGAAAAATATGTTGAGAGGAGTTCAGTTTCTGATTTAGTCATTTCTTTTTTCTTTTTTTTAAATCAGTACTTGCATTTTAGGATGTTTGGACAGATGTCCATATCATATGTCCATATCAAAAAAAAATCCTAAAAAAATCCTGTCTAAAGGATGTCTGTCAACTTTCAACCAGTAAGATTTTTGACAAGAGTCGTAGATGGATCCATATCTAACTTTAAAAAAAAGAGAGAAAAAATGGTTTTATTTTTGACCTATCAACAAATGCATCTGAGTGATTTAGATACCAAAGCAAAAACCTGTATCAACTCCTGTTTAGCTTCAATTTCTAGACGGTAAATGTCAGTAAATCTGTTGGATGCATCAGGGTGAAGCTCGCAATCTCTAGTTTTCTCTGGTATTTCTATCAGGAGGAGGAAAAATTGTATTCTTAAGTATGTGACATTTCCTATCTGAGCCAGTGATTAGTGGAGTGATGACTTGATTTGCAGAAACACAAATTGTGCAGTTTAACCTTTTTGAAGTGATGTAAGAAAACTCTAATCCTCCAATGTGTATTTTATCAGCAGCTTGTGTGACAAATGGTTGATGTATTGTGATATAATAATAACTTATAGGTCTTGACTGCTCTTAGGGGCAACAGTTTTCTCTGCAGCTGAAGCTCTTTTTCTGCTGCATCCCTACTAGTCAGATAAGTACTACATAGTTTAGCTGTCAATAAGCCATTGATTGAGCTGAAACTGAAAAAGTCAGACATGCACAAATGGCCTAACGGAATGAAAATTCATTTTTTGTTCTGTGTCGGTGGAAATCTTTGCAACTTAAACTAAAAAAAAACCCAGTCTTTTACCTACAATGGATGAAAAGCTGCTGGTTTAGTCTTTTATTTTATCTTAATTCTCAGATACAATGCTACATCTTACTTTCTGTTTCATTTTTTCTAACCAGCAGCAGGCTTGAGGCAGCATTATTGTTTGTGTGTCTTTTCATCTCTGTCAAAAAATCCAGAAATCAAACCAGCTTTAGTTTTAGTCAGCTGACTATTTACAAGCTGTAGCCAAATGTAATAATCCCAGGGTTTTGTTCTCTGTAATTTCAGAAATGTATTCCTCATTCTGCACAATCATCTGTGCAGCGGTTAACCTGTGTTTTTTTTTTTTCACCCATCTTGTGGTAATATTGTGCTTGTTTTCGGGGGAGGGGGAGGCGCACTGCACGTGCAGCGATGCAGAGGGGCGGTGCTGCAGCGGACCTCTAATACTGAGGTGTTTATGATGTACTGTCTCTGACAGTGTTCAACATTAAAAAACAAACATGATGTCTCTTTGATCCACAGACTTCATCAGATTCAATAGATTTACAATAACTGATGCAGAATCACCTCACACTCAGTGTTATTTTTTTAAAGGAAGCACAACTTTATCTGACAGTACTCTTGATTGGCTAGGGAATAATAATGGTAAAAATTGAAGGTCATGTATTTATTTATTTTTTAAAGGTGACACAATTCCTTCCCTTTTTTTCTCTTTCACTTTTTTTTAAACAATCGTGTGTATCTTTGCCCTCAATGAGGACTGTACAGCTTTTCTGTGTTTTTGTTTTCACCTTGTGTGTATAGTTGCGCATCTACAGTAACGTATCTTATTTTTGTAATTGTGATTACAGTATACTCTAACAGTATAGATGTATATATACAGTATATTATCCAGAAGCAACGTGAAAGGAGGGATTCTCTGTGCTGCACATGATTGTCTTCGGATTGTTTTTTTTTCTTTTTTTCGTTTGTTTCTTTTTCTGTTTGGTTTTCTTTTATTCTTGCACTGGATTCTAAGACTGTATGCTTGATGTAAAGAAAAAAAATGTGATAAGTCAACGTAATTTATTCAAATAAATACGAAGAAATGGTAATTGTTCTTAAGAGTTTTTCTTCACTGATTCTTACAGTTCAGGATTTGTATTTCATCTTTTTACAGAAATTTGTTAAAAGAGAAGCATCTTTTCAATACTATGTGCTCTCATACTATCTTTAGCTGCTCTTTTCAGCAAAGCTACTGCAGGGCAGCACAGCAAGATGATAGTTGCATTATTTATTGTTCTGGTGGAGTCTGTCATGTCCGTCTGCAGGAATCCAACCAGAGAAAAATAGGTCAGGTAAAAAAAATCTCTTTGGTACCTCTGAGAAAGCAGAAATGTCTCAGTAATCCTGTTAAAGCAACATTATCAAAGGCATGACTGCAGCTTCAAGCATGTTAAAGGCTTTAAGAGATATGAATGTATGCATACATAACCTGAACAAATAAAGAAGAGGGCTGTAGTAAATCTGACTCAAACATGCAGGACATAAAGTGCTATGGGAGTCTGATAGATTGTGTACATATTGCTGATTACTGAAATACTCTGCCACACTTCAGTGAGAAGCTGTGACTATTAAAGTGCTAAATAATCATAGTAAAACATGTAAGTGGACAAAGCATGTCATTTTGCCAAAAAAAAAAAAAAAAAAAGGAAATACAAAAGATAAATCAACCGGAAAGTAATGAAAGATGGTGATATATGCTCTGCTTTTGACCTCATCACGTATTGAAAAGGTTGATGAACTTTCTCTGTCTTCCTCAAACCATCTTATTAATACTATTAATGTCAATATCATTATAACAGTGGACATCTACATCAAACTTGGATCACCTTATATTGTGTGTATGTTCCTCTGCGGATATTTCTGAGCTTTTATTTTCCTTAAATCTTGAAGGCAGGATTTAAATAAAAGTGTAACTATGCTCTTCTCACCTAAATATGGAACAAATTATTTACTTTTTTGTATTGGGGACAGTTTTAATGCATTAGTTATCTAATAATTAGTGCATGGAGGAAAAACCGGAAATTACCATTTAAATGTGATACCTCTATTCGCTTAACTATTAAAGAAATGACAAATACATTTGACATCATGGTTTTGTGGTCCTGATAAACTTTCGTGTATTTCAACTCCACATACAAAAAAAAGAAAAAAGACACAAAGTCAGCTAAAGATTTTAAATCCAGAGAGGCTGATTTGAAATATTGAAGTGTGCAAAAAATAATAGCGCAAAGGTGCAATTCTAATTATTTACAAACAGATGTCCGCAGTCCTCAAGATCAAAATAAACACCGTGCATACCATTTTGAGTAAATAGTGCAAATATTCTGCATTTGTGCATCACATGGGCACAATCTTTGGTAATCTGATAAGACAGCTGTGGTTTTAACTGTATGACAGTTAACATCAGACGTGACACCTCGAGGTCCCCACCCATTATCTGTCACCACCATCAATCTGGCTACACCCTGTGTCATGCACACATTTCAACCCCAGATCTGCCTCCATCCTACATCACACACATCAAACACACAGCTCTGCGCTCTGCATTGACACCGGTCCAGTTTTGGGGAGGCTTCAGACTAAGTCATTGTGGTCTTTGAACAGCATCAGAGCATGTCACCTTCATAGTCACACACCCTGTGGCCTCTAGCTCCTCACAAAACTGCAAATATAGACACAGCCTGCACTTTGTTTGACATAATGCAGGTGAGATGAATCCACAAACACTTTTATTAACCACAGTAACTGGCATTGTCGTATGTGTACAGGTGGATATTGTGGATACAGGGCGTCTCCTGCTTAATGTTGTTTATGAAACAGTGCCAGCTGTCTGTCTCATTTATTGTGCTGCTTGTTCCAGCTGAGAGCAGGGGGGAAGCTCCCTCTAGTGGTAACTCACAGTGCTCAGTGATGGGCTCTTTCTAAACACTGTAAACACAAAGTACAACTCAGGATTACTGGAAACGGCACGAAAAAAATGACAAAGCAGAAAAAAATGGATATTATTATCAGTCACTTACTGTCATTCCTCAGTTAGTTTTTTGAATCAAGAATATCAGAATATCTATTGGTTCCTTTCTGCGCTGTACATGGCATTGTAATAAAATCAGCCTTTTCTGGTGTGATATCTGTTTCATTTTAACCAGGGTAACAGAAATCACTGGACCCTGAATTGTGTTAATTGGGGAGCTTTACATGTATTTGTGGCTTTTTTACCAATGCACAACTCAAATTCATGAAGGTTGCTCTATGTGTGGCCAATAAGTGCATTACAATGTCATAGAAATCTGATTCTCTTTTTATTGTCAGGTGGTGTTTTGGGTTGAATAGTTGCATGCCCGTGGACAAAAGTACACATTTTCTGAGAAAACAACAAAACACTTTTTAAAGAATTTATTTACATATCAGTATACTCTTTACACCAAGAACAGAACAAAACTTTATTTTGACTCTGTATACTGACTGCTTTCTGTTTGTTTTGTTTGTTTGTTTGTTGTGTGTTTTGTTTTGTTTTGTTTTTCTTTGGTGGGTCTTTTCTTTTCTTTTTTGATTAGGTAAGGAAAATTCACTTTTAAGCTTTTCTCTATGTTATGTCTCTATACTGTTGTTATATTGATATTGATTGTTACATTGCAAAAATGAAAGTAAAATAACATAATAAATAGAAAAAAATATTAGAATATCTCAGATGAATTGGACACATTTCTTTCAGACAAGATATAACTGTACAACTATTTTTATTATAACAATTCTTCCTTGACACTAGTGCACCCTCAAATTGTCAACCAGGATTCTTTGAAAATAGTAAAAACTTATGCAGCAGAACCTGAGATATTTCTTTTCACTTTACCAGCTGATCTCCTGTCTCATTTTACCTTCATTACCCACAACACTGTTTCGCTTCAGAAAGTTTGGTAGGAGAATTGGATGAGTAAATATAGCTGGTGCATGAGTAGCTTTGAGCCTTTAGACTAATTGTGCAAACAAATAAGCTGAAATGTTCTGTTAAGATCCATCTGTGTAACGCCACAGCCTCACAAATAACCGTCAGAGTTCACTGATATGTAAAAAATCTGTAGATCACCTCAGGTGAAGTCACTTGAGGCACTTTATCAGACACAATGAAACAGGAGAAAATGAGTCAAAGATTTAGGGTCGAGACAAACAACAGGTTATCAAAGTCATGTAGCACACTTTCCTGATTTCTGACTGAAATTATTCCTTCAGTAAAAATTGTGCAAAAAAAAGTCTATGTGCTGTATTTCATCAAGTTATCTCAGTGGATTATCATCTAAAAAAGACAAAAAAAAAAACAAAAAAACACACACAACACTGGTGGTCACTGTGGTCGTGGAAAATCCATTTCCAAGAAAACAAAAACATTTTGACAACACACATACACACACACACACACACACACACACACACACACACTGGCTCACTCTGTAAGTCTGAGGAGGATGAGAAGGAGGAAGAGGGGGTGACGAGACAAGCAATCCAGTAAAAAGCATTCCTCAGAGCCCCTCTCTTGGTGGGTGGCCTGCTTGGACGCTGCTGCTTATTTTCCTAAAATCCTTCACTCCCATTGTCTGGCCACCATGCTGTCTGTCCACTGCTACATTCACTGACACACTTTTATCAGCAGATCACTTCTAACATCTTCATCTGATGTGTTAAAATACAAAGTGATCCTCGGCCACTAAAGACTCAGGTCTTTAAGAACAGCAGGTTATTTAAAAGTGGTTTGTGTGTTTTATGAGATAAGAATATTTTGTGTTTTCAGCCAGAGCATGCTCACTTTTCAATGCAAGAATCAAGTTAAACCAGACTGTTTCTACGAACTGGATTCAACGATTCACTTGGTTTGCGTGTAAAGAGAAGCGATGCTGCACTTCAGTCAGCAACTCAGCAACATCCAGCCATGGCAAGCTAAAACTGGCAGCCACTCCATCATATCTGACACTTGAATCAGCCACAACTCTTAATGCATGAATGGTAGGCTGCATCTGCTTTCTGGCAAACCCCAAACCACAGCAGACCGCAAGACACCCACACCAGTTACAGACATGTCCTACACATTCAGCGAGGCCTGAGAACAAAGAGTATCAAACTCAGGTCCCACCCACGACCTCAAGTACATCAAAACTGGTTATACTGCTTCCTTATACATGTAAAACATACTGCAACGATACAACTGTGTGTAATACATGACCAACTACAGCCTCATAAAACTGTGCACACGCCAAAAATGACTTCAGTACCTCTTGGACTCTTTGTTACTCTGCATTTCTTATAATTTCATGATGAGAGTACGTTGATCAAAGTATTAGAAACCTGTGATATCTTGTTCAGTAGCTAGTATCATAGCATCCCTGCAGTGAATAATCATCATCCATGAAATACAAAAGATTTCACGTTTTAAGGAGACATTTTTATGTTATTTTGAGGCCATTTCAATTCATTTTTCCACCCTTACACAGTTTTATCTATTTTTTCATTGTTTATTTTTGAAAGTGATTAAAAAACATAAATCATGTAAAGGTCCCAGATTTCTAAAGCTAAAGTCTCAAAAAAATGTAGCTGGTTGAGGTAGATGTTTCTTTCATTCAACCTCTGTCTACTTAATTAGTATTAAGGGTTAGAAATTATTTAAAATGAAACCTGGTGATTAGTGTGTGACTTAATTTCAAGATTGCATAAATACAGAAATGTAAAACTGCAAGTAGCCTGATTTTTTTTTTAATTAATTAATTTATTTATTATTTATTTATTTAATTAATTAATTGTTTATTTGTTTTGTTTTGTTATTTGATTGAGTGATTTCTTTTTCTTTTTCTTTTTTTTCTATTATTTTTCTTTTGTCGTTCTGTTGTTGGTTTGTTGGAAGTTTTTTTTTGTTTTTGTTTTTGTTTTTGTTTTGGGAAAATGGGGAGTCATGTATTAAAATTGACACAGTTGTATTTTTGAACTGGTTTCAGTAGTTCCACTTCTTATAATTGCAGTCGGCTATAATGAAGAGCACTGAACTTAACTCGTTTGCTCCTAAACATACAATTTTGTGAGATATTTTTTAAATGGAGATATTTCAAAAAAAAATTGCCAAGTATTTTGCAGCATTATGATTTAGAACAATTAAATGCTACTTTGGTGAAAATGGAAAAGTATTTGTTGCAAATACATATTACAGAAAATAAAGCTATGAATGCATTATAAATCTGTTTTGTTTTGTTTTGTTTGTATACTCCTGTCAAAGAATTTCCCCCTCATACCTTGTGCTTGTTATGCAGCTGCAGCCTGTTTACAGCGTAGACTGTAAGAGTTTATATCAGTCTTTGCTGCTTTTTTAATCCTTCTTTTACAAAGAGAAATGAGTCTAAGAAAAGACAGAAGAAGCTAATTTCAGGAAAAATAAAGAAAGACAGAAATCATATCAAATCAATGAAAGCAAGCCTGTGAAAGTTACTGGGAGCAGAAAATACGCGCATGCGCGCAAGCACAGTGTCCGTGTTAGGAGCAGCTGTTGGTGGGAGTGTGCCAGTGTGTGTCATTACATGTTTCCCCGTGGCGTTCATACATAGTTTCTCTATTCAGTAGGAAAGCCCAGCTCTCAACACCACACAGAGGCAGCTAATTCCCCCGTCTGTCAGAGGCGCTCAAAGAGCCAGTGATTGGAGATGACAAATGAGGCAGTAAGACAGGTCAGGCCGCTAAACGCTGTCTCACAGTGAGAGAGAGAGAGGGAGAGAGAGAGAGAGAGAGAGAGAGAGAGAGAGAGAGAGATGGGACAATGAGAGAGGGAAGGGACCCAGAGAGCAGTGTGTGCATTTGTGTGTACTTTCATTTTTGTGAGTTATACTATGAGGGTCTGTGGGATCTGACGCCATGCTTGTCCATCAGTCTGAGAGGGGCTGAAGTTTGTTTCCGGCTCTGGTTTGTCCTCCATCTCCAGCTGTGCCCCACACACGAGTCTCTGTCACTCAGGCTTACCTAATGGAAACTAAAAGAAAAAGTCTGTGTGTGTGTGTGTGTATGTGCGTGTGTGTGTGTGTGTGTGTGTGTGTGTGTGTGTGTGTGTGTGTGTGTGTGTGTGTGTGCATGTGTGTGAAGCCTTACCTCCATCATCAACAGTGCACTTTGATCTACAGGAACGATATAAAGACAGCTTTGGTAGAATTCTTTCACAATATTTAGGAATTAAATGTAATTTCTGTTTGGTATGATGGTGCAGTTTATTGCAAAGTATATTTCAAGGTAAAAGTATAAAGTCTGCAACGACTCAAAACCTCTGTGAGTGTTTCCTCACTATCCACATTTTTGTCTTCCTCAGGCAATCATAAAGTACATCACTTCAGGCATTCAATACACAGTATAAGAAACAAAAAGGTGGTGTGTTTTGTAATGGAAGATGTCTCATTATTATTACTATATTTTTTTTCTGATTTTAACAGAACTGTAAAAAATAACTGATTTAATTTTTATAAATTAAAGTGGCTGAGCATCACAGTGAAGATTTGTTTCTGACTCTCAGGCATTAGCACACATTCAAATGTAACATCTGTTGATATCACCCTTGAAAACAGTTTTTTGTAGCAACTTTTTGTTGATAACAAATACACATCTGAAATATTTCCAGTGCAGTTGCTCATAACAAGTTTGCTGCAAAAGTGATGAAGCTCAAGTCCAAAACAGACCCTAAATCAGCAGCTTCATCCTGTCATGATGTAAAAAAAAAAACAAGAAAGATAATTTATTTTACCAATTTAGCAAATTCTCAGGAGGAGGCTACATTTGATCTCACTTGGACAAAACCTCAATTTTGAAAGACCTTGTGTTTTCTGCAGGTAAAACAAACAAGAACCTTCAAAGTCTCCAGGTCTCTTTTCTGTGAGCTTTACCTTGTTCACTGTTGCATAATGATTTCCAGTTCACAAAGGGAACAGTTTGTTAGTCTGTGTTTAGAGTCTGGTGGCTCCTTATTCTGTCTGTCACCTATCCTCAGAGTACACAGCACCCTTACAGTGACAGTGCGGCTAGAAACCAGATGTATTTGCTTTGGAAGATGAGTCTGTGGCCTCTGTTTGACAGATTTCCATGTGCCCTCATTCAGGTTAGCTCAACCACCACTGTGAGTTCAAAATGGGCTGTCATACCTGCCGTTAAGGCATCTGTAAACAAACAAGATGGCTGCTGCTGATGTGGAACATTCTGCTGTGTGGTACACACATGCTACAAGATATGTGTCAAATAAATATTTTTCTTATCAGGGGAAATGAAAAGCCGTATAAACTGGATGATGGAATTCACAACCAGGCATGGGTGCCAAACACAACATCAAACTCTATGTTGCCCTGAATAGGTTTGATCCTGTTCAGTGAAGTCACTTTGAGAATCAGAAATGAACTTAGAAGTCTTCAACAACAGCAAAAATGCTTGAGCATGTACCATAAAGATCCAAAGTGCTTAGTGGAAATTCATTGAAATGAATACATGGATAACACGCTTTAAATATATATATATATATATATATATATATATATATATATATATATATCACAGATTAAAAGATATCTATTCAGTGCAGAGAAAATGCAAATATGAATATAAATAGAGAGATAATCACTGAAGGAATAAATGCCTCCTTTTGTGGTTTTAGAGGAAAAACCTAACTATTACAGTTTTTTCAGAAAAATAATAATCCCATAAGTCACCAAGAGTCAGCCAATCAATTCTTACCCTCTATGGCATTAGGATACTTATGTGTAGTGAGTCTTAAGCTAGTTTAATTTGGCAGCACCGCAGCTTAAGTCACACTCATAAATAATCTATGGTTTTAAGTGTAAATCGACAGTGAAGCTAAGTGAGGAGCTCTCATGTCAAATGGTGCTAAGGCCAGCCGCACTGCATGCAAAACAGTACAATGGGACAACATTTGGTGTGCAAATCCATTTGTCCATTCAAATGGTGTCTCTAACAAAAAGTGATACACAAACAAATAAATTAACCCAAGGGGGTAACAAATGTGTTTGCATAGGGTCAAATCTGGCACCTTTTTGAACTGATTTCATATGAATCTCAAGAAATAGACAGAAGTTGTATTGCTGAAGATTATGATGCTTTTAAGACTACCAGGATATCTTCATGTAGAGCTCAGCAGGAACATTAATAAAGTGTAAGCAAGGCAGTGAAACCTGACAGTTTCTGAATCTATTCTCCTTCTCTAATCCCAGAGAAAGTCACACCCATCACACCGCCATTGTGCAGAGGAAGCTTCTCTATGCATGACAGAGTAAGAGTTCTTGAGTTTATTAACCTCTGCGTACAACTCAGATCACACACAGGCATGAACAGTGTACAACACACACTCAATTGTATGCTTTCAATTCATGCACTATTCATGTACCCATACACTTACTACAGTATTCCTGCAGAATTTGAGCCTCCAGCCACATCCAGGTGTTGCAAGGTCTTTTTTTTTCTTGTGAATGACTTGGTTTGGTTTTGCTTTGTCACTGGGCACTTACTGAACAATGAGACACTCATACTGAACCCAGAATAACTTGTCTATCGGCAAAGCTTTGACCTGAGAGCTACATCTGTTTTGGAATAGACTCAAAGTTTATATTTAGTATTTGATTTGTAGCCTTATCTTGTGAGGGAATTTGTGGTACATAAAAAATTTTGTCAGCTAACTGCATCCTCTTACAGAGCAGAGCTACAAGCAGATCCCCGATAACTTGGCCATTTTTTCCTGATTGCACAAGCACAGCCATATTAAGGCCATATTAAGTCCAAAATTGAGACAAAAAGTCAAAATTGTAGGATAAAAAGTAGAAAATTTGAGATAAAAGATTCAAAATTATGAGGTATAAGTAGAAATTTTTTGATGAAAAGTCAAAATTGTGAAGTAAACTGTCAAAAATTGAGAAAAAGAGACAAAATTTTGACCTTTCAGCTCATGAATTCTTATTTTTTGTCTCAAAAATTCAACTTAACATGACAAAAAATATCTCAACAAAGCCAGTTTTTCATTTTTTAATTTCCCCTGCCATAAATAGCCATCTATTTTTCATTATTAATGTTTACATTATGGAAAATTTTCCCTTCAAACAGACATGGAATATTTAAAATAAATGTATGGGTGATGAAGCCTATTTGTTGTCTTTGAGTATCTTACCAGGTAGGGGATCCTCTTTGTGGGTTTTGAGAATATGGTGACCCTATTCCAACTAAAACTATTGTTTTGTTTGGAGACGCAATGTGAGGGATCTCCTTTCTGCAGATTGATTTGCTATGACTTGAGGAGTCTCATCACTGATAAAAAATATAAAAAAAACTGAAATAGGGTTATGACTCAAGTATTAAACACACACAGGTGAATGTTAAGACAGCAGGGTAAAAATCTGAGATGGACGTTTAACTGGTCACAGGAACTTTTTGTTCTGATTAATTTAGCTAAATTTGTAACCTTTTGTAACCATTTGTAACCACCTGACTTTTCTTTCTTTCCTTTTTTTCCCTGTGATAAAACTCTCAACATTAATAATCTAATCTAAAAAAATAACATTCAAGTTTTACTGAGCTGGGGATATCCTGTATACAAGCTGATGAAATTACACTCCATAAATAACATCTGTATCTCATAAGCTTTAGGTGCATTTGATTTGTTGATATTTGGATTAATGATGGGTGATCTGTTTGAACTTGCCAGCTTGTAGAAGCTCTTCTGTGTTGAATTTACATGCCCTGTCCCTGAGTGGGTTTCCTCCTGCAGACTGAAGACATGCAGGTTGGGTTAGCCAGGGACTCCAGGGTTTCCCCGTCAGTGTTACTGCAATTGTAAATGGTTGTATGTCTTTGTCAGTGTACCCACAATGGACCTGCAACCTGCCAAGAGTGTATCAGTGATGAACTAAAACCAGACCTCCCTGACACACAAAGGTTTGCTGATGTACATGGTTTTTGAATGGGTGATGTCTTGTGATGTCTTTAAACATAAAGTTAGCCACATTCACACTTAAAGCATCAACATTTTACCTTTATGCTTTGTAAGGCTTCTTAAAAAAGAAAAAAATGATAATGCAGTGCTAACTGACTGCATTATTCAACAGTTTTCTCTCTCGCTCACTTTCTCATTCCTCAAAAGTTGACCCACCTTTGACCTGGGTTCACAGCCAAGTTCAGCTAATCTCTGCCAAGCACAAGCAGAGGGCACCTCCTGAGAAAACCACAAAGACCACTTATCATCCGTCCTGCTCAGTAAAAAGGGTATAAATCCACATTATGTCAGACATAATACTGACCTAAAACCCTTTTTAAGACAATACTCCTCCAGGGTGTCTGTAAAAATACATTACATTTACACTTGGGAGGAGTTATACTGAAATAACATTCTTTAGCAGGCCTAATTACAGCAATTATACAGGTAGCAGAAGTTTAGCAGACTCCATCCACAAAGAGGGAGATATGTCGGGTTTGAGTGCCTGATCGCTCGCATACAAGATGTGGCTTGCATTGGCTTTTTGCCTTAAGTACAGATAATCCACATGTGTCAGTGATTGAGGAGTTACAAATCCCACAGTAACAGACACACAGGTGGCACTGAATAGAAGCAGCATACCAGTCTAGATTTCTCTTACACTCTGTCTTACCTGGCCGACTACCCTGCGAGACTGAGTCAGAAGGGCTAACCTCCCTCTGCACAGCCCACATACAGGTATGCGTGAGATCTGCAACACCCAGCACAAGGTGTGTGTGCCTCTTTTTCCAGGCACACACTCTCTAACAAGTGGACTGCTCTATACCACATCCTGTTTGAGTGGTCACGCTCTTGTCTCCCTGTCATGCCATGCATGATACTGTGACCTTGCATGACTTTCCTAGGTTGAGTCAAAAGAGCTTTAATGACCCTGAGATAATAATCATATAATAATGTAACTGAAATTAAAAATAAACCCAATAATGATTTATAATGGTTGGTAAACAAAATGTGTGGCAGCCTCTGATAAGCTTATTTGGACCTTCAAAGAACTTTCATCTACCTCTAAAACAACAGTGGAGTACTAAATAAACTCTACAGCTCACACAGAAATGCTAAGACATGTTACAAAGTGGTGCAAGACGGTGCCTGTGGCATCCAGGGGGTTTGCTGGGTAAGAAAAAAGAAATTTTTCTATCACATAAGGTAGGGCGAGGATATTCTAAAAACCCAAAAAAGAGGACCCCCCTTACCCAGCCTCTTGGAGACACTGAAAAAATACCCAAAGATCCTTAAAGATGGCAAAGAAGCTTCATAACCCATGCATTTATCAAAAACACTCTGTTAATGTTTGTTGTGAACATTTTCGATAATGGAAACATAAATAATGTATAGAAGCCCATTATCACCATAGATGTAAAATTGATACACTGGCTTTGCTGAAGTTTTTTTTCTTGCTTTCTTTTTTGCAAAGTAAAAGAGGACATTTGGTCATCTTAACAAAGGGCTAAGTTCATTTTGCTGACTCTTTATCTGTTTCTAGTAAAAGGTTTTAAAAAATGGTTTGATCAAAGTTTGTGCAATTTTTCCAATGCAACCATCTATCTGTCAACTATTTACATCAGTTGTCTCATTTAACTTGCAGGGTGGCTGGAGCCTACCTAGGCTATCATTGGTAGAGAGGAAGAATACACCCAGGTCGGGTTGCTGTCCATCATAGGACCAACATGCAGAGACAAACCCACACACTCACAGCTACAGACAGTTCAGAGTGATAAATTGACCTAACAAGCATGTTTTTGGAATGTGGAGGGAAGCCAAAGTATTAGCACATGCAAGGGGAAAACATGTCAATTCCACACAGAAAAGCTCCTGCCAAGTCAGGGTATTGCACATGGAGCCTTTTTGCTTTACACCACTGTGATATATTATCACCCATACACTGTTATGCAAGTATATGCTCTGAAAAAGTTTGTGAACTATGCAAAGTTCATTTGAGTATCACATGGGGTGGTATTACCTCTTTTCAAATCAGACTTAGTGGGAGTGATTCATTTATATGGAAATCAATCATCCCTTCATATTATGAAAAATCAACAGCTTCAATATCAATACAATGACAAACATGCATTTCTAGAGCCAAGGCCCCTTTCAGTGAGTCCTTCATCTGCCAGGCTTAAAAAGACATGTCAGGAGTTTGACAGCTGAGAAAACACAAGTCTGTGCTCAAGGATATGAGTGGACACTGGATGAATACCTGCATCTTCCTGCTGAGGAATCAGAGGATTTAGTGGGCGGTGAAAGCTTGTCAGCAATGACACACAAAAGCCTTCTTGTACACCAAATAAATATAGTAATACCTGCTATCGAAGTAGCAGCAGTGATCAAGTTTGGATAGATCTGTTACAAAGGAACCACCAGCAATTACTCCAATAGTAGTAGTGAAGTTTTGTTTGGGGTTGATATGGTTCACACAGGCAAGGCAAACAGTGGTGAGCATGAATGACTGTGAAGACTAGGTGGTAAGATTATAGTTTTGGGTTTTTTTCTAAATTTTAGACAAATAATTTAAGAAACACATTTTCTTATATCTGTTGTTTTTATGCTGTCAGAGTTAAAGAATAGTTGTTGAAAGTAAGGTGAAGGGAGTTTTATTTTTTTATTTTTTTTTGTCAAGGCATGCAGTTAGCAAATTAACTAAGCATAACTTTCAGCACCTTGAAACTTAACATGTATACATTTGTAACTCATCAGATTCATCTGCAATTACATGTGTTACAACTCAAATATTTCTTACTTATCCTACTTTCTAACAAACAAGACAGTAATTTAATGTGTGAAACAGGTTTGCCAAGTTGCTCATTGGTTGCAGTGCTTAGCTTACCATGAGGCTGCTTGCAGTTGCCTTTTAGGTGGTTATATATGATGAAAAAGCTGTCAGTATTTTTAATCTAGCAATCAACAAAGGGCCAAGTTAGCACATTAAAGGAAGACATTCAATCTTTTGGTACAAAAAGCTTTCTTATTGAGAGCAGCCTTTTCTTAGTTTAGCAAAAGGACTCTATAGAGAGCAGAGAGAGTTTGGTAAATTAATTTACATTAATTGATTTAGGATAAGAAACAATTGTGTTCAAAAATTGATACATTTCCCAGCATAGTAATGCACAATGGAAAGATTTGAGTAAAAAAATGAATGGAAGTGTGTTTTAGAGCATTGTTTGCATCAGTATTCATTAAAGCATGCTTGATAAGATCATTAGGTTTCAGCTTCTCGTCTTGAAATGTGCTCCTCTCACTCACTCTGCTCATACGCACTCACCCTCTCCTTCCTGCTCTCTTGTAAATGTTGTCATGAGGATGGCAAAAAAGAGAACTGTTTGCCGTATTATTCTACAGCAGCTGTCCGAATCACTGATGCTCTAGATTTTGCAGAAAACAACGATTGTCCTACGGATGCACCACAAATTTACTCTAAAATGTTAGACTACCCAAAAAAGAGAACTCTGAGCTGCAGAGTAAACAGAGGGAGGAGGAGAATCCCCAAACTACAACCAGAGTCCTGGCATTGTCCTTTCAGTATCTAGGTAGCTGATTTATAGAAGTGAAAGTCAGGTTTAATCATCTCCAGCATTAGAAAATTTTATATTCAAAAGTGTAATTGGTCATCATAATTATTATTTTAGCTATTATTTTAGATTGAATATGTAAACTAAAATTTACAAAAAGTCCTTGAGACTTTGAATTCAGTAGCTGAGCCTTGTAAACATTGCCTGCACGAAATGCAGAAATGCTGTTTAAACTGCACCTCTCATCTAGAAATGTCAATTGATAGGAAATTTGATTTTGTCGATCAAGTTTATTTATGTCTAATCATTGATTCAGTCATCAACCAAAATCCATTTGAACTAAAAAATGCTGCTTTCCTGGCCTAATATTGATATGGCATTCATATGTGATTAATTGTGATTTGTTCATCACAAAGCCTCCAACTAACTAGACTTGTTTTTAAATGAAGTCCCACTACTCAAATAATATTTTTCTGTTCCTTTTTTCTTTTTTTTCTTCTTTTTATAAATCTTTTTTTGTCTTCAGGTAGGGCCAGGCTTGTTTCCTCCTGCTCTCAGTAATTGTACTTTACTAGCAAATAGGTGTAAGGTAAATCCTTCTGTATAAGGGTACCTTAATATTTATTTTGTAGCTAAGTAGCTGAATGATAAAAAATAAAAATAGAAATTCTAACTGAGTTATCTAACGATTCCTGGATGAAACTGTAATAATTTGAAGGATTCTGAATATCTTGATAATGCAGCGTGACATCTTATAAACAATGGACATGTACAAAGGCATTGAGTATCCATTTTTTAAAACTTACTTTAAAACCTGTGTTGATGATTCTTTTTTTTTTTTTTTTTTACAGAAAGTCTTGCCAAATTGAGTCATTATCCTTTATTTTCATATTTTTTCCTGTCTTTGTCTTTTCTCCACCTGAACTTTTTTAAACAATAATTCCTTAACTGACCAATGCTTTAATAAGTGTGTTGCTGTTCAGAATTAGCTTGATGTTTGTCCACAGACTGTTAAGTCTTGACTTCAGTGGAAATCCTTTGGTGAACCCACAGAGCTCTGTGGTAACATCACATCTCCTCTCCCCCCTCCTTTACCTCAGTGTCAGACAGTAGACATGCAGACAGAGAAATGAATCTGTGTTAATGAAGTAGAACAAAATAAAAGGATAGTGCTCGCCTCCTGCAACCATCCTAACGTGAGATCTTATTGTGTAACGTAGGGTCTTTTCAGGTGCAAACAGGGGTAAAAAATGCTTGTGTGCGGCTGCCTTCTCTCTGTGCAGGCTGAGACATCTTTGAGGTGTTGACACAAAGATCTTTACAGAGCTCGACTGACACCGATGCACTGACATTTTTAACCAGGCATGACTATAATTGTGAGCTCTGTTACAGTGCTGGAGAGAGATACCATCTCTATTGGGGAGCAGGTGAGTCATTCAGTGTGAGTCATACCTAAAAAGCCTGATCAACAACCAACTTTGCCAAAGGAAACCGAAGTTGATAAGCAATAAATATACAAATTTTTAATGACCCGTTGTATCTACATGTATCCTGTTTGTATCAGTTACAGTTCTCTGGTACTCTGATAGTTTCCTCTGTGTTTGTATCACACATCTAATCTCACAGCAGTCAAAGGCGTCTAAATGAATTATAAATATAAGCCAGTTCACAGACATCAGGAAGAGTGTTGCTGGTTTATCTCTGATACAAGGGTCAAAAATGATGCTTTCTATCAAATTTGGTTAACTCAGACAGATTTTAGCAAACATGAGGTTGATTTCATTTGGTGTTGAGCTGATCAGTGACAGGAAAATGAAAAAGTATGTGCCAGCAGTGTGAAGACAATATACAACAAAGTGTGCTATGCAGAGCTACAAAGGCATCTTTTTACTTAAGAAAGAAAGCAAATATCTGAAATTGTGTATTTCTTTATGAGACAACAATGTGTGTTTTCTGGTAATTTGGTGTGCTGTTAGACAGAGGGTTGGAGGAAGTGGGGGATATTAAACTCTTTCCACAATCATCCCAACAAAAAGGCATTTCAAAACATCACACAGATAATCACAAAAGCATGCTTAAAATCCTATAGTGTTTCATATAGAATACAGTGCAAAGAAGGGGGGAAAGAGTCATTTCACGCATGAGTGAGGAAGTTGTTAAGTATTGACAGGTGACTTCATAGGAATTCAGATAACTCGAGTCATCTGTCCTCATGTCGAACAGAACTTAATTAGGCCGCTGTATTGTTTCTTTGAGCACCGCCGCTTGTTCAAGAGGCGTGATCACTTCTTAAGACTTGTGTCAGAGTCCCAGGTAATTCAATCTCTGTGGCTTGTACACACCCGGTAATCAAATAAAAATCTAACAGTTTACACAGAAGACACGTATGATAGATTGACATGAATTAAGGTGTTAATTAATTTAAGATCACTGAAGAAAGAGATGCAAGTAAAGCACTGTCAAGAACATTTAGCCCTAAGGCTGATTCATGCAGTAAAAAAAGTAATTTGTTAAATCAATGTGTCACCTGAGAAGACTTGAAGGAACAAGGTTTATCTTAACCTCACTCTTAATGGTAGGACAATCTTTATTGGGTTGCACTGAAGAGACAGACTTCCTGAAGTTACTTTATTTATGCTGAACAACAGCATTTCAACATTTTGTTTGACTTTTTTATGTCTCAATGAAAGTGCAAACGGCAGGAATGCTTTAAATGACAAAAGAAACCACAAAATAAAAATGAAAATTTCTTCCACCAGTGAAGCTGTTAAAATTAAAAAGAAGTTTAGTTCACTGCAAGCTACTCTTTCATGCTATCATTTATTAACATAAACACTCTCCGTCATTAAGTGTTACTATTGTTGTTCATAAATTAATGTTTTCCATTAAAGCACTGCACTCCATATAAGCACCTGTGTAACTTTTTCAAGTATGCTTTAAATATATTTAGAGACATAGTTTACTTCTTTGGGTTGTTAAGTGGAGCTTCTTATTTCTATTAAAATTTGAATTTCCTTGTGTGTGTGTGTGTGTGTGTGTGTGTGTGTGTGTGTGTGTGTGTGTTTTCTGACCCAGTCAGACCACTGTGGGGCAAGTGAGGGCTTCATGTTTGCATTTGCAGCTGCAGGGACTTGGTGAGGATGCAAAGTTCTGACGGTTGACTTGCTCTAAACCCGGGCCAGTTTACATAACTGAAGCACTGCAGTGCCAGGGAAGCCTGCCGTTAAATCAATGTGTGTGTGTGTGTGTGTGTGTGTGTGTGTGTGTGTGTGTGTGTGTGTGTGTGCGCGCTTATAATAAAAACATGTGAATAAATGAAGTATGCAAATAAGAGTTGATTTATCTCTCCTATCAAGGAAAGGTTATAAATTTGTCAGTGTGAATCATTACGAAAAGAAATATATGATATATGTCTCTTTTTAAATACTAACTGTATAATTATTTTTTTAACGATCATTTAAAGACTTGAACACCTGATTTTGCAGGGCTTTGTTAAACAAACGAACAAACGAATGCTTAATTTGTAAAATGTATTCCTGTTATAAAATTTTTGTCTGTAAGAAATGATTTGCCATTACATGGGCTTTTTAGTGCAGAGACCCAGTTACACATGAATGTTCCTTAAAGTTTTAACCACATCTAACCATGCAGCTGAAATAATTTGAAATATATACATTTATGAAACAAAAGCAGTAAAGAAAAAAATGAAGCTGGTTTTTTTTCTATTTTAGGTAAATTTTCATTGGTAGCATGTATCCTCTGTTTTTCTTATAGTAGTCCTTGAGCATTTTCTGTGAAAATGTGTAGCTCTCACATGGTTATAGTCAAGTGTTCAAATTCAAATGTCTAATTTGTTTGTCTTTGTTTGGAGAAAGCCGTTTCCCTCTGACACAGCCAAAAGTATTCGTGAGACACAAAGTGAAGAGCTCTTCATTTGCCTTGGCTGCAGCTCTTTGCTCCTCTGCAGCTGTCCCGGCCTCCAGCCGTCATTTGCGTCTCCAAAGCGTGTTATGATCGACAGGTGGAGGCCTCTCACTGCTGCACCAATGCATGGCTCCAGGGCCCTTAGCAGCAGAAGCTTTAACGTATGACTCAGTGATGCTAAACTCAAGTGCACTTCATAAAGGATTCTTGGTTTGTAACACGAGATAAAAGAATCAAAACAGAGAAGCACTCAAAAACTGCAAGTGAGGATCCTGAATTAGAACACAGAAGCAAGAAGTGGAGTGGCACGATGAAATTTTCAAAAACTTCTAACCCAGAAAAAAGGTTGTTGTTTTTTTTGTTTTTGTTTTTTAATGAAAAACAATATTGTATAGTTTATTTTCTAGTGTTGGAAAATACAAAATGTTAGGTCACATAATTATTGGGATAATAATTTCATTATTTCTGTCCAAACATCAGTGGTTGAAGAGATATTTTCGGCTAGAAGAATGGGGTTTCAAATGGAGCTGTAAACTTATGTATTTAATTGTTTAAAATGATAACCTAAAGGAGTTTCTTATAAACACTAATTGTGTTTTCGTTTGGGAGACCTGGACATTATCAGTAGTTTGGATTTGTGTTCATTTGATTTGTGAAACATTCACTTCTCTTTTTGATGAGTTTTTGTCTACACAGACTACAAATAAAACTTCTGGTGCTTTAGCTATAAAATATACCAGCTGGTAGTTAATGGGCCATGGCTGAAAAAATATAGATTTAAAAAATGAAATAAAGTTGTAATGTTAAAGAGGTAGGGGCTGTATTCCTTTGAGAATTAAATTATTGCTCAGCCACTTTTTTCCTGTAACTTTGCGCCTTCATTCTTGCAACTGCACAGCTTTTTGCTTGTGAATTTACAGCTTTATTCATGTCACATTACAACTTAATTTTGTAGCCTTTAGGCTTTCTTCTCAAACTCATATGCTTCTATTTACTGTGGCCCTAACCCTCTGCCATAGTTTTCAAGTTGGTTATTCTTTTCTTGCTGATTTGTTTGTTTGGAGCAACAAACAATAAAATCAAAAGAATGAGCTAAAGGCAGCTCAACTGTTCATCTTAAAAAGTCACAGATTTGAGTCAATGCAAATGTCATTTCATATATTCTGTGAATATAGTATAGGGCAACTTTGGTGCAACATACGAAAACAGAGAGAGAGGGAGAGAGAGAGAGAGAGGCTAAAGACATAAAGGTTAGAAGCAATTGTTGCCTTTGTGACATTTTTGCTTTTCACAAAGTGAGCATTTGCTTTGATTTCTATATGACATCTATCTCCTGACATAGCCCGTCAACACATTGTGACACACTCTTGCTGAAAGTGGAGTCACTTTTCAGCGACCTTAGTTGATTTTTTAATCTACCAGCACAAACAAAGAGATAAAAGGCTCATGAGCAAATATTAACTGCAAATGCTGTGGTCCTGCCAAATTGTGATGCATAAGCACACTATGGCAACAATGTGCCTGGGCTTGAATAACAACGGCTACCTGAGAAATTACTCACCACTAATTGTTCAGGGCAATAAAGCATACGAAGCTTTTTTAGGCAAAGGGTGAGGTCCACAGCAAACTACACTGTGTGTCCATCACATGTCACAAGATGAAGCAAAGTAACCACACATCAAACACACCATCACAGTCATGTGGATACAATCCATTTTCTAAAAAAATATATCCTCTGTGTTTGCACTGCTTCTTAAAACACAACTCAAATTTATTGCTCAAAGATGACAAGATCAAATGTTAATTGATTTGGTGTGAAATAATTACACTGAATGCAAATAGAATATTAACTGTCCGTTGAGTCACTGCACGCCAAAACTCTGTGACCTTATTTGTTGCAGTTTTTCCCACCACAGTTTTATTTGATAGTGAGCAGAAAGAGAATTTGCATTTTCAAATGTTCTCTATGATTTATTGCCATATTGCATTTTTGTTATTGTAATGATACAATGCAGGAGTGACTTCCTTTTTGTGGAATAACAAAGATCTGCATGGCTTCTACTCAAGAGAAACAACAAGGATTGAGAAAAAAAACTTTAACATCAACATCAATTCACTTTCTATATAAACAGATAATTAATATTTGAGCTCTTTTTGAAAGCATTGCTTTTTTTAGCATCTAATTATCTCAATATTGATTTAATTTCAAATTATTTTTCTTTGGTTCAACTTTAGCTCTTTTCATAAATATTATTTGTCTGATTGTCTCAAAAATTTCTACTTTGAATTTTGGGATACCGTTGAATAAAGAATTTTTGCCAATTTTTTATTAAACTAACTGCTTATGTTTCTTATTTTAACATTTTTTATGCTTCAAAATCTTATGTTCGTCTACCTACAGTGTCATTTATACATTATTTTTCTACTGTCTTTTACATACAAGATTTTTTGTTGTTGTTGTTTTACAGTGTAATGACTACATTACATGACTACAGTGGAGAATAAAAACCCACATGTTAACTAAAAGCAGTCAATGATCCCATCAAACATTAAATTCCATCGTGTAAAAATAGTGTTGCAGGTCCAGCAGGGTGACCGCAGTCCTGGCCCTTCCCACAGGACTGAACCTTTCATCAGAGAGTTTGTATGAGCAAACCTGCGCTCTGGCTTTGACACATGCCCGTGCTGTTCATCCAGCCTGGTGTTGAGCAGTGGGAGTGTGCTGCCGTGTTTTCCTCTCTGTTTGTTTAAGAGATTAAGGTGGTGAACCCTAGCTCTACGGAGTCCCCGCACTGCATACCATCAAAGCTGCATAGCAACCTCTTAGGTACTGCCGTTGGTGAAATTTAATAGTGTTAAGTTCATTTAAAGCTTTCAGTTATTAGATTATAAAATTATAGGCTTAAATTCTAATTCATTTCTGTACTGCAAAAACCAAAAGAAAAAAATCTATGTGCTGTAAACATAACCAGCAAGTAGTGACACCAATTTCTTAAGGACAGTCACAATCAAAACCAATTCAAACAAAGACGGATTTTCATGACGAGAGTTTGTTATTCCTGTCTCTCGGGTTGCGTCCAGAGATTATGGTGATGGCCTATATTTTGCATGCTGAAATCACAGGCCGGCCTTTGTCTGGCGAACATTTACATCCCTTAACACAGCTGGCTGGTCCAACCACTGGCACAAAACAAACAAGGAAGCAAGATAGAAAAACAACACGTAGGTTAAGTTACCACTAAAGAGGTCTTTTAGTGTTAAGCGTCAAAACAACAGGGAGTATTTTGGACTTTTTAAAATAACTGAGGTTAGCTTTCAAGGAATATTTGAATATCAAGAGGAGGCTGTTCACTTCGAACCTTTCAGTCAATGAGAATATAAAACAACTAACATAAGATATTTTTGATGACTGCAAACAAATAAAAGTAAGGTCACTCAGCAAGGTATTTAACAAGCCGTCAGTGTTAAACCTTTACATTTAGAGTTCACACAAAGACTTTAAAATAATAAAAACAAAAACAGTTTGGGTTTTGTTAAGGGATATATTTTATTTATTTCATTTTCATTTCATTTAAAAAAAAAAAAAAAAAAAACCTCAAAACACAATTTTCCAAAGCATGCAGACTTGGTCAGATTTGAACAATAGACCCCTCTGAAGCTCAGGTATGTTGAGAGCATGTGATGCTTGAAGGGGGGTGTGGCCCCTCAGGTGCTTAGTAAAGGTAGAGCTGCTCAGGTAAAGCTGAGTGACTCATTCTAACTAACACACACCTTGAACTACATGCATGGCACACACACTTCCACTCCTCAACTTAATCTGAAAACAGACTGGGAACTTGCTGAAATGACAAACAGCTTTTGATGAAACGTAAGCTTTGAAAAAGGAGAATCGATTTCCCCTGCACTTGAAGAACAGCTGGATTTGGACTCTGAGGCAGTGAGTTTTTTTGAAAACAGTACTGGGTGCTCTTTTTGCATTGAAACAGTCTGTGAAGGATTTTATTATACCTTGGGCAGAGGAAACCTCAAAAAAACCTGGAAGTACTTGTACTGCTTCACCAGAAATTCATTTTACAGCCTTGTTTCATCAATGACAATGCCAGTGGTCAAAGTGGAAAAAGACTCTCCAGCAGACACCAGCTTTTCTGCCCCTAACCCTCCTCCACAGGCAGAGGAGCAGCCCAGAGGCCGCAGGAGAAAAAGACCCATACAGCGAGGGAAACCCCCTTACAGCTACATAGCACTCATCTCCATGGCCATCGCCAACTCACCTGACCGAAAGCTCACCTTGGGCGGCATCTACAAGTTCATCACAGAACGTTTCCCTTTCTACAGAGACAATTCAAAGAAATGGCAGAACTCCATCCGCCACAACTTGACTCTCAATGACTGCTTTATCAAGATCCCTCGAGAGCCAGGCCGACCGGGGAAAGGCAACTACTGGGCTTTGGACCCGAATGCGGAGGACATGTTTGAGAGCGGCAGCTTCCTGAGACGCAGAAAGAGGTTCAAGCGCTGTGATTTCAGCACCTACAACTCATACGTCCACGAGGCACCTGTTTTCTCTCCTGTTCAGATCGCTAGATCAGCAGCATACGCAAACACTGTCTACCCCAACATGACGGTGAGTCCCACCTATGGGCAGCAGCTGCCAACACCCTACTACCCGTCTTCCTCTCCTCCTGGGTTCACCCCTGGTCAACCCCGCATGTTTAGCATCAACAACCTCATAGGACACCCAACTTCAGCCACCATGCTGGGAGGTCAAGGGTCAGAGGTGATGCAGCAGCCCGGACGAAGTTTCAGTCCAGAGGGGATTCCCAATGGATCCAGTCCCTGCAGCCTGGGACCTCCTGCTTTCCAGAGTCAACCATGTGGGGGGGCTGTGACATCTCGCTCCTCAATGCATCCTGGGTTCACTTACTCCAATCCCAACAGTCACCCACACCACCATCACCCCCATCAGGGCGCGTATGGACAGAACCATACCCAAGGGTATGTATCAACAGGACGCCTCCATTCCTCTGTTCACGGGTCTGCAGAGTCTGTGGACCATTACGACAGAGTCTCCCCGGTACAGCTGGGCTCTTTCCCCCAGTACAACAGTGCTGCAGGTCCTATCCCCAGCACCGGGGGCTACTTGAGACACCCCACGTACCCGGGGAACATGGACAGGTTTGTGTCTGCCACCTAATCTGTTGAGACTCTTTATCAGAGTATTTCACAATCATCTAAACAGATGTGTCATCACTCAAACAGGGTTTTTCTTGTTCCTTTTTCAAAAACAGATCTAAACAGATTGATTGAAACCCTAACAACACTGTGATTTAATGACCAAACCTTACATAAAACTTTCTACACTTCCTACACTTTTGGTGAACTTAACTTTGAAAAGGGATTTAATGTCATGGCTCTTCAGACAGATAAGAGTGTAAGATTTATCTAATGTATGTGGTTCATGCTTTTTTTTTATAGTGAACTGAATGTGCAAGTTTGACATGTAAATTACCGGTGAGTTTAAGTTGCATTCATTGAATGTTTTTGTGATAAATTATTGTGTTTAAGTGGCTTTGCAAAAGTGTCTTGTATGAAGAACATCAGCTTTAGTGCATTTGCATGTATTTTGTTGCCAAATGAAAATGCATATTAGCTTGCCTTTTGAAAATAAACAGAATGAAATGGCACATTTTGTTTCAGTTTAACATTATTTACATATAATACTTTTACTTCAGTCAAAAATATCAAATATTATTTTAAGTGCCTTTAAGGAAACTTCATTGCAAGCAGTTAACATAAGTGAGACAGACGGTATCTATGTTAAATTTCTGATAAACTTCAATAGATTTTCTTAGTATTAAAGAAGTGGATGGAGACATACACCAGAAACATAAAGTGCCCTCAAACTAATTTGTCTTTGCTTGCGTTGCTTTCTTTGCCGTTTCAGCTCAGCTGGCTTGAAGTGTTGTCTGGAGCCATGGTTTTTCACCGTGACCGGCCCCAATTATCATGTCCAGACATCAACACGGTACTCAGACAGACAAAAAAACAGTTAATCTACCACACAGGTCCACTAATGAACAAAATGAATTGGCTTGTAACATGATATTTCAGCCTGTATAGTTGTAAAGCCTGTAAAGGAGTCCTGAATCTCAACAACATAAGGATCTTTGCACAAGGACTGCATATCTGAAAAGGGGAGACGCATACGAAGCTCTCAGTTTTAGTGAAGACACTAGATTGCTCAGTCAAAGGAGAAGCTCCATTGTTGGAAATGACTCAATTTTATTTTTGGGGAAGTATCTCTCGATTAAAATGTTCCAGTTCCTCTCAAGTCCTGCTAAATCTTCAAATATAAGCAGATCAGATAAAAAGAGAAATAAACAAGGATCACTTATTCACCACTGTAATACCTGCACTTAAGATAAAAATTATAGAGATTATCAGTAACAAATGTTATTCAATCAACTGCAGGTCGATTTGCTGGAGCTTTAAAATAAAGACTGAAACTGATATCTGTTGGCGATCTCACAGAGTGAACAATTAGGACTGAGTGATGATGATTGGATGTCAAAAAAAAATCAGCAAGATAAGCTGAGACAGATCATCCAAATTAAGCTGTATATTTAACACTTTCATCATGACAAGATAACAAGCAAGATATGAAACTGGATATGAAAACAAGATATGATAGCAGCAGAATTTTCTACCACATGATCCATCTATGAGTTTCTTCTGAACAACTGTCACTTTAATGGTTTGATCCAAATCTTACACAAAGATAAAGTCTATCTACTGATAAAGTAAACAAATATTCAAAGTAGGGCTGCACATATATTGTTTTAGAATTGTCATTGCAATATGTGCAGTATTCGCAGTGGGTGGTATATAATATGTCACAATAAAATAAGTTTATGTAGTCCGTCAATACCAAATCACGTTAGTAAAAGATCTAAATGAGCATCCGTTTATATATTTTCCCACATTTTCTGGAACTTGCAAAGTTAAAGCACTTTCACCCACTCTGTCATCTCACCTGCTTTTATCATGGTCGAGCCTCTGAGAGAGTGAGGACAGAGCATAGCAGAGAGTTGGACAATACGATAATTTGCTCAAAGTTAATATCATTTATTAAGAGAATTCAGCTTAACAGAGTGCGGCAGTAAACTTTCAAAAATATTGCAACATAATTTTTTCCCAACATTGTGCCGTCCTAACACAATGGAAAAAAAATCAGGACCATGTTGACACCTCACAGTGTCAGATTTAGCATTGACCCTCGAAACAACACACACTTCTAATCCTATTTTGTGTAGAATAAATTAAGAAAAACGTAAAAAATGACAAGAAACACAGACAATCATGTAAATTCAAATGATTTATTATAACCATACTACACAACCAGGTTCGGTTAAAACACAACAGAGACATATGTACATTAATAACAAAGCAATAGCAAACATCTCAGCCAATGTATTCAAGAATCTGTCGGAGCTGCTCAGATTTCTTCACCACCTCAGGCAAAGACAGCAGAGTCTGTGAAGAGAAAACACTCGTAGCACTCAAATACAAATGTAGAAATACTGAATTTATGGGGGAAACAGAAAAAAACAGCAAAATGGAAGGTATCTCTCACCTCTCTGACTCTGTTGATCATATTGTTTAACATTTGGAGCTCTTTCTCACTTTTCTGCTGGTTTGTCTGGTGGATTACTTGCTGTTAAGAAAAAAAAGAGGAAAAAATGATTAACCAGTATCACATCAAGACCCCACTATACAAGACAAAGACAAGACAAGGACCTTAAAAATTCCATTTTACAACACTGAAAAGGTTAAAAAGTTAAAAGCATTCACTCTTTAATCGGGTTTTCTTTTGAAAACATTCAACAGGAAATGGGTCATCTGCAAATCTTTCAAAACACAATGAATTCTCATATCTTAACAAATTTGTTTGACTAAATTCCTTCAAAAAAATAATTCTTGTATTTATAAAAAGTCAATGACAAGTCCAGAATTATTGTTAAATATCTAAAAAGAAGATGTTTATTTATCAGGTGAAAGAGGCCTAAAGCAAGTGTTCAAAGATATTTCTGACTAGGAATAAGACAGACTGATATCCCAGTTTTGGCAGGTTGTATAAACAAAAAAATATATACATATGATAATATAAGCTTGCAGAGGATAAAGATAAATGACCAAGTGCTCACATGTCTTTTTGCTCTCTCAAACAGTTTAGCTCTGGCCTGCTCCACCTCTTGCAGACTCAACTTCAGTCCCTCCACCTAGAGATAAAACCAAACAGACAAAATTAGCTTGGAATCCCAGATGCGTTCCTATTAATAGCCTAAAAAGTATCAAAATTAAACACAATATTTGTCAGCTTTCACAAAGAAGATACAATAAGTAACCTCTTTGAGCAGCTGGATCTTCTCCTCCATGGAATGAGCTGAGTCCGCTGATTGCCCACGAGCTTTCAGTAACTCTTCCCGAAGAAACTGAGACTCCACCTTCAACTGATGGAGAGAACGGCGAAGCTCAACCACCTCCTTTCGTAATTCCTGTGAGAAATTGAACAAAGTGCAAGGGCAGTTATATTTAGCTGAGTGTGTTAAGCGTTTTTAAAATTCATATTAAAGAATTTAGTACTTACATTATTGTCCATCTTGTGTTTATTTAAAAATTCCTGAGCCTCTTGTAAGTCTGACATAACTTTCGCCACAGTCCTCTCATCCTGTGTAAAAACAGTTTTTAAAGAAATTTTTCAGTGTTTGTTTTTTTCTTCCCTCCTATATTTTCCAACAATGATAGATAAAAATATTTATATGGAAGGATTTCGACCTGGGATTTCTGCTGCAGGGCCTGACTGCCTTTCTCAACCAGGATGTTCAGATGGTTAAGTTGATGCTTCAACTCATACACCTCAGCCTTGTGCCTGCTGTGTGCAGCCTGCTGCTCCCCCTGCAGGAAACAGCTAGAACAGCATGCAATTAAATTTCAGACAAAATCAACTGAAAACAGGTCCCAAACTTTGACCTTTTTGGTCCAAAAACTGACTCAGATAAACGATACAACCACCCCTTCCTGTTGCCTTGATGAAGGCCCATAGATACACTGTGGTATTTGATTGTACTTCACTTGGTAGCAGGGTCAATTAAGAGCTAAAGAGATTTCCTGATTAAACAGTTTATTGATGAAAGATTTTTCTTTTTGATTTTCAAGAAAGAATAAATAGTAACTTTAATTTCAACTATATGTAGGAATGTTTCAGCAGCACTCACAGAGTTTTGTGCAGCTCCTCCAGCTGTGCCTCTTTACGCTCTCGCAGCAGTTTCAGATTGTTGACCAGCTCCATGACAGTGCAACTCAGGTCAGCAAACAGTGTTTCCTCACTGCTCTGCCCATCTTCCTGGGGTTCAAACTCAACAGCACTGATACTCTTTTTGGGTGTGACAGCTGCAATTCTGGTGAAGGCGCTCGTCTCGCTGAACAGAGTTTCACACTGTGGCTCAAGCATTTCTGAGGTGACTGCGGAGACAATAAAAACCACAACTTAGAGTGTCGATTCTCAAAAGTCACAGATGACAGCAAACCCTCTCTAAATTGTATCCAAATTAGCAACCTAAGTGCTCACATATGCACAACTGACAATTTTGTCACATCACGTCATGAGTGATTATTACGCCTCAGGGCACGTCTTCATCACCACACTGTATTTAAATCAGGGTTATTCAGGGTTAAGTTTTCAACACAGACTGTCCTCCTAAAAGGTGACATCTTCACATTTTTTCCTTAAAGTAAAGCATGTGATGCAGGAGTCTGCTGAACAGCATTTGACCAATGTGTCATTTCAATCAAACAGGTGTTACAGCTGAGTCTTTACACACAGCGTTCAGAGTCGCTTGCTTGCATCTGTTAAACAAGATTATTTGCACCAAACCAAATTAAATAAATTGCACTGTAGTGCAAGTGTTTGCGCTGAGTTCAACCCAGATTAGCTTGGGGATAGTGGTGCAATTCAGACTGACCACAGGCCTTAATGTGTCAGTGTGTGACTTTACGGCCACTTAATTGAACAAATAAAAAGATTGACTACTTTTCTGTCTTGAACCGAGAACAATATGTACTAAAAAGGAACACTGCATGGTATAACAGCTAGTACATATCAGAAAAGTGTGTGCCTCAGTACCTGATCCAGGAGGTGTCTCTGCAGGTCCCTCCTCTTTTTCAGCAGTCAATGCAACCATGACGCTGTCAACAAAAGAGCTGGAGGGGTGACGGCGGTCTGTGTTGTGAACCAGCTGATTGTTCTTCATCAGTTCTGGTTTCTGAAAGGTAAGATACATCAGGCTGCAGAAAAAATATATCAAAGTCCACTGACTTACTGTTCCTTTCACTATCATTTAAGCATTACATGGTTTAACTCCCATGTCTGACAACTCATGGAGAACTGAAGTCTCTCTGTTAATCCTCAGTTGCATTTATCTTCATAATGTAGTAACTGACCTACAGGCTGTGCCTAAAGAGTAGAAATGAGGTTAAACAAACAAACAAAAAAATCTTGTTATGCATTTGCGTGTGTTCATCAGCATTTCACAAGTTACCTGTTCATTGAGAGCTGCGTGCAGTTCATTGGTCAGTCCTCGGAGTGTGTGATGTAGTAAAGTTATTTCAGTGGTGGCCTGTGCTAGTCTCTCCCCCAGCTCCAGCTGAGATGTCCTGGCTTGGGACCTTGTGTTTTCTAGCTCCTCCTGCAAATTTCTTTTCTCAAGCCTGCAGCACAAACAATAGTTATTCATTCATCTACAAATCAAATACAAACCGGTGGGAGAAGTTTTGATGACGTTGGAATGAAGATGCAGTTTTCTAACCCCTAAACAAACCTTGCTTGTTTATTTCATAAGAACTGCATACACATGATATATATTCCTTTATTTCTGACTAAAGTCCAAGTTTTATTAAGGGTTTTTACCAGAATGTAATGAACATGTTTAGATTTACTGATCACAACTGGACTGATGTTAATATGTTAGAGTAAATAAGTTGCACAGAGATGGGTTTTCAACCCTAAATACACAAAAAGTAGATTCCAAACAAAATCTATCTCTATGGACAAACAGAAGAGACAAACAAACCAAGTTTCTTTTTCATTAATGAATGCCTCAAGAGGTGTGCAGACGGCCTAATGGTTTACACTGCACTCCATGAGGTTCGCCCTCACGTGGGCGGCCCTGGTTCATGTCTGCTCCCGTTGCCTCTTTCCTGCACGTCATTCCCCACTATCACCTTGTTTCCTGCTCTATCCACTGTCCTCTCCTATCACATTAAAGGCATGAGAATTCCCCAAAATTAACTTTAATAAATAAATGAATAAACAAATAAAAGATATGCCTCATAGAACTATCCTCAACTGGAAGTTCAAACTTACTGAAGTTGACTGAGTTCTCCTTTGAGGTCCTCACACTGGATGTTTCTCTCCCGGAGTGCCTGCAGGTTGGCTCTAAGGCCGCACTCACTCTCAGTCATCTGCTCTCTTGCCAGCTCATTTTCCATCTGTAAGAACTGACACAGACACAAACAACAAAGAATTCACAAGAAATCTACCATTAACAATCAAACCGAGTAAATATCTAAAATGTGTGATAAGACCAAATCATTTCACATCTCAAAAATTATATATTTAATTCCTTTTTAAAGCAAGAGGTTTTTTTATTTCCCTCTAAAATATTCCAAGTGAAGAATCTGAGAGAGTGCTAATTTTGTACCCATCAAACATGGAGGAATGAGTCACATCGCATGAGAGCCACTGACAGGGGTTTAACATCAATTATTGTGTTACAGTGGCAGCTGTCAAAGGATGAGATGGTGAATACAACAAAGCAAACCTCGTTCTCTTCCCGGACACCACTGAGTTGTGTGCAAACATCCTGGAGCTGCTGGATCTGCATGTTCTGGGACTGGGAGAGAGACTGCAGCTGACTGAGCTGCTCCTCGCTTTGAGCCAAATTCTGACTCAACTCACACACACGCTGCTCCGACTCAGCAAGGGAAACCTCCAACCTGGAATCAGGCAGGAACACAAGCAGCGGCATTAGTTGCTGTAGTATGTTAGGAAACATTTGTGGAAGTGTGGCAGGGAGGTTATCTTGCTCTCACAAAATAAGGTTGGCAGGAAGCTGTGACAGTAAAGCCAGCTCCACACATGGAGGCTGTCATCGTATTAGCTGCTTTGACAGTCTTAATAACTGCAGGAGATAATGAGTATCTCAAAGGTGGATGTCTTTTTTGTTACCCACCCACGCTTTATTAGGCTCTGTGTACTTACAGAAAAAGGCGCTACTGATGAATTATTTCACAAGTTGTTTAAACCAAAGAATATTAGTGGACTGCCTATCTACACAAGACTCTAAAATGAGCAACATGGAAGACACTTAAAAAAGAAAACACAGCTACTACAATTCAGACAAGAGAGGAAAGCTGCAGAAAATGATGCTATTACATGAGAAATGGGCTCATTTCTTCTCTTCGCTGTTTATCTCTGAATAGAACTGGAAGAAAGAGCTTTGAAGACAAATCTAAGACCAACTATTCAAAAAGGGTGGTCCAGCAAATTCAGGATGAAGTTTTTCATGATTTATTACATAATGCATTTAAATTCAAAACTGTTCACCCAGGTTTAAATTAGATGTGTGTACATTTCATATGGTTACATTTCATTCCACATAGAAGCGTTTGTTTGTGACATTATTGCTTCCTGTGTCATCAAGAATGATTTAAGAAGTATCTGAAGCATCATATCCAGATTAAATTTGAAAAAGAGGCGCATATTTCAACTGGTAATCCCTGCAAGTTTCCTCTGGGTGGCAGACAGGAGTATGACCTCTCTCAAATCAATGTTAAGACTCTGTGGAACTTCACTGACTTCAACAGAAAGAGGTTTGTCAACACCAGAAGTTTGGATCATAAGAAGGGCTCAGGAGGGAAAAACAAAATCTCAGGACTGAAAACCAGAAGGATCAAGAGATTGATGTTGACTACAAATTGGAAAAGTGTCTAGAGAGTTGCAGCCAGAGTTGGAGTTGGAAGGGAGACTGTCAGGAGAGGCATGTACGTGACAGGAGCCAAAGCTTGCCATAGGAAGAAGGTGCGAGGGATGGAGGATCAGCACACAGTCAGAGGGGTATGACAGGGTTGTGAATGGGGAAAACAGTTTGGGGAGACTCATCAACACTGATTTCAGTTTACTTCTCCATGTCTTCTTCAACATCAATATTTTGATTTAGATACCTCTTAAAATCAGAATTCTTTCTGGATGGCAAAGGAAGTACTAATGTCATGAACAAATGCTGGTCTCCTTAAAGGATAGTTGCTTTTCATACTGCAATGTACAACTGTGAGGGTTTTTACAAACTGCAGACAGACAAACAAGTTCTGCTCTGGCTGAACAGAATTGTACTGAAGTAACACCTTCAGTGATTATGAGAAAATAAAAGTAGTGTCAGCACTTACTCATTGGCTCTGTCCTTGGACATCTGTATGGATTTCCATGACTCCTGCAACCTGAAACAACAACAGTTTTTTTACTCCTGCTCTGTGTGTTCAATATTCTTAATTTCCTCTTAACAAAAAAAAAAAAAACTCAAATGAACAATCTCAGTTGTCTAGTTTCTTTTGAGTTCAGGAGCATATTGCTAAAACAGTGTGGTTTGGAGTTGTACTTTGTGGTCTCAGCAGTCAGGGCCTGCTCCAAGAAGGTGTAGGAAGCCAAAGTTGATGAAACGGTGGCAGACAGCTCTGTCACTTTCCTCTCCAGCTGACCCCTTTCTTCGTCTCTTTCCACAAGCTTCTGGCGAAGCACGCCCATTTCTGAGTTTATTTGAAAGAAAGAACGGCATCAGTATTTGACAAGATGGAAGGGTAGAATAAAAAAGATGCAAGGAGGGGAACATGGATGACTGCAGCAAAGGACAGATACCAGTCTTTACCTGAGGTCAGTATTGTCACCTGCAGATTTAAATCACCAATCTCTTCTCTGGCAGTTTGGAGATTTAAGTTAGTTTGGTTCCATTCTTCAGTGATCTGTTAAGTAACAGAAATGTTCACTACTCATATGAAATGTAGCCATCTCTGATCTTTTAGCAAAAAGTAGGAACTAAGAGTTAAGAAATAATTAACCACACTCGGTTCTAGAGAACAGACCTGCTCTCTTTCCTCAACAGCTTGGTCTCTCTCATAGATGTATTCATCCCGCTCTCGAAGAGCAGCAACTGCCTTCTCATTTAGCCTCAGAAGGAGAGGAGCAGCTTGCTGCAGGAGGCCTCTGACTGTGGAAAGCTGTGAATAGGGCAGGACAAAAATAGTACAATTTTACAGTAACTGACAGCCATTTTGACAACACAATGCATGATGAAATTGTCTTCAACATGTCTTCAAGGTACATCTGAGAAATATTGTGCATACTTCTTTCATCAAAATGGATTGTTCCTCTTTTGTTGTTGACAAAACATCAGAAGCAGAATCCAGTACTTCAGTGTAAGCCCTGTTTAATGCGACCTGTAGAAGTGAAGACAAAGAAAATAGTCTAATTAGACACATTCAATGTTTTGATCTGTTATGAGATTAAATAAGCTGTTTTTGTTTCCTACCTGTTCCGGGAGAGTCTGGTTCAGAGCGGCTAACAGCTCATGATGAGACCCCACAGTCTCCTCCAACTCTGAGATCTCAGCGGCACAATGTGTCCTCAGCTCCTCAATTGCGCTGAAGGCCTGTGAAAGAGATAATCAGGAATCAACTTAGAATTCCAGGTGTGAATCTTGGAAAAGTCATTTGAAATTTTCAAAAAACAGTGTACAATGCAAGTTTGTTAATGTTATAAAACTACCAGTCCCACTTCATAAAGCGTCAAACAATAAAAGGTCTGTAACTTTGTAATGAAGAGCCAGCTCTGAACTTATATCATGTAGATACTCTATCTTACAATGTTTTGAGGTGCAGCAGGGCAAAAAAGAAAAAAAAAAATCAATGCAAATAGTGCCATCTAGTGGTTTACAAGACATGATGGAGCACAAATTACGAATACCTGCAGTTTTAGTCTCATATATGTTCACATGAAGTGCTAGAAGTTAGCTTTTTGTGCAGCAAAGCTCACTATTTTCAGGTGTTTTACTTTTGATTTACATATTTTTGTAATGGAAAAATAACTTTGAGTTGTTCAAATAGACTCACCACAAAACATTTCATATAAATAAACCTATTTGAGTTAGTTTCAGTGTTTCTGTGCAGTCCTGTTTAAAAACTTAAGAATTATATAGTTTCTGACAGAATTGTCATGTGAATGAGCATCAAATTTACAGTCAACCCTTATCATTTTATGACTCAGTGCTGGTTTGATAGTTAGTAAGCACTTTTCTATGTTCTATTAGTTCACTTCTCTTCCTTCCCCAACAATGAGCCAATTCATAATTTAGTAGTTAAAGCCTCTAAAGTGAGACTGAACACATTTTTCTAGACTCAGAAACGATCAGACGAGACATTTTCCTTTGGTATCATCATTACAGCTTGTTAGTAGCTACAATGATAAAGTAGCATGCTTTGCACGAGTCAAATAACTTTTTGGACTGCCATACTAGAGATAGACCAATAATCTGCACCAATATTGGCAATTTGACGCATTGCCCTTTTTATTTCAATATTCGGACAATGAGATCATTTTAATCTGTATCGGCCCTGGAAAAAAACACATCGGTCTCTATTCCAAACCATTCACATAACTCTGGTTTTAAAAACCTCAGAGGAGTCACCAACTTAAGTTCATACTTAAGTTGCACAAAATAAACAAACATTGTGCACTGTAACCCAGGGAATTGTTAATGTGCTTACGGCCTCTTTGGCTGAAAAGGCTTCCTCCATCTGTGTCTTCATATCATCTCTTTGATGAAGAGCCTCTTGAACTTTCTGCATCATTGCAGTCTGTACCTCCTTTGCTTTTGCAAATACAGATGTCATCTGGCCATACTGAAAAGAGAGAGACAGTTAAATAGATTTAGTATTACTTTGAAGCATATGGCTGATGATTAGTGTTAAAAGCATCACTGAAATGTCGACATACATGAGAAATGAGGCTTTGATGGTCTCCTCTGACAACATCTTCCATTTGCTTCAAATTAGTGAGAGCAGCACCTGTGTCATAACTTAACAAAGTCTGTTGGGAGAAATATATACAATCATTTTTTTTCATGAGACAACATGAAGTGTTTCCGTTTTTTTCTTTTACTAAAGCATGCAAATAACTTGAAATGTTCAATCTGCACAGATCAGTGTTTGCTTTTTGAGTCTTACCATGGTGTCCTTCGTGCCCTGCATATACTGGATGAGGCTTTGTAGGGAACTTTCATCCTGCTCCAACTCACCAATCCTGCCCAGAGCCTCCAAATAAAGTTCTCTGTGCATTGTTGTCTATGTATAAAACATGAATTGTTTTCTTGGTCATAACAAAATCTGCTAAACGATCATGTATTAAAATGAAGACTCTAAATGTGGCCTTACCTGACTGAGTTCAGTATGGTCTGTCTGCACAAGTTTCTCCCTGAGATCTGAAGGTGCAGGGCCTACAGTGGGATGTGTCCTCGCAGCTGCCAACTGCTGCACCAGAGCCTCCACCATAATCATACTAGACATTAATCTCTGCTCCAGCTCTTGTTTGGGAAGAGACTCCAGACTCCCAGGGGGCACACTGCAATCGAAAGTGAGATAATTGAGCATTGAATTACAACACAGACATTCTGTTGAATAACTATTCCAGATACAACACTTACTTCCAGAGGAGAGGGTCGGTCAGAGTGCAGGAATCAACCACAGAGAACTCCCTCTTTCTTTCAAATCTGCCAGATGTATTGACGCTGTGGTCGATCTGTTTCATTGGAGTTGTTCCCACACAAATACTGTGAGCTTCTACTGGAGTTACCTCTGCTGACAAGGCTGTGGGAACAGCAGGAGGACATGAGGGAGCAGGACCCATCTTTCCTGATGCAAGAAAGAGAAATTCTGCCATCTGCCGTAGCTGCTGCTGAAGGGGACCATCTTGAATCAAAGGTATATTCAGGTTTGGCTTCTCTACCTCAGGTTGCGCAACGGTACAAGGCTTCACTTTAACATCCTCTATCTCCTCAGTGAGTTGGTCTGGCTGCACCTTGGGACCCAGTGCTGTAGAGTTAAAAAGAGGATGTGGCATGGGGCTCTCCAGGTTCTCTTTCCACAAATCAACAGGGTTGAGGTTAACTGGAGCCAAAAAGCTCTTTTCATCATCAAGAGCAGAGTCATCAGACAAAAACTTCTCCACTTCAGGACCCTTATGGGCCTTTAACAGAAGTAGAGAGGCTCTCCTCACAATGGGACTGAGTACTCGAAAAGGCAAAGCTGATGCTACAGAGGGACACTCTGACAGCACTTTTAAAACATCAGGGAGGTTTTCTGCAGGTTTGTCGGCAGACTCACAAAGAACAGGGGCATTCCCCGATGAACCCAAAGCGCTGTCTTTTGCCTCACTGGTTCCATGAGATTCAGTGCTCAGAGGCAAGTCAGAGGCGTGTCCCTCGTGAACTCCTGTGGGTGCAGGAGCCTCTGTCAAAGCTACAGGATGGCTGCTGTCAGAATAATCAGTTTTGTGAGGCACTGAAAGCAATGCATCGTCCACAGGGCGCAATGAGTCATTTTCTGATGTTTGACTGTTGGGAGCTTTGTTGTCTACTACCTTAAAAGATTTGTTGGTAAATGAAGAGCTACTTTTAGTTGGTGGGTCAATATTTACCACATCTTCATCATTTTCTACATGGCTGTTAGGTTGTTCTTTGTTATCCTGAATTTCATCCTGTGTTACACAGGTCGGCACACAGCTGACATTTGGAGGTGAACAAATCACAACCTGATCTTCAGACAAAGAGGGTGTCATGTGAGATAATTGGGTGCCATCAGATTGCGCAGCCTCATTTCTAGGGCCAGGTGTATTGTTGTCTTTTCTACCAGCCTGGAGATCATGTCCCGTCAAGCTAATCTGTTTAACCTCAACCACAGCATCAGCACTGACAGTTTCCTGCGTGAAGGAGAGTGCACTATTTTGGGTCAACGGAGAATTTTTGGTGTACGGGTGGTCCAAGTGATCATCACAGACTTGCACATCCTGGTCACTAGGTAATATGCTTGGATCTCTATCACAGTGGTATGACTCACTACAGGTTACAGCTTGGTCAGCTGGGAGAGGAACAGTCTTGTCTTCAAGTTTGGTGCCCTCTGAAATTTCAACTTCACCTCCAGCACAGTGAAAAGATTTAAAGGTTACATTGCTCACTCCATAAGCTGGTTTTTCAAAATCACTTGCTGTTTTGTCACCACTGCAGTAGGGATGATCTGCATGCTCTGCTTCAAACAGCTGACCATAGTCAGAGAGATCTGTTGGATTCACACTGATGTCTACTGAGGGCACACCGATTTGTTCTTGCGGCAGAGAGATGGTCTTGTCTTCAAGTCGGGTGATATCAGAAACTTCAACCTCACCACCTTCACAAATATAAGATTTCCAGGTCATGTTTTGTTCAAGATCTTGTGCAGCATGACCGTCATCAAAATCTCCTGAGTCTGGGGTGTTTGAGACGTCAAAAAGATGTGCTGTGCCAATTTCAGCCAGGGAAGCATCTTTCATCTCAGGCTTGTGATAGGGATGATCTATGTGGTCACTGCATGAGTGAACAGTGATGTTGTCCACGAGGATTGCATCTTCTGTTTCACGAGGATTATTCCCAGTCTGATCTTCAGGCAGAACAATACTCTCTTCTGCATGCACCAAAGAGCCTTCAATTTCGACCTCCCCACCAGAGCAGAGGAAGGATTTAAATGTTACATCTCCAAATCCACAAGCAGTGTGAATACTTTCATCATTTGGGAAACCATTGCTGTGCATCAACTTGGTTGATGGTGGAGGCAGCAAGTTGGACTCTGGGTAGCGGAGAGGAGAATCATCCTGTTGATTAGAATAAATGTTTAATTATTAAGAGTCCATTGGAAAATGATCAAATTTCACCCCTAATATGTAATGCCTACCTTGATTGTTTTCACAACATCAGTACTGAGCTGTGACTTGACCTTTGATGATGATGCTGTCAACAGGTGCAGCTTTTCATTCTCCAAGCTTTTAAGGGGCGTACGCTCTCTATATTTGCTATAAGGCTAGAAAAAAAAAGAAGGAAAAACATCACTGGCTAATTAAATCACATTTTAGTAACAAGCACACTCTGCTTAAAGGAACTAGTGGTGGGTGAATACATCTAAAATATCAATATATTGATGTCAGAAATTGGTATAAGTATTGATCAAAACTTATGTGATAAGATCAATACTTAAATTATCACCACATAAATTGGTTATTCCTTAAATATTATTATGCTTCTTTAATTGTTAATCTACCAGTATGTTTAAGCTGTTTGATCAAAATGATATGAAAATCTCAAATTTACTGCTTTATATCAAAGCAAAAAAAAAATTAAAGCACATTATCAATTTCTGGCTGAAAATTTTGTTATTTCATTTTATCAAGAAAAGAAACATTGGTTTTAGTGGTTGTGTGTTGTTCTTGATTAATTTTCAAAATTCATCTATATGTTTAAAAATATCGATACTGCCTATACTGGTTTTATATTTACTTGATATCACATTGACAGGAAATTTTGTAGTATCGAACATCACTAAGAGGAATACAAAAATCTTACCAAGCCTTCCCCAGTGGGACTTGACTTCCTGGAGAACATTACTCTGAAGTGATGGCAAACTACTTGGATAACTGAAAATAATGACACCGGTTCTATGAAAATAAAGTTTAGACAGTTGCAACGACAAAATGAGGTTGAAATGACACATATCAGCGACGTTACGTGAAGACATCAGTACAGACGGTGAACCTGCAGTAACGTTGGGGTTTTTATCGCATTCACAGGGGCTTACCATTAACCCCACATTAACTATAAGAGTCAAGCAACACTTCATTATCAAATATTGTGGTATAAAGAGTAAAACAATGTTTGTTTACTCGGGGAATCATGTCAAACTCGTTAGCTAACTTAACGTTAGGCTGCGTCAACTGCTTAAGTTTTAAATAAAACTTACGACCACAGCTAACAGCCAACGAACATCTGAACAAGTCAAAAAAGCTGTCAGATTCATTAAAATTCACATTACCTTTTTAACTTATGGGAAGAACTTCAGAACTGCAGCAAAAAAAAGATGAATATGTAATAAACAAACGAAGAGTTGTGCTTTTTCAACCGCGTTTCGTTCAAAACAGAACTGTCAGGGCTCTGATTGGTCCGTTTCCTTTCTTCTTCGGGGGTTTGGAGCGTCGGTGATTGGATGTTACGTGGTTGCTTTATACTGCTGCTCCCACTGGGCGTAACGAGTAACTACCGAGGGGACTTGGCTCAAAATCCTGTGTTGTTTTGTCTTTTCCCTGGGGCAACATAAGAAGTGAAAACGCTTCATGCTCAATCTTAAAAAAAAAAAAAAAACCCACTATATTAACTAAGGCTGTAAGTGGTTTTGGGTTCTGACTCAACATATTTATTGTATTCTTTTCTATTTATGTGTCATGCTAAAAAAAATAAAAAGCCCAACCCTCAAGACACTAGAAATACAGGGGCAGTTTTTCACACAGTAAAATTATAACAAATACAGGTTTGTCTGATCATTTCCCAGCTCAGTGGAAAACAATACACTCTACCTTCTCTCCCAGACTTTGCAGATATAATCAGCTGTGGCAAAAGTTCTTTTTCTGAAGCAGAACTCACGTTTTTTTTCCTAGTTATCCAACAATAAAAAGTCAGCCTTAATCAGAGACATTTTTCTAAAAAGTAAATCCCTTACGTCATCATAGACTGGACAGTTAAACAGAAAATGAATCTCATTTTCAGTTTCACTAAAGTTACATTGCAAAGACACTGTATCCTATGCTGGGATGGCATTAAACCTACCAGTCTCTATGGCTAGGGGTCCATTAATGTGGCAGCAATTTTACATGAGCATCATGAGCACTAAAGAAGAAGGTAATATGTAATATTTGTAATGTTGGGATTTTTATTGGGAAAACTTAATAATTCACCATTTAAAAATATTCTCATGTCTCCAGACTTCTTCAACTGAGCCATGAAATTGAAAAACATTTGAATGATCATTTTAAAATTTTTACAGCATGCCAGATGAAATAAAATGACAAATCTATTCTGTTTGAATATTTTAAATACATCCATTTGCGCAAATTCATGTGACCAATTTAAATGAAGTGTTAAATATAAAGCTAGCAGGCAAAATGTGCCTTTGTCATTTGTGCAAAAATGTCAACAATATGTACATTCGACAGACTTTAACTTTGTTTCTCTGAACACATTGAAACCAAGTCTTTACAATGTCAAAGCTGTTCCTGCAACAGTTTCTCACACTGGAGCAGTGCATTGCTCAATATATCGGACCTGCAGCACCTCAGCAAAGTCTTTTCCAAACCAGCAGGTGATGTCAGCTGTGTCGAGGGTGAAGAAGAAGAGTTTTTCTCTGCAGCGCGTCCTCCTGTAGACTGAGCGTGGGTCTGCTGATAGCACTCCTCTGATGGCAGAAGCAGCCTCCTCTGAACCTCCCAGAAATCTGAACTGTGGTCGATTGTTCTCAAGGGATCCTGTGTGACATAAAAATTCTATAGTTTTTCAGGAGGCAAATGGTTTGTTATGCCACTTTTTGTATATATCACTCCAACAGCTTCTCTTGTGGGGAAAAAAGTAAACTCAGGTATTCTCCTTTATCTTTTAATACTCGCTCTATGTTGGCTTACCTGGAAAGTGGGCTGGAAGAAATTCTGCTAACTCCCTCTCAGCACTAGGGGTGAATCTCACATCCAGATTCCCAACAGGAGGCTCCCTGATCCAGCCAGCAATGGTGCTGTAGGCATCCTCTCCATAGCAAGGGTTGTCCGAAGTGGACTCAGTCCGTTTTGTTTTTGAAGACTCCAGAACGTGCACTTCTGTCTCACATTTCTGCTGGCAAACTGCACCCTGAGTCACAAAAGTTTTGACCTCTCCCAGCACACTGTGGAGGTCTTTGGGGAGGGAAAACTGAGCACCAACACTCGCTGAATGTTGACATGGACTACAAGCTTCAAGTTTTTCTCTTGAGGGCTGAATCTTCAGATCATTGTCATCACAATTATCTGTTCTGTCACATGTATAGCCAGATTGAGGATCTATTTCCATGTTGTCATGGAAGTTTGGAACATCTGTACTTTCATTCAGTGGCACAGCAGTTGAATGTAGTTGGCTTGTGTTTGAATCATTTGGCTCTGACATCAGGACCACCCTGGTTTGAGGGGAGTCATACTCTGGGATGTAGGGTTTGATGTCCAGAACTGGGGTGCCAGTGATCATGTCAACGTCTGACAGATGTATTGTATCACCTAGAAAACAAAAAATATATATTTCTGTCAAACCAGGTCAGGATTATAAGGATTTTATCAAAACTGGTGACGTTCACATTTTCATTACATCGAATGTAACGCGACATGGAATGTTTTTATCTTTATACATTACTCTACTCTCAGATTTATAGTTCACATCCTGTTTTGTTAATACAGTTTCCTCACAAAGAGAACAGAATTGCAAATTTAGAATTTAAACTGCAATTCAGGATCAACACTCACCTATTATTTTATCGAGTTTAGCCAGAGTGAGACCTAAAGCGTTCGGTCGGTGTGGGCTTCGTGTTGAGTAAACACCAACCCTCTGCCCGTTGAGTCGAGGAGGGCTCACTTTGGCTTTGTAATTCAGGTGCCCATTTTTGTGAAAGAGGAAGATGATCCTGTGGAGACCAAATAAGAAAACAAAACAGACACGGTAAATAAAGTGTTTCAAGATGAAGCTGGCTCACAAGGATGCAGTTTTAGCTCTATGAAGTACAGAATCCTTACGGAAAACAAACATGAAATCTGTTCAATGATTTTCACAGCTTTTATCTGTGAAGACCTGAATAAGAGCACCACTCTTAGAAAGCAGCAAATGCTCGGATTTTAAACTGACAAATTCAAAGAAGGGTTCACTTTGTTTTTGTTTGTTTCTTTTAGTACAAGAAATTGTTATATTCAAATGTTCTTTTGTTGTTGTTGTTGTTTTTTTACCAGCTGTCAACATCATCTGCATCTCACTTCTAAAGCTTTTCAAACTCCCATAGAGACTTCACCATAAAATGAACTCCTAATTAACTCACAAACTGTACATGACGTACCATACATGAGAGTATTGTTCCAGGCCCACAAGTGCGTGCCCAGGGTTGTTGAAGACACTCTGCTGAATCTGCAGTTCAGCCCTTGATGGGCCACAAACCGTGGGCTGTCTTGGGGTGGCGTTCTTCACAGAGAAACAGGAGCTTATGTATCCGATTGGGGCTGTCTGGATGTTTCCTGAAAGTTTCAAAGTTGAGAGTTTTGTTTTTCAGAGAAATTTCAGAAATTATCGTTACAGAAAAAAAATGTGTTGTAAAGTTATTATGTGCGTATAGACAAGTACTGTACACAATGTATTGTCTTTTTGCAAGAGCTTTGGCAGAGAGTGACAAAACTGATTAATGCTGGAAAACATGGGTTGAATCTATAGACCCGTCGATCAAAAATATTTTTTTTTATAGTACACGTAGACTGTCGTTTCCTCAAAGTTTTGGTAGTTTGTATTACTGTAGGTGTATAATTTGTGATTATTAGGGAGAAATCTGCATTCTGGAAAATGTTTTAAACATGTCAATTCTGAATGATAATATGAAATAAAATGTGAAAAAAAAGATGCATACATCGAGATGTATGCAGTGGTGTAAGTGGCACTCTTCACAGTTACCTTTCTCCAAAGCCTCCTGAGGTGATGGTAAAGAAGGTGGTGGTTGTGGAGATGACATCTTTTCTGAATAAGGTTCAGGATGTCCAATCTTTGACACAACAGACTGGATGGCTGTCATATGTTTGCGATTAGCTCTTGTCGCACTGTCCAACATCTGTCTGGAACAAGAGGAGACGATTAACTACTACGTTTATTTTGGAGGTTGGGAATAGTAAAACAGAGGTAAACTAAATATACTGTAGTAAAAGTTCGTTCTCTTCTTATTAGACATGGTGAGCCTCAGGCTACATGTGCTGCGATCACAGCTCGTGTTTAAGCCCAGTTCTGTTTCGATCATACCTCAGGTTCTTGATTTCTTTCCTCATCACAGAAACCTGCTGATTCAGTTTCATGGTGTTGGTGCAGCAGCTGTCGCAAAGAGGACCCATTTTAGCGGAAAAAGTGCGGAAAACGAAGCTACAGCGGTGGACGCGTGAGCTGACGGGACATGTGTGTTTATTTATACGGAAGTAGAAGGAGAGGTACTTCCGGCCTGTTGTTGCGCTTCACGTTCAAACAGCGTGTTTTATTCAGTCTATGGTTTTATATAGTCTATATTTTTATATACTCTATGGTAGAAACCTCCCAAGCAACAGAGGCCAATGTGAATCCGTGTCTTTTCAGTTTTTATATTTTGTAACATTCAGCTGTTTCCATCTGTGGCAAAAATTAATGATTAAGACGAAGTCACTGAGAAACTTACTACGTCTGTGATACGTGTTTTATATCAGCAGAGGGCAGCGCTATTCCAGAGATATTTTCTTTTTCTTTCAGTTCATTTTCATTTTCATACAACATTTTACTCATACCCAAAAGACAAATGTGTTTTTTTTTTTTTTTTTTTTTTTTTAAAAAAAAAAAAAAAAAAGTGAAGAAATCTTTAAATAATAATAATAATAATAATAATAATAATAATAATAATAATGATGATAATCACCTGCACAGACATTATACAAGCTCAGCCTCAATAGGTTTCTATCACTTTACAAAAAAATGCGTTTTGCTTCTTTCTTTTATTTTCAATCCTTTTTGTTAAAATTTACCATAACGGACAGTTACATACAGATGCTGATATTTGAATATTGTTTTATCCTCCTGTTGCATCCGCATATCTGGACATCACATTTGTGCCTCCCAGACCTATGATACAATACTTTTTTAATTTTTACTTTAATTTTTGAATCTTTGATCCAAGAGCCATAGTTAGAGCTAGGGACACTGACCATGTGATATTTTGGTGATATCCCATTTAACACCCGATTCAGTCAAAAAGGAGTGTAGCAATTCACAATGACACTCACAACTAAAATCAAACAATTAACGAATAATAAAATGAAATTAAATGAAAAACGCTTTATTCATTCCAAAAGATAAATTTCAACATTTTTGTAATATTTTGTTATTTTATTTATTTATGAATTTATGTGGTTCTTACAACATAACTTCCATATATAGCATAACTAAAAACATATAAACAATTGCTCTGTCATTTTCTAGGAGTAGAACCTAGAGAAAGTACGTTCCCAAACAGAGGATCACGTTTTTTAAAAAATGTTTTCAAAGTCTCCCTTTCAATAGTCATGGCATTTAGGTCACACTGACTATTAACAAAGCTAAGTGTGCGAATAAAGGACTCAAAGACAGATGGCATGTGATAACTAGCTGTGTAATTTATTAGGTGAAAAAAATGTTTCAAAATTCAATCAAATAAATGTACAATTACAACATCATTAACAGTAATTAATCATACTTATTTTTAAAGAAAAGCAGATAAATTTGCTGTTCAGTAAATGCAAAATATAAAAGTCAAGAGCTTCAGTTCAAAGCAACACCAAAATAAATAAGCACACAAGTTTGTTCTGAATTCATACATTTATCAAAGAGGCAATGCATATGCTTGGCTTTAATGTTTTTTTGTCCCAAAGGCTGCTTATTAACCAACATGTAAAAAGAAAAAAAAAACTCAAACTGACTGAAAAAAGTTATAGTTTGGCTGTGACTGATGCCTTTTTTGATATGAGTGTTCACAGGAAAAGTTAAACTGAATTCCCAGGAAGATACTCTGGTGGAGGAGGCTGTGAAGACAAGGTTGGAACCGAGAATATTTTACTTTGCTCAGGTGCAATGAAAGAGGACGCCCCGCTCGGATCTAAAAAACACAAAAGACAGTTTTATTATTATGACAAATGCAGTCATTCCAATCAAAATCTTCTTCTGTAGTTATCCTACATCTTTCTTTTGATTGAAGTCTTGAGATCCTTCTTATTACCTTCATCGTTTCTTTTTTCCTGTGGAAGAGCGATGTCCTCTTCCTCATCTGGGCCCAAGTCTTCGATGATGACCTTGTTTGGGGCATCTTTGCCTTGTGACCCTGTGTTCAGGGTTTCCACTTGGACAGGAGTTGACTGAGGACTAGGGGCTTCAGGAGGATCAAGGACTTCAGTCGGGGCTGGACCAACGTCTAGGACTGGGTCTTGGTCTGGGGCAGGGACTGGAACAGCACTTGGTGCCAAAACAGGAGCCAATTCCTGGACAGAGATCTGAGCCGTATCTAGAATTTTGGTGGAAGAGGAAGATGGACCTGAGGGTGAAATGAGAGCTGGGGTTGGATCACCTTGAGCCGGAGAGGTCAAAGTCGGACCAAAGACCAGGTTTTTGGAGGGTCCAAACAGTTGTGGAGGAGCTGGGGCAACAAGGACAGAGGTTGGCTGTGATTCCAGGGATCTTGCTGTCTGATCTGGTATGACCTCTGCAGGCTCGGTTACTTCTGTGGGAGCTACCTGAGCCACTGTCACCTCTTCCTGACTGACAGATATCTCTGGTGTTGGCTCGTTCTTCCTGGGCCTCCCTCTTCTTTTAGCACCACTCTTGTTTTCAGCTCTTGATCTTTTTCTCTGACTCTCCTCCCTTTAAGAGTACAACAATTGTAATCAACAGCAGTTGAGATTGATACTGATCTTTGTGATACTCTAGCAAAGCTAATGTACAAAGTCCTTGACCTGTATCTGGGGCGTCAATAAAAACACCAGTGCATGCAACCTTTGCTTTCCTCTTGCTCCACATTCAATATAAACGAATAAGCGATAAGACACTGATAATGTATTGAGACTGACGAGTGCCGTCTCTTGCTGTACAAGTCTGGTCTCATCTAAACATTCTCTACGTATGTCAAAATTTTCTTCTGAAGCTACAATAAAACTTCTGTGGACATATGTACAAGCTCATGTTGTGTTAAAATTTGACACAGTTCTTAACTTTAAGCAAAACTCTAAACCAATGTAGCTCCAAATGTAGGTCACTTCACTAGCATTGTGCTTCATAATAACTTTACCCAAAAACCCACTGGTTAGTCTCCTTTGCTTCTGCTTCAGCCTTCCTCTTCCTGAGAAGATCTCTGTCTCGCAAACGTCGACGGATCCCCCCTGTAAACAGAGAGCCATGTCGAGGAACCATTTTTACAGGGGTCATTTATAAAAACAGGCAAAGTGGTGTTTTTGTCTATGAGTGGAAAAAGTCAAAATCTAGCACCACAAGAATATGCATTGCAAGGCAATTATTTCTTTTTATCCACACAATAAAAATTCTGACAGAAATATTTCCTCTCATATGTTCAAAGAACCATGACACAGAAAGACTGTACTTGTCTCTTCTTTTGTTGCAACGAGGCCCAGATGGTTAAAATATTTGTGTCCAACAAAGACTCAAAACACCACACAGTGTGCAAATGCATTACTGACTCCTTCTGCTTTCCATGACAGAAAAGCCAGAGCACTTAGTTTAAAAGGAAAAGAAAACAGAGACATAAAAAAATGAAGAGTTAACCTTGATCCTCATCAGGATTTTTATATTCCAGCTCTTGGTTCACTTGTTGTGAAGTCCCCTCCATTCTGAGTCCTTCTTTGAATGAAGTCAGTCATTGACGGCGGGAAAGCAGAGAAAAGAAGGCAGAATAACTTGTGACTGTTTTCTATTCCCACCCCTAAGAGAATTATCTGGTTAACCATTACCATAGTGCTGGTAGAGCTCTTGCAGCTCTGTTCTTATCATATTTGTAAAGCTGTAGGAGTTGGCACAGTGCTNTGCAAATTTAGAATTTAAACTGCAATTCAGGATCAACACTCACCTATTATTTTATCGAGTTTAGCCAGAGTGAGACCTAAAGCGTTCGGTCGGTGTGGGCTTCGTGTTGAGTAAACACCAACCCTCTGCCCGTTGAGTCGAGGAGGGCTCACTTTGGCTTTGTAATTCAGGTGCCCATTTTTGTGAAAGAGGAAGATGATCCTGTGGAGACCAAATAAGAAAACAAAACAGACACGGTAAATAAAGTGTTTCAAGATGAAGCTGGCTCACAAGGATGCAGTTTTAGCTCTATTAAGTACAGAATCCTTACGGAAAACAAACATGAAATCTGTTCAATGATTTTCACAGCTTTTATCTGTGAAGACCTGAATAAGAGCACCACTCTTAGAAAGCAGCAAATGCTCGGATTTTAAACTGACAAATTCAAAGAAGGGTTCACTTTGTTTTTGTTTGTTTCTTTTAGTACAAGAAATTGTTATATTCAAATGTTCTTTTGTTGTTGTTGTTGTTTTTTTACCAGCTGTCAACATCATCTGCATCTCACTTCTAAAGCTTTTCAAACTCCCATAGAGACTTCACCATAAAATGAACTCCAAATTAACTCACAAACTGTACATGACGTACCATACATGAGAGTATTGTTCCAGGCCCACAAGTGCGTGCTCAGGGTTGTTGAAGACACTCTGCTGGATCTGCAGTTCAGCCCTTGATGGGCCACAAACCGTGGGCTGTCTTGGGGTGGCGTTCTTCACAGAGAAACAGGAGCTTATGTATCCGATTGGGGCTGTCTGGATGTTTCCTGAAAGTTTCAAAGTTGATAGTTTTGTTTTTCAGAGAAATTTCAGAAATTATCGTTACAGAAAAAAAATGTGTTGTAAAATTATTATGTGCGTATAGACAAGTACTGTACACAATGTATTGTCTTTTTGCAAGAGCTTTGGCAGAGAGTGACAAAACTGATTAATGCTGGAAAACATGGGTTGAATCTATAGACCCGTCGATCAAAAATATTTTTTTTTATAGTACACGTAGACTGTCGTTTCCTCAAAGTTTTGGTAGTTTGTATTACTGTAGGTGTATAATTTGTGATTATTAGGGAGAAATCTGCATTCTGTAAAATGTTTTGAACATGTCAATTCTGAATGATAATATGAAATAAAATGTGAAAAAAAGATGCATACATCGAGATGTATGCAATGGTGTAAGTGGCACTCTTCACAGTTACCTTTCTCCAAAGCCTCCTGAGGTGATGGTAAAGAAAGTGGTGGTTGTGGAGATGGTATCTTTTCTGAATAAGGTTCAGGATGTCCAATCTTTGACACAACAGACTGGATGGCTGTTATATGTTTGCGATTAGCTCTTGTCGCACTGTCCAACATCTGTCTGTGGAACAAGAGGAGACGATTAACTACTACGTTTATTTTGGAGGTTGGGAATAGTAAAACAGAGGTAAACTTAATATACTGTAGTAAAAGTCCGTTCTCTTCTTATTAGACATGGTGAGCCTCAGGCTACATGTGCTGCGATCACAGCTCGTGTTTAAGCCCAGTTCTGTTTCGATCATACCTCAGGTTCTTGATTTCTTTCCTCATCACAGAAACCTGCTGATTCAGTTTCATGGTGTTGGTGCAGCAGCTGTCGCAAAGAGGACCCATTTTGGCGGAAAAAGTGCGGAAAACGAAGCTGCAGCGGTGGACGCGTGAGCTGACGGGACATGTGTGTTTATTTATACGGAAGTAGAAGAAGAGGTACTTCCGGCCTGTTGTTGCGCTTCACGTTCAAACAGCGTGTTTTATTCAGTCTATGGTTTTATATAGTCTGTATTTTTATATACTCTATGGTAGAAACCTCCCAAGCAACAGAGGTCAATGTGAATCCGTGTCTTTTCAGTTTTTATATTTTGTAACATTCAGCTGTTTCCATCTGTGGCAAAAAATTAATGATTAAGACGAAGTCACTGAGAAACTTACTACGTCTGTGATACGTGTTTTATATCAGCAGAGGGCAGCGTTATTCCAGAGATATTTTTTTTTTCTTTCAGTTCATTTTCATTTTCATACAACACTTAACTCATAACCAAAAGACAAAT